>CM069905.1:29568884-29738754 GCA_036172215.1 Camellia granthamiana | reverse complement strand
CTGCACCAATCTTAACTTTGCCTAATGGTACTGATGGGTTTCAAGTGTACAGTGATGCTTCTTATAAAGGCTTGGGGTGTGTGCTAATGCAAAACGGAAGGGTGATTGCTTATGCTTCTAGACAACTCCGACCTCATGAAAAGAATTACCCAACACATGATCTTGAATTGGCAGCCGTGGTGTTTGTTTTGAAAATATGGCGTCACTATTTGTATGGGGTAACTTGTGAGGTTATACAGACCATAAAAGTTTGAAATATTTCTTCACCCAAAAGGAGTTGAATATGAGACAGAGACGTTGGTTGGAACTAATCAAGGATTATGATTTGCAAATCTTGTATCATCTAGGAAAGGCTAATACCGTAACAGATGCCTTGAGCCAGAAATCTAGTGCGAATTTGTCATGTTTGCTATCCAACCGAAAGAATTGTTGACTGATCTTGAACAAGAAGGGCTGTTAACTGCTATTGCCGCTCAACCTACAATTCTTGATGAGATCAAACAAAAACAGTGCGAAGATGAATATCTGAAAAAGATCATGGAGGAATTTGACTCAAAGCCAAGGCTAGGATTTGTATTTGAGAATGAGGTGCTGAAATTTCAGAACCGTCTTTGTGTACCCGATTGTTGTGATTTGAGGAAACGTGTTATGACCGAAACTCACAGTAGTAAATTTGCTATGCATCCGGAGAACACGAAGATGTATCATAATTTGAAACAGAATTTTTGGTGGCCTGGGATGAAAACGAGTATTGCAGACTTTGTGGCTAGATGTCTACAGTGCCAACGGATAAAAGCTGAACACCAACGATCCGCTGGTTTGCTACAACCACTCCTAATATCGGAATGGAAATGGAAGCACATTACCATGGACTTCATTGTGGGATTGCCTCGTTCTTCTCGAGGTATGGACTCTATCTGGGTTATAGTTGACCGTTTAACTAAGTCTGCCCATTTTCTGCCTGTCAAAACTATTTATAACGCTGATAAATTGGCCAATATCTATATGACTGAAATTGTGAGATTGCATGGAGTGCCAGTATCTATTGTGTCTGACAGGGACTCAAAGTTTGTATCGAGATTTTGGCAGAGTTTGCAACAAGCTTTGGGGACTGAATTGAGACTGAGCAGTGCCTATCACCCACAAACAGATGGCCAAACTGAACGAACGAATCAAACTCTGGAGGATATGCTCAGAATGTGTGTGTTAGACCTCCAAGGGAGTTGGGAGACCTACTTGCCATTAGCTGAATTTGTGTACAACAACAGGCTACCATTCAAGCATTGGAATGGCTCCTTACGAAGCTTTGTATGGAAGAAAGTGTCGTTTTCCGATATGTTGGCTGAAGTAGGTAATAGACCTTTGTTGGGACCAGAACTTGTGCAAGAAACCACTGAGAAAGTGAAACTAATACAACAGCGTCTGAAAACTGCACAGAGTCGGCAGAAGAGCTATGCCGACGTTCGAAGAAAAGAGAGGGAATATGAAGTTGGGGACCATGTGTTCATGAAGGTGACCCCGATGAAGGGTCAGACTCGGTTTGGTGTTAAGGGCAAGTTAGCGCCGAGGTATGTTGGACCTTATGAAATTCTTGAAAAGATCAATCCGGTGTCGTTTCGGATAGCCTTATCTCCTGTAATGGAACATATGCACAATGTCTTTCATGTATCGATGCTTCGAGAATATTTGAGAGATCCACTCCACATCATTGAACCGACACATGTACTTTTGAAAGATGACTACACTTATGAGGAGAGACCTATTTAGATTGTGAATCGCCGGATCAAAAAGTTGAGGAATAAAGAAATACCATTGGTAAAAGTTGATTGGAAAAACCACGGAGGAACCTATGCAACTTGGGAAACCGAAGAAGACATGATGGAGAGATATCCGGATTTGTTCCCATTAGACCCAATGTTGATCCCGAATGAAGGTAATTCGAGTTTGGAGGACCAAACTCTTTTAAAGGGGAAGACTGTAATAACCCTGACCTCCGATTAATGCTAATTTATGAGTAATTATGCCTAACAGTGATTTAGAAGGAATCTGAGATTAATTTGCATATGTATTGCATTATTTATATGTTTCTATCTGTTCGGTGTAAAATGACCTGTTCATGCTTTATGTTTTAAATTGCGAATTGAAGGCTTTATCGGCGGCCGAATCTGAAATTGATTTAGGCTTTGTGTTAATTAGAATTTATGTGATTTTATGGTGTATTTAATTGAAATGTGATTTAGTATGATTAAATTGGATTAATTTATGGTAAATTACAAGAGTTGGACTTTTTACCAAATTGCCATCTAGTGGATTTTGCTAGAGTAATTGTTTAGTCTTGTTAAAACTTGTGTTGCATCATTTTGTTCACTTCCAAAACCGACTAGAGAGAGAGAGAGATAGGAGATAGAGTGATTTCAACAAATTTTGGCTAGGAATTTGAAGGATTGAAGAGAGGATTGCATAATTAGGCTCCTACACCTCAACATTCAAGACATAAGTACAGAATTTCCCTTCTTGATCATGAAATTTAGTAGATTCTGGCATGGTACATGGTAATTGAGTGAGTTGAGTCAAGAATTGGATTAAAGTGTTGAATTGAGTAGAAATTCATGCATGCATGTACCTATCTTTGCATTTTGAGGTTGTTCTTCATGAAATTCTTTCATGCATGTGTATAATTTAAATGTAGTCCATGAATTCATCTTGTCCTTGAGCTAAAACTTGCATTTGGTCATGTTTTGTAGCATTAGAGTTCAAGAGAACTCATGCATGTGTGAGTTTTGAATTAATCTTCAAGTTCTTGAGTTTGGTTTGAAATTGTGTTTAATTGACTCACCTTTAGGCCTTGATTTTACAAATTGAACTTTGAATCATGTTATACTATGAATTGACAAGTGTTTTCCAGAAAATTGGCCCAAAAGGATCGAATTTGATGCATTAAAAGTTGAATTTTGAGCTTGGTGTTCAATCTGGAAATTCTAGATTTTGGACTCACGCTCGAGCGGGGAAAGTGACGCTCGAGCGTGGAATTCGAGTTCCCAGCACTTTGCATTGTTTTTCAGTCCGCTCGAGCGGGGGAATGCACGTTCGAGCGGGGACCTGAGTCACACGCTCGAGCGCGGGGGTCGAGCGCCCGTCGAGCATGAATTTCATGCATCCAGTACTTTTGCCATGTTTTACAGTCAGCTCGAGCGGGGAAAGTGACGCTCGAGCGGGAAACGTTTGTCTGCATGTCCGCTCGAGCGTAGGAAGCTACGCTCGAGCGGGACCCCTGTTTTCAGCAAGTTTTGCAAAATATTTTCTAAGAAATTTTTGCATCCTCATTTCATCCTAGGCATTCCTAGGCCATGTTTAAGACTCTATAGTGAGGATTAAAGGGTAGAAACACACTAAGAACCAACGACATAAGTTTGTAGAATTAGAACGTGTGTTTCAAGTGTGTGTCTGTTACGTGCTATGTAGGTCACGTGCCGCGTCCTGTTTGACCTATCTGCTTCGTCTGTCTGATTCAAGATCAACTGTGAGTAATAACTTAGTAAAGTTATATTCAATTGTATCTACTTTCTGTGTGATGAAACAAGATATGTTTTCTGAAATGATATTTTTGTATGAATGAATGGTTGTCCAATATTTTCTGAAATGTATTCGTGACATTCTTAGCCTCAAATATGTTCTGTTTCGTCCCTTTATAGGCCAACTGTACGTCTCATGAGCCAACTGTTTATGGATCCACGTCCCTTTATGGGCCAACTGTACGTCTCATGAGCCAACTGTATCGTCTCCGTGCACGTGAGTCAACTGTTTGCCTTTATGGTCGACCCTTTGTGGGTCAACTGTATCTGTGAGAGCTAATGAATGTATCACGTATGCTTATGCATGACTTATGATTTCTGAATATGATCTGGACAGATATGATTTTGATATGAACTGAATTATGATTTTTGAATCTGTATGGACTCATTCATTAAAACCCCTTTACCCTGTTATTGTTCACTGGCTTTCGCTCACAGTTTACTATATATATGTAGGTGAGCCGGCGTGTGACCATGGCCAGAATTGACGGCCTTCATATCTGTTTTTGCCAACCAACTATTGTGCCTCCCGAGGTGGTTTCGATCGAAGTCTAATGTCTTGGCTGTTTTTGTTACCATGCTAGTCTCTGTATATGTTTTGCTAAGTTAGGTCTTGGGAAGTACATTCTGTAAATACCTTGTACATATTGGTGTACTTTGACTGGCATGTTTATGTATATAAATAAGTTTTTAATTCTTCTGTCCCATGTACGTTACCACAGCTCATTGGACCTTGTCTATTATGTATTAATGCTTCCGCAGCCCCTTATTAATTGCTAATCTGTACAGAGTCCTTTGGTAATCTACGGATTACTGGTCGGTTACGGTGCTAAACCTACAGGGGCGGGTTTGGGTCGTGACAGAGTGGTATTAGAGCACGTGTTTTACCGCACACACGGGTCCATATGAGCTTAGGATGTCCTAGTAAGAGTTAGGGGCATTTCATCTGCATGTGTGAGTGTGTGGTAAACTAATTGAATATGAGAATTGGATGTACATTTGAATAAATGAATTGAGGGGAACGAATAAGATTATGCCTGTGTTTATTATCAATTGATATTTGTATAGTAAGATGGAGAATGCAAGGGAAAGTGGTGAAGGTGAATCTTCAGAGGCTCGTATGGGCCGAATGGAACAGATATTAGCAGCATTGACTGAAACTTTGACACAACAACAGAGACAACAACCTTTGCCCCCTCCACCTCCGCCGGTGCAGGCTGAAACAGACAATAATGACCTTATCAACTTGACACAGAAGTTTATGAAAATGAAGCTGCCAGCTTTCTATGGTGGAATTGAACCACTGAAAGCAGAGACATGGTTACTGGAAATGGAAAAATTGTACGAAATGTTCCCTTGTACCGAAGTCCAGAAAGTCCTCTTAGCCACTTATACTTTGAAGGATGAAGCCCGAAGGTGGTGGTTATTGATCCGAAATGGCAACGAGAATATGATATGGGCACAGTTTAATGCTATTTTCTATGACAAGTACTTTCCCTAATGTTTCAGGGATCGGAAAGTGTCTGAATTCCAAGACTCAAACAGGGAAGAATGGCGGTAGTAGAGTATGAAGCTAAATTCACCGAATTGGCACGGT
Source organism: Camellia granthamiana (assembly GCA_036172215.1). Lineage (NCBI taxonomy): Eukaryota > Viridiplantae > Streptophyta > Magnoliopsida > Ericales > Theaceae > Camellia > Camellia granthamiana. Next base: position 29,733,585 of record CM069905.1, on the reverse strand, counting down.
TTGCTCCACATATGGTGGACACTGATTAAAAAAAAGCACAAAAATTTGAGGGTGGATTAGATTTGGAAGTGTTTGATCGGGTAGGCGTATTGAAATTGCCTACTTATGTAGAAGTGTTAGACAGATCTTTAATGGCGGAAGCTACCATAGCCGCTATGAAATAAAGCAAGGCCCTAGCAACTACAACAAATAAGTGGAGAGGAAAAGGATCCGGGTTTGGTTTTAAAAGAGGCCGGTCCTTTGTCAGTAAGAAGCAAAACACAGGGTCTACTAACAGCTCGAGTCAGAATAGTGGGTCTTTTCCTGTCTGTTCTGATTGCGATAAAAAGCACAGGGGTGTGTGCCACCGAGTATTTGGTGCTTGTTACCGATGTGGCCAACCCGACTATGTAGCGAGAGATTGTCCATTCAGGTATGAGAATACTAGCCGTCCTGCAGCAAGTTCAGCGGAATCCGCTTCTGTGGCCAAAACCAATGCCAAAGCCAATACTGGGAAGGAACTTCTGAGACAAGGCCGAGTGTTTGCCTTAGTGCCCGGTGACGTACCGAACACCTATACTGTGGTGTCAGGTACACTCCCTTTATGTTCTCAAAATGCATTTGTATTGATAGATTCTGGTTCCACACATTCCTTTGTATCGCATGCTTTTTGTCAAAAATTGACTAGACCATTAGAACTTATGACATATGTGTTATCTGTATCTACGCCATCTGGGGATTCTATGATGTGTGCTCATATTTATCCAGCGTGTGATGTTGTGATTGGCGATATGATATTGTATGTAGACTTATTACCCTTGGACATTAATCATTTTGATTGTATTTTGGAGATGGACTGGTTGACTAAATACTGTGCTACCATTGACTGTGCAAGTAAAACTGTTGTGTTTAGGCCATCGGGTATGCTTGAATTTACCTTTATTGGAAATGGGGTAGTTTCACCCCCATATTTGATTTCGGCTATGAAAGCTGTAAAGCTCCTTAGGAAAGGATGCAGGGGATATCTGTGTTGTATACTGACTACACCATCTGACAGTCTTACTGTAGAAACAATGCCTGTTGTCTGTGAATTTCCCGATGTGTTTCCGAATGACTTACCTGGGGACTTAGTTGATAGAGAAATTGAATTCACTGTTGAGGTGTTTCCGGGGACATAACCTATTTCCAAGACTCCCTATAGAATGTCTACTTCTGAATTGAAAGAATTGAAAACCCAGCTTCAGGAACTGTTAAATAAGAAATTTATCCGTCCGAGTACTTCACCTTGGGGTGCTCCAGTCTTGTTTGTCAAAAAGAAGGATGGATCTTTGAGATTGTGTATAGACTACCGGGAATTGAACAAGGTGACTATCAAGAATAAATACCCTTTGCCTCGAATAGATGACTTGTTTGACCAACTTCAGGGTGCCCAAGTGTTTTCCAAAATTGACCTCAGGTCTGGGTATCATCAATTAAAGGTTAGAGCTGAGGACATAGAGAAAACTGCATTCCGAACTAGATATGGACATTATGAATTTTTAGTAATGCCGTTTGGAATGACCAATGCACCTGCTGCTTTCATGGATCTTATGAATAGGGTGTTTAAATCATATCTAGATGACTTCATTGTTGTGTTTATTGATGATATTTTGATCTATTCTAAAGACAGGGAAGAACATGAGAATCATCTGAGAACCACCTTGCAGATTTTGAGAGAAAATGAATTATATGCTAAATTGTCCAAGTGTGAATTCTGGCTTGACAGTGTGGCATTTTTGGGTCATGTAATCAACAAGGATGGTGTTTCTGTTGATCCTCAGAAAATCGAAGCTGTCGTGGATTGGCCTAGACCGACAAATGTGACAGAAGTTCGAAGTTTTCTAGGACTTGCAGGTTACTACCGGAGGTTTGTGAAAGACTTTTCTAAGCTCGCCTTGCCATTGACTCAGTTAACTCAGAAAAATATGCCATTTGACTGAAATGAACAAAGAGAGGCAGCTTTCCAAGAGTTGAAAACCAGGTTAGTGACTGCACCAATCTTAACTTTGCCTAATGGTACTGATGGGTTTCAAGTGTACAGTGATGCTTCTTATAAAGGCTTGGGGTGTGTGCTAATGCAAAACGGAAGGGTGATTGCTTATGCTTCTAGACAACTCCGACCTCATGAAAAGAATTACCCAACACATGATCTTGAATTGGCAGCCGTGGTGTTTGTTTTGAAAATATGGCGTCACTATTTGTATGGGGTAACTTGTGAGGTTATACAGACCATAAAAGTTTGAAATATTTCTTCACCCAAAAGGAGTTGAATATGAGACAGAGACGTTGGTTGGAACTAATCAAGGATTATGATTTGCAAATCTTGTATCATCTAGGAAAGGCTAATACCGTAACAGATGCCTTGAGCCAGAAATCTAGTGCGAATTTGTCATGTTTGCTATCCAACCGAAAAGAATTGTTGACTGATCTTGAACAAGAAGGGCTGTTAACTGCTATTGCCGCTCAACCTACAATTCTTGATGAGATCAAACAAAAACAGTGCGAAGATGAATATCTGAAAAAGATCATGGAGGAATTTGACTCAAAGCCAAGGCTAGGATTTGTATTTGAGAATGAGGTGCTGAAATTTCAGAACCGTCTTTGTGTACCCGATTGTTGTGATTTGAGGAAACGTGTTATGACCGAAACTCACAGTAGTAAATTTGCTATGCATCCGGAGAACACGAAGATGTATCATAATTTGAAACAGAATTTTTGGTGGCCTGGGATGAAAACGAGTATTGCAGACTTTGTGGCTAGATGTCTACAGTGCCAACGGATAAAAGCTGAACACCAACGATCCGCTGGTTTGCTACAACCACTCCTAATATCGGAATGGAAATGGAAGCACATTACCATGGACTTCATTGTGGGATTGCCTCGTTCTTCTCGAGGTATGGACTCTATCTGGGTTATAGTTGACCGTTTAACTAAGTCTGCCCATTTTCTGCCTGTCAAAACTATTTATAACGCTGATAAATTGGCCAATATCTATATGACTGAAATTGTGAGATTGCATGGAGTGCCAGTATCTATTGTGTCTGACAGGGACTCAAAGTTTGTATCGAGATTTTGGCAGAGTTTGCAACAAGCTTTGGGGACTGAATTGAGACTGAGCAGTGCCTATCACCCACAAACAGATGGCCAAACTGAACGAACGAATCAAACTCTGGAGGATATGCTCAGAATGTGTGTGTTAGACCTCCAAGGGAGTTGGGAGACCTACTTGCCATTAGCTGAATTTGTGTACAACAACAGCTACCATTCAAGCATTGGAATGGCTCCTTACGAAGCTTTGTATGGAAGAAAGTGTCGTTTTCCGATATGTTGGGCTGAAGTAGGTAATAGACCTTTGTTGGGACCAGAACTTGTGCAAGAAACCACTGAGAAAGTGAAACTAATACAACAGCGTCTGAAAACTGCACAGAGTCGGCAGAAGAGCTATGCCGACGTTCGAAGAAAAGAGAGGGAATATGAAGTTGGGGACCATGTGTTCATGAAGGTGACCCCGATGAAGGGTCAGACTCGGTTTGGTGTTAAGGGCAAGTTAGCGCCGAGGTATGTTGGACCTTATGAAATTCTTGAAAAGATCAATCCGGTGTCGTTTCGGATAGCCTTATCTCCTGTAATGGAACATATGCACAATGTCTTTCATGTATCGATGCTTCGAGAATATTTGAGAGATCCACTCCACATCATTGAACCGACACATGTACTTTTGAAAGATGACTACACTTATGAGGAGAGACCTATTTAGATTGTGAATCGCCGGATCAAAAAGTTGAGGAATAAAGAAATACCATTGGTAAAAGTTGATTGGAAAAACCACGGAGGAACCTATGCAACTTGGGAAACCGAAGAAGACATGATGGAGAGATATCCGGATTTGTTCCCATTAGACCCAATGTTGATCCCGAATGAAGGTAATTCGAGTTTGGAGGACCAAACTCTTTTAAAGGGGGAAGACTGTAATAACCCTGACCTCCGATTAATGCTAATTTATGAGTAATTATGCCTAACAGTGATTTAGAAGGAATCTGAGATTAATTTGCATATGTATTGCATTATTTATATGTTTCTATCTGTTCGGTGTAAAATGACCTGTTCATGCTTTATGTTTTAAATTGCGAATTGAAGGCTTTATCGGCGGCCGAATCTGAAATTGATTTAGGCTTTGTGTTAATTAGAATTTATGTGATTTTATGGTGTATTTAATTGAAATGTGATTTAGTATGATTAAATTGGATTAATTTATGGTAAATTACAAGAGTTGGACTTTTTACCAAATTGCCATCTAGTGGATTTTGCTAGAGTAATTGTTTAGTCTTGTTAAAACTTGTGTTGCATCATTTTGTTCACTTCCAAAACCGACTAGAGAGAGAGAGAGATAGGAGATAGAGTGATTTCAACAAATTTTGGCTAGGAATTTGAAGGATTGAAGAGAGGATTGCATAATTAGGCTCCTACACCTCAACATTCAAGACATAAGGTACAGAATTTCCCTTCTTGATCATGAAATTTAGTAGATTCTGGCATGGTACATGGTAATTGAGTGAGTTGAGTCAAGAATTGGATTAAAGTGTTGAATTGAGTAGAAATTCATGCATGCATGTACCTATCTTTGCATTTTGAGGTTGTTCTTCATGAAATTCTTTCATGCATGTGTATAATTTAAATGTAGTCCATGAATTCATCTTGTCCTTGAGCTAAAACTTGCATTTGGTCATGTTTTGTAGCATTAGAGTTCAAGAGAACTCATGCATGTGTGAGTTTTGCATTAATCTTCAAGTTCTTGAGTTTGGTTTGAAATTGTGTTTAATTGACTCACCTTTAGGCCTTGATTTTACAAATTGAACTTTGAATCATGTTATACTATGAATTGACAAGTGTTTTCCAGAAAATTGGCCCAAAAGGATCGAATTTGATGCATTAAAAGTTGAATTTTGAGCTTGGTGTTCAATCTGGAAATTCTAGATTTTGGACTCACGCTCGAGCGGGGAAAGTGACGCTCGAGCGTGGAATTCGAGTTCCCAGCACTTTGCATTGTTTTTCAGTCCGCTCGAGCGGGGGAATGCACGCTCGAGCGGGGACCTGAGTCACACGCTCGAGCGGGGGTCGAGCGCCCGTCGAGTGTGAATTTCATACATCCAGTACTTTTGCCATGTTTTACAGTCAGCTCGAGCGGGGAAAGTGACGCTCGAGCGGGGAACCTTTGTCTGCATGTCTGCTCGAGCGTAGGAAGCCACGCTCGAGCGGGACCCCTGTTTTCAGCAAGTTTTGCAAAATATTTTCTAAGGAATTTTTGCATCCCCATTTCATCCTAGGCATTCCTAGGCCATGTTTAAGACTCTATAGTGAGGATTAAATGGTAGAAACACACTAAGAACCAACGACGTAAGTTTTGTAGAATTAGAACGTGTGTTTCAAGTGTGTGTCTGTTATGTGCTATGTAGGTCACGTGCTATGTAGGTCACGTGCTGCATCCTGTTTGACCTATCTGCTTCGTTTGTCTGATTCAAGATGAACTGTGAGTAATAACTTAGTAAAGTTATGTTCCATTGTATTTACTTTCTGTGTGATGAAACAAGATATGTTTTCTGAAATGATATTTCTGTATGAATGAATGGTTGTCCAATGTTTTCTGAAATGTATTCGTGACATTCTTAGCCTCAAATATGTTATGTTTCGTCCCTTTATGGGCCAACTGTACGTCTCATGAGCCAACTGTTTATGGATCTTTACGTCCCTTTATGGGCCAACTGTACGTCTCATGAGCCAACTGTATCGTCTCCGTGCACGTGAGCCAACTGTATCGTCTTCGTGCACGTGAGTCAACTGTTTGCCTTTATGGCCGACCCTTTGTGGGTCAACTGTATCTGTGAGAGCTAATGAATGTATCACGTATGCTTATGCATGACTTATGATTTCTGAATATGATCTGGACAGATATGATTTTGATATGAACTGAATTATGATTTCTGAATCTGTATGGACTCATTCATTAAAACCCCTTTACTCTGTTATTGTTCACTGGGCTTTCGCTCACAGTTTACTATATATATGTAGGTGAGCCGGCGTGTGACTAGGGCTAGAATTGATGACCTTCATCTCTGTTTTTGCCAGCCAACTATTGTGCCTCCCGAGGAGGTTTCGATCGAAGTCTAATGTCTTGGCTGTTTTTGTTACCATGCTAGTCTCTGTATATGTTTTGCTAAGTTAGGTCTTGGGAAGTACATTATGTAAATACCTTGTACATATTGGTGTACTTTGACTGGCACGTTTATGTATATAAATAAGTTTTTAAATCTTCTGTCCCATGTACGTTACCACAGCTTATTGGACCTTGTCTATTATGTATTAATGCTTCCGCAGCCCCTTATTAATTGCTAATCTGTACAGAGGCCTTTGGTAATCTACGGATTACTGGCCGGTTATGGTGCTAAACCTACAGGGGCGGGTTTGGGTCGTGACAACCACAAACTGAAGAATTCAAGACGAATTGTTCCAACATGTATCTATATAAACTCCATCACTTGTAAATCATTATTCATAATATACTATATCATCTTTCATTTTTATTAGTATTGCCATTTCTAAAGTTGTAAAATTAACCTGCCTATTGCTCCTCCTCCTCGGCCACCTTCCTGATTTGCCCTGCCCCCAATATGATTTGAGGCGGGGGTGGGGCACTACAAACTTGTCCCCGCTGTCATCCCTAGCTGTTGTTTATAAACATATGATGAAATGCAATATGTACTCTACCTTGGTAATAATCAGATCAGGATTGCCACATATATAAAGGATGGATATAAGCAAGATGTTGCCATCGCTAGCCTTGTGGACTAAATGAAGCTCTATATCGAATCTGTAATTATCAAAAGTAGTCATAATCTTTTTTGCTTCGAAAAGCTTTGGAAGCATAACTAGTAGAAAACATCTATGTCATTGTGATTGTAACAATTATGGGACTTGTACAAAACTCAAAAGAGAGAAAACATACGAGACATCATCAATTTTGTGATCAGAATGAGAATGCCAGTGCATTTGTTGCAAGGTGCAGTTCTTTCCATTTGCAATCAACACATTTGCAATCAACACTCCAGCATTTCCAAATTGCATCTACCTACAAAAATTCTTCATTGAGCAAGAACATATGCCATTCTTAATGCCACAAAACCATTTTTTACATTCTTAATTTTTTGAGAGGTCTAAATTACAATTTATCCTACCTAGAAACTTTGATATTTTCATTTATATAAACTATTGTGCGAGCGGTCTCACAAAAATCTCACAAGAGACAAAATAACAACCACCACAAGAAACAAAATATACATGATTCAATGAAAGCCAACATTTACGAAGAACACATATGAATTCACTAATTGAAAGAGAAATTTGTCACTTGCTCTCACACTCTATTTTTCACCATTTACTTGTTACGCTTGCAAATGAGCCACCCAATATATAATTGGAAAGAATATAAATAATGAAGGAATTGATTCCTCAAATGCATGAATTTGCTATAAACTCATGTAGAATGCACAAGTTATGTAGTCAAAGTGCACTATGAAAAAAAAAAGGAAGCCCAAATTCATTCACCATCCAATTCTTGAATCTAAATGAAGTTCAACTACTTTTCAACAATTGACAACTTTCTATAAGTGATCGTACACAAATAAGTCACATCATTTTATATGACAAGAGAAACAACATTTCCATCTAATTAACTTCAAAAATTCCTTTACAAATTGGACAACCCAAACCTCAAATGTAGGATGATCAATCTTATGCTTTCATGAAACAACTTCAAATTTTTATTAACTATGACGATGGGTAACATACCTCAACATTGTAGCCATTGTTAACCAACGTAGCATTTACAGGATAATATTCTTTTCTTGAGGGCTTCAATTTTTTATTACTAACAACTTCGTTATTCACAATGTCAATTGGAGACTGTCATCTGGTCGAGCATGTCGCATAAGCAAGGCTCAAGCTTCCCCATTTGTCAGGGCCGGTGTTGCTTGAGTAACTGAACCGGGGAGTTGTTTCAAGCACTTTGGGAGAGGGGAGGGGGGAGGGAATTAACAAGAAACTTTCATAAGTTGAATTGAAAGTAACAAAGAGTTAAAACATTGTTGGTTGTGAGGACATGAGGAGCAATATTCTCTTTTGATCTTAAATTTCTGTTTCAGTGTGAAAAAAAAAAAAAAAAGGGAGAAAAATTGGAAACTAATTTCTTATACTTTCTCCCCTACTAAAAAATGAAATAAAAAATTGCTAAAAAATTAATAAACACAACACATATATATAGAGAGAGAGAGAGATTGAAGGGGGGGGAACATATACCCTATAGCTGTATGGCTGTAGGAATGGCAAAGGTGTGCAGAAAGAAGAATGCAGTGGCTATAATAACCAAGAAGGTGAGTAGGGCAGCCATTGAAGGTACAATTCTGTTTAGAATTCAATTGCATATCTAATATGAAAAAAGATTGAGAGTTTTAATTTTGAAACTTTAAAGAGAGCTATAGTAATGTGGCAGGCCCACATGTGATGTGATGTGATGTGTGTGTCTATTTTTTTCCCTCTCTTATCATATCATTAAAGCTCTCTTTAGAGTTTCAAAATTAGAGTTCTCTATCATTATTGATCTAATATACTATTTATAAAAGCCTAGGGATACCTTTTGAGATCGTGTTTGGATTATAAATTTAGAATTTTTATTTATTTATTTAAAAAAAGGCAAGGGTAATATGAATATAACATAAATTAATTGTTTTTCTCCATTTCGCTTTATCTTTTTAAATTTTTATCCAAATCCATAATACAAACACATTTCTTTTTGGATAAATTACATTTAGTCCCTTTATGTTTAATTATTTTTTCATTTTGACCCTTTATTTTTTTCCCCTACTTTGGGCCTTTATTTATTGATTTATTTTTTATTTTTGAATTTACTCTTAAAGCTAATTAACTTCGGTTCAATGTTAGACAAAAAAATGTCTTGTTAGCTGCAGCATGACACAAAAAATATATTATTATATTAAGGTTTGGATTTAGGTTTGTATAAGAAGTGTAAGTTATTTATAATAAAATATTTTTATAAAACGTGATTGTCAAGGTGGATGAGTGTAGATAAGCTGAGTGTTACTGAGATGATGACGCTAAGATGAATGTGTGGCAAGACTAGAAAAGACAGAATTAGAAATAAGTATATTCGAGAATGAGTAGGAATAGTATCGATAGAAGACAAATTGAGAGAGAATAGACTGAGATGGTTTGCTCATATACAACGGAAACCAACAGAGGTAGTAATAAAGAGATGCAGGGATTTGGGTGGGCTGCTGTGCGGGGGTACACAACAGCCACTGTTGTATAGCCAAATGGACTCATTTCGATAATTCGAACAGTTTACATTTTAGAATACATCAAGTATAACATACCTGTAAAAAATTAAGTTAATCGGATATCGTTTATCCATTCATCTACTCACATTTGTATCTACAAAAATAAATAATAATTGTGATTTAAAGTATTAAAATGAATACAAATGTGAGTGGATGAAAGGGTAAACGATATCCGATTAACTTGATTTTTTGCAGGTATGTTCTACTTAATGTATTCTAAAATATGAACAGTTCAGATTATCAAAATGGGTCCCAAAATGGGCCCATTGGGCTGCATAACAGTGGCAGTTGTGCACCCCGCACAATGGCCATCCCAAATCCGCGATATGGTGACGGTAGATGGTAATGTTAGGGGAAATGGTAGATCTAGATTGACGTTGACTAGTGTAGTAAATAGAGATATAAATTTCCTTAATTTGACTAACGAAATGGCCTTAGATATAGTCGAGTGAAGAAGAATAATTTATATAGCCAACCACATTTAATAGGACTTAAGATTTGGTTTAGTTTAATTTGGTTTGGTTTAGCACATGATTGTCAATATGTTATTTTTTTTTTAAGGGGTTGTTTGGGGTGTCCTAAATAAGTGCACTTTTTGTCTTTTTGGACTAAAAAGTTGAGGGAGAAAATATAGATGTTTGGGTTAACTTTTTAACTTTTCATGAAAAAATGTGTAATAAAAAATTGTAAAAATTGGTTTGTAGAGGAAAATAAGGATTGAGAGTTGTGCAGCCGTAATTGTTGACTTTTGGTGAATAGTGTTAACTTTTTAATTTTTTGAGTAATTTTTTGACTATTTGACTTTTTTTACATACCCCAAACTTGGCCTAAATCTAATTTGGGACATCAATTAGCTTTGTGAAAAAACTCAGTTAAAATAAGAGAATATTTAAACATAAAAAGAGAAAGTGTAATTTACATTTTTTTTATGCTAAACATATCCCAATAATCCAAAGGGATGGGATCTTCTTCCTCAAAATCCTCATCCCTTATTCAAAAATAATTCCAAAAAATTAATTGCGTAAATTATGTGTCTTTTTCTTGTCTAGTCCATGTCTGTGTGTTGTTCACCATAAGCTTCACTTTGAGAATCCGATCAGTTGTTATTTTAAACTCTGTGTGTATATTATTCGAAGGAAAATGTGATTATAATTATTAGAATGGTTTATGAGGTAAAATTTTTATCTATGAATAATTTTCTTATGAAAAAACGTGATCTATTTTTTGTCTTCATTTCCCGTTATGCTCTTGTAAAAAATCAGGACATTAGAGCATCTTCAAGGGAGGAGACAAAAGGGTCACACGAGGCATTTTTGTTATTGAAGTTGGTTTTCTCTTCCTTTGACAGGCTTTAAATCATAAAAGGCATTTTGGTAATTTTCAATTTCATTCTCCACATTTAACTAGCTTTCATTGCTAGGCAAAAGAGTTTTCCCACTGTTTGAGGTTTCCATCCCTATTTGCTACCTCAATCTTTGTTGCATCTATTCTTGTTCTAGCCCATTGTTATGTCTACAAGTATGATCATGTAAAAATATTATTTTAAAAAATAATTTGATTATATATTTTAAAAAAATAAAATTTTATAAATGTTTTGTCAACACTAAGTGCACAAACAACATATCATAAAAAGATTATATTTTTTATTTATGTTTGTAGTGTTTTTCTTTTAAAAATTAGTTAAATTAATTTGATTGATTAACTAAAATAAAGAGTATGATTGTAGTAACTAAATTAGTTAGGCAAAATAAAGATTATAATTTTATGAATGATAGCTTCTGTTAATCAAGGGATAACTCTTTACTTTTAGAGTTAATTTTTTTTTGACCTTTTTTGTTTTAAGCCAAAAAGTTACCTTCCAAACAAGGCTTAAGCCCAATAAAGAGTTCATAATGTCAAAAAAAATAAAAATAAAAATCAACAATACAACGCATACTCCTATTTAAGGGTAAATTGCAAATATATCCTTGAAATTTGTTTGAAGTATAGATTGTATTTCGTGATTTGAAAAATTATAAATATTTCCTTATTAGAATTTTTTATTTAACAGAATTAATTACAAAAATAAAATTCATAATTGCTTTCCTATACAATAATAAAATTACTTAAATTATTAATTAAAATATATTTCTAATATCATTAAAAACTATTATTTGACTTGATAATTTATTAAGGGCAAATTATATTAACGGTCCTTATAGTTTGGGCCTTATGTCACTTTGGTCCCTGATTTTTTAATTGCGACACATTTGACTATTCCAAATAAGGAAAATTGAAAATATCATTACTCAATTTCAAGAGTAAAGTCATCAATTTAATAAAATATAAACTAATTTGACAAAAATAAATGTCAAAAAAATATTTTTAAAATTTTAAAAATCATTTCTACCTACTAAATATAAAATTATGTAAAATTGATAAATTTTTTAGACATTTATTCATTTATTTATTTATTTATTTTACCAAATTAATTTTTATTATGTGTTTGGATGATAATCATGTAATGGGTGGTTATTTTTATTTTCATTAAATTAGTTTCTATTTTTTTAAAAGTTAAATATGACGACAACTTTGATATAATTATTAAACTAATAAATCAAAAAATTCAAAACTAAAAATATTTCATATATTAAATATATCGATTATACATTAAAATCTTAACAACCAGCCATCATATGATCATCATTCAGACACATAATAAAAATTAATTTGGTAAAATAAATAAATAAATGTCTAAAAGATTTATCAATTTTACATAATTATATCTTTGATGGGTGGAGATTATTTTTAAAAATTCAAAAATATTTTTTTTGACATTAATTTTTGTCAAATTAGCTTATATTTTATTAAATTAACGACTTTGCCCTTGAAATTAATGTATGGTATATTCAATTGTCCTATTTGGAACAAGATTAAAAATTCAAGGTCAAATGTGTTACAATTAAAAAGTTAGGTACCAAAGTGATACGAGTTCCAAACTATAGGAACTATTAGTGTAATTCGCCAATATATTAATAAAATGAGTGATTTGTTACGAAATTAGAAATCTCACGGGATGAAATGTAATTTTAAGATCACATAAAACGATTTATATTTTAATCAAACCTTAGAGAGTATATTTATAATTTATCTAATTTTTAATCTTTATAGTCCTATTTGGTTTGGTATACAATTTTTTTAATTAAAAATTAAACGTTAAAAAATGAAAAAATAAATAAAAAATACTTATTATTTTTATATAGTTTTATCTTTTGAAAGAGAAAATATTTTTTAAAAATTTAACAATATATTTTTGCTATTTATTTTTGTCAAAATAATATATATATATATTTTTTTTTTCTGAAAAAAAAATAGAAATGCAAACTAAACATATTCTAACCTCGTAAATAGAAGTGTACCCCAATTGATCAAATTATTTGTGCTGGCTCTTAGTTTTTGACAGTGACAAGATTGATGTCTAAAAATCGTAACCTTTCCTAAGGTTACATTCTGCGGATTCGAATAGTTCAATTTTTTAAAAGACATCACATAAAATGTGTTTGTAAAAATTTAAATTAATTAGATACTAGTATCCTTTTCATCAAGTCATGTTTGTATTTAGATTTATACTAAAAATTAAATTTACAATTCAATTTTTTAGATATAAATATGTCTTGATGAAAGGGATATCAATTTTCGATTAACTTGCATTTTTTCAAATATATTATACTTGATATTTTCTAAAAAGTGAACGATTCGGATTGTCGAAATGAGACCTGAAAAAACCCTCATTAGCTAGATTGATTTTGTCCTTGTAGGACTATCAACGGTAATCACGATCAGTGTATTTGGTTTCATTTTTTTAGAAATTGAGTTATTTATTTTTCATATTTTTTATTTTTGTGAATATTTTTAAAATTTTAAGCAATTTTATTTATATTTTTTTAGATACACCTTACTTAGATGTATCTAAATAGTAAAATATTTGTAAAAAATATTTTAAAAAATTAGTAAATATACAAAAATATGAAAAAATGCATTGACTTTTGTATTTTTTTTTTTGTATTTTTGGTATTTAGTGAGTTTCTTAAAAATTTTTTTCGCAAATATTATATTTTTTAAGTATATTTATGTGAGATGTGTTTAAAAATTAAAAAATTACTCAAAACATTAAAAAAATTCAGTGAAAAAAATATTTATATGAAAAAAGAAAAAGTAAAATTTTCTGAAAAGTGAATTCTGAAAATGGAAACCAAACAGAATGTATAATACTTTTATACACTGTTTGGGTGTCAAAATGCATAAATTGAAAATAATATATAAGTAAAAATTTGGTATAAAATATTCATACAAGATAATGTTGTTGTTTGTACTCATTTCATTTCGTATCAAAACACCCCCCTATTATTTATAATTTTAAAAATATCATTATCATATCATTATTGATAAATTTTTGTATAAACAAATTTATTTGTAAATTATTGTTTATAAATTTATTGAACTAACTCAGTTAGTCACTCTTATATACTCTTAATTAGTAGGTAAAATGGTCAATCATTGTTACATTACAAGTTTGATTATTTCTTCATTATTAGAAAGTTTTTCTTTTGAGTTGACTATTTCGCCCTTATTAGAAAGTTTTTCTTTTGAGTTCAATTTTACTGGTACAAAATTTACAATTTTAAGTAGAGTCAATATTATTTTTTTAATATAATACCATATTTTTAGACAAATCATATTTTGTGTGAATGAATTTATTTCAGTCTTCTATAGTTGTATATTTCTTTTTCATTATAGGGATTCTTATTTGTATTGTAGGTATATTTTGTTGAATTTCTTTAACATAATTGATTGTTCAATTCAATATAATTTTCTTGATAGATGTAAATAATCTCCCACCAATTAATAAAAAATGTAAAAATTAATTACTCTCTCTCCCTTAGTGATCTTAACAAGTCAGTGAGATTACAATGCTTAGAAGTAATCAATAAAAGTGGATTAAACTTTGTGTTTAGATGAGGTTGTTGAGTAAATGGGCAATTAAAATGAAAAGAGACAAGTTAGGGAAAAGCCAATAAATCATGTTTGGTTTGGTTTTTGAAAATTTATTTTAATTTTTTTTTATAAAAAAACTAAAAATTAATTTGATGAAAAAAATAAAAAGTATTTATCATTTTTATATAATTTTATCTTTAGAGAGAACAACAATAATTTTTAAAAATTTTAAAATATCTTTTTAATATTTATTTTTATCAAACTAGTTTTTATTTTTTCAAAAAAAAAAAAAAATCTGAATTTTTTTTTTCAAGAAAAAAAAACCAAACATGTGTTTGATGTGATTAGAATTTATGTAAGTCCAAAATGGGAATGATAAATTAAGGGTGTGTTTGATTGGACGGACTGGAAAATGGGGGATTAGAATCCATCGGACTTGAGTCTTGGGACTGTGAATCCCCCGGACTATTTGGTTGGATTGGATATATATCCTGTGTTTGTTTTTTCATGGGATTAGATGTCTGGATAGGACTATTTTCAGTGAATCCAACGTTTGGTTGGACGGACTGGATAGGATAAATGAACAAAAGACTATTTTACCCTTTTTCAATTGTTTACTAAGTAATAGCAATATTAAACATATCTTTAATATTTTAATTATTTTTAGTAAACATTAAACATACTAATGGTTAAATTTTGTTTAAAGATATTTAAACATACTAATATTGATAAAAAATTTTGACTGGTACAGATTATTTTTATTTAAACAAATAAAAATTTTTAGTAAACATTAAACATACTAATGGTTAAATGTTTAAATTTTTATTTAAACAATTAACATTGAAATTATTTTGATGTATAGATTATGTTTAAACAATTAACAATTAACAATTAAATAAATGTTGATGTACAGATTATGTTTAAACAATTAACAAATGTTGATGTAATTAACAATTAACAAATGTTGATGTAATCAAATGTTGATGTATTAAAACATAATTTAATAGATGTTAAATAAATATACATGTTGATGTACAGATGTTGAAATAATTTAATAAACATGTTGATGTACAGATGTTTAAATGTTTAAATAAAACATAATTTAAATAAATGAAATTATTTATTGTTGAAATTAAACATTTAATTGTTTAAATAAAACATCTATTAAATTTAAATAATGAAATTAAATAAAACATAAACAAAATTTTAAAATAAAACATCAATAAAATATCTATAAAAAATTATTTTAAAAAATTAAATAAATAAAACATTAATAAAAAGTTAAATAAAATTATTTTATTTTTAAATTGAGACATTTAAATTTTATTAAATATAATACATAATTAAATAGTAGAGGGTCAAAATTGTCATTTTCGCATCTAATCCAACAGTGATTAGTCTCTCCAAAACAATCCCCCCCCCAGGACAGGATAGTCCCCCATATGGGGGACATGGAGTCCGGTGGACTAAAAAAAAATCAAACGACGGATAAGGAGGGAGGCCGAACATGGAGTCCAAATAGTGGATAGTTCCCCCCTTATCCCCCAATCAAACACATGGGCGGACTGGAAAATGGGGGATTAGAATCCATCGGACTTGAGTCCTGGGACAGTGAATCCCCCGGACTATTTGGTTGGATTGGATATGTATCCTGTGTTTGTTTTTTCATGGGATTAGATGTCCGGACTGTGAATCCCCCGGGCTATTTTTAGTGAATCCAACGTTTGGTTGGACGGACTGGATAGGATAAATGAATAAATGACTATTTTACCCTTTTTAAATTGTTTACTAAGTAATAGCAATATTAAACATATCTATAATATTTTAATTATTTTTAGCTAGATTAAATAAAAAATTATTTTATTTTATTTTTTACACAATTAAATAAATTTATTTTTTAAAAATAAATAAATAAAATATCAATAAAAATATATATTATTTTTTAATTAAGATTTTAAATAAATTTGTTTAAAAAAAATAATAATCAAAAAATGAAATTAAATAAAACATCTATTAAATTTAAATAATGAAATTAAATAAAACATAAACAAAATTTTAAAATAAAATATCAATAAAATATCCATAAAAAATTATTTCAACAAATTAAATAAATAAATAAAAAATTAAATGAAATTAAATAAATTTTTTCAATATTTTTTTTTAGCACCAGTTTTTTTTTCAATGTTTGAAACATATATTTTTTCAATATTTATATCCAACACTTCATGGTCCAATCAAACCCAACAGCAACACAAAGAAAATGGGCAAAATGGTCATCTCACTCCTCTAATCCAAACAGTAAATAATCCCACCAATACTATCCCACACCCCCCCCGGGACAGTGGTATCCCCCATATGAGGGATTAGGAGTCCGGCCGGACATGGAGTCCGGCGGACTAAAAAAAAAACAAACATCGGATTAGATTTACTGTGCGGATTACAATCCGCACAGTAAATAATCCCCCCCTCTTATCCCCCAAATCAAACACGCCCTAAGTGTATGTTGACAGTAACAAATGGATTTGGCTTTGCTATACTTGAGGCACAGTACGAGGTGTTGTCCTTGGGGGTATCATCGTTTTTATTTTATTTTTATTTTTATAAATACTATAGAAACTTAATTACAAATATAAAAATAATTATAATCCAACCCAACAATCACTATAAGAAACCACCAAACCCACTAAGCACAACAATCACAGTGAGGGAGGGAGAAATAACGACTATCAAATTCTTCTCTGTATGGGTTGAATCCGTAACCTTAAACTATAAAGTTGTATTAGACAATCAGTAGGCCAAATGTCATGCTTCTTTGGGAATTCCACTTGTCAATATATCTTTTCCAAAAAAAAATTTATAATAAAATAAAAATATTATGATTATTTGATTGATTTAATTTTTTTTTTATTTTTTTTATTTTATAAATGATACACATTGAGAATCTTACAAAATGAACGGTTTAGATTATTAAAACAAAACCTGTGGTGCGCCCATATACCTCAACAGTTCTCTCAAATTTAGATTTAAACTTGAGAAAAGCCCTTACTATTTTTTTTATGAAATTATTACTTCAGTAATTTTTATAAACAAATTAATCAAATTACCTGCTAGTGGATAAGCATAGAAATTGAATAGAAACTACCATTCTAAGATTATTTGTTTAATTTAATATATGTGTTGCTAAATATAAATAAAATTAGTTTAGATATCATGTGATGCATTGTCATTGGTATCTTGTCTTTCATGTTTTATATCAATTCATTGGCATCAAACCTTTGGAATCTAAATTTGATAGCCATAGCATTATTTGAATAAAATTTTTACTAAAAACAATGTAAGGATTTTTCAATTTAATATGTGAGACATTTATATTACAGCAACTAAAGGTCATTTTAATTACAACTTGGTCCATCTCATATTTATTTTTTATTTTTTGTCATTTCCTTTTTCTTTTGAGCTATTATTTGTACTTGAAAGGTCAAAGAAACTAAAATTAGGTAGCTTGCGTTTTGGACGACATTTGCAGGATCTTTTTAGATTTTAAAAAATAAAAAAATGTATATGAATAATGATATCCTTCAACTTGAATAAATTCCTTTGTAAGCTCAATGGCATTGATATTTTTCTTAGATTAATGTTATACAAATAGATAAAATTTATAAATTTATTTCACAAACTAGCGTGGTTTTAAAATTTTATTACTACATTATATTTTTGCTTTGTAAATAGCCTTATAGTTTCATTAAAATTGATAGATGTAGTAAAAACAAGGGTGGTAGATATAACATTTCCCTCATGATATTAAAGAAATCACAAAGACCATTTTATTTTAATTACCTATATACATCCTTTGGCCAATAATGAAGCAAAAGCTCATTAAGCTTCTTTTTGTGTTTTTCACTTTTTTTTTTTTTTTTGTAAAAAAAAAAAAATCTTAAAATCCTGATTTCTGATCATTTATACTTGACACAAAATGTATTGCTTTCTTGGAATAATCACATTCAAGCAAGATTGTCACGTGTTAGTTATACCAATATATTTTTTTATCATTAAAAAAAATAATAATAAATAAAACAACAACAACAACAACAACAATAGCTCGGCTTTAGAAGGGAATCAATTGAAGCGTTTTTTCAGCCCATGTTTGTTTTACTCCATGGGCTAGGGACTGATTGGCAATCCCATGGGTTTCACACTTCTAACCAACCAAACTTTGCTTAAATAGCATATGGGATACAATCTCAGCTAATTTTCATAAGCATACCATCCAAAGTACAATTTTTTCATACTATTTTCGCTAAAATAGCATATAGGATAGAAAAATAATTTACTCTCGTCCATGTTTATTTTGCAATGATTATGAAAATATATAATTTCAGTTATATGTTTGTTTTTATATTATTACTTGTAGGATCAAAAATTTCGTTAATTTTGTTGAATAAAATGTCATTTGAAATTTAATTTGGATAACAAAAATTGTAACTAAACAATGGAATGTGAGTCTATAGATTAATATTTCTAATTTTATACCGTAATCCAACCAATCAACCATGTCCTTAGAAAATTGGATAAATATTTGTTTCTTTTTTTTTTTGATAGAATAGTAATTACATTAAGAGAAATATTTATATAATCTACCAGATCACTAACTCACAATAACTAGAAAGCCAATGAATTCTACCAACCAATCTACCAGCTCACAAGTCAAGCCCAACAATTACTAATCGCATACCACTCCCATAATGGGAGAGGGAGAGGAAGAGGGAGAGGGAGAGGGAGAGGGAGGCGGGGGGGGGGGGGGGGGGGAAGAAATAAATCAATAACTATCACAATAGGTATCAAACTCCTCTCCATAAGAGTTGAATCGGAGACCTTACATCACAAATGATACTACACAATCACTAAGTCAAATGCCATGGTTGATGAATATCTAGGTTGAGAATGGGATTAGGGTTTCAAGGGTCATTTGGTAAATTGGTTGACCAGTAAATTAGGCAAAAAAACATGCATAGCCCTTTTCATCCTGTACACCCTCAAAATGGAAACATTCATATGCAAAAAAAAAGAAAAAAAAAACATTTGCTACAGTAGAAGATACATATATATATACATATATAAATTAGTAAAATTAAGCCAATGATTTTTACTCAAGGTGACTTTGAAATTTTTAGCACAGGCATACAGAAACACATAACATTTTTTTATAAATATATATGAAACTAATGGATTTTTGGGTGAGATACTTCAAAAAATTAAGAAGTAAATGTAGTTAGTATATTCAGTTTGAGTCATTGTAGAGTTCGGTATTGATTTTTGAGTTTTTTTTTTTTTTTTGGGGGGGGGGGGGGGGGGTTTGGTGTGGATGTATTTTGACAATTGCTACAATTTTTTTTTTTGGTGGGAAAATTGACTCTTTAATTTTTTTTTTAAACTTGCTTTTTAGCTTTTCCTGAACTAGTTTTTATTTTTTGGCTTATTTAACCAGAAAAACGATTTTTTTAGTTGATCCCTAATAGAAATATGTGATAATAATATAGATTTGAGCTTAAACATATTCTACCGAATTTCTTTATAGTACAAAAGACTGCGAATCATAATGATGCATGGTAGATTTAGATTTGAGAGGGTGAGGATTACTTAACTTGTTTTCATAACAAAACCTTCATTTTTATAAACGAATGTTGTTATCTTGAATATTGAAATTTAGATGTGAATCCATTTCCAAGCAAACAAACAATTTCACTGTTTTAATAAAGTTAATTAATATTTGTAATTTACTGAGCTGATGTGTGCAGCTCTTCATTTTGTTTAAGACAACAATATACAAACACAAATTTTATTTTATTTTTAAATTTAAAGAAGTAAAATTAATATAATATTGGCAGTATTGCATTCATCACATTAAACCAAAATGAATATAGCTTTTGTCAATATTACATTTTGAGCATTTTTTTAAGAAAAATTTCTCTATTTTGTAAAGCATTTTTTTTAAGGGTCAAGTTTCTCTCTAGTCCAAGATTGAACTGGAGAGTACTACTGGGCCTGTAGGGGCCCACCACGGGTTCTGTTTCGATGATCCTAATCCTTTAATATGTAAAACTTGCCTAGTATTTCATTTATGCAAAAATTACATTAATCAGATATCGATACCTACTTGATCAAATCATATTTTTGTCAACGGTAAATATGATTTTCAAAATAAATTGTTGACAGAAATTTAATCCGATCAAGTAGTTATCAATATACAATCAACGTGTTTTTTTACAAAAATGAAATACTCGACAAGCTCTACACATTGACGGTTCGGATCATCGAAAATAGGACTCGTGATGAGCCCCATGGGCCTAAACAGTGGATTGAAGAGAATCTGAGTCCTTTTTTAAAGGGTAGGAATCAAATGACTAACTTGTTCTTATTTACATTCAACAAAAATAAATATAAATATGTTTTTTATTTTCTATAAATGAAAAAATAACAAACTATAAATATTGTCAATTCGAGCTTTAGTCAAGATTGTTCATAAAATAAACAAGTTCCATCATACCTTGCTTGATAAGCTCTCAAGCATTTAAAGACTATGGAGAAATTGAGACTAATTGAGCATGCATTGAGAATGACTCAAGGAGAAGCCAATCAAAGATCATTCAAGAGATAAACAAAGCCAAGATTGTTCTTTATTTAAGCCTCAATACTATTTTGAAGCATTTTTTATTTAGTGACTTGTCTTCATCAATACTTGTGTAAATTAGTAATCACGGAATAACGCAACTTTTCGCCCATTTAATGGTTGCACAGGTCTGTAATTATTCTTATTTGCCGGTAGCAATGGAGCCTTCAAAGCATCTATTTGGGCTTGAGATATTGAGCTCTCCTGCATTTTGTACAAGGATCAAGATTTTCATTTCAGTGTGTTGAATCAATTAGCATTTACAACTCAAAAATACATAAAAATGTTTGGAAACAGTTTTAAAATCTATCAAAATGTGTAAAAATCTAATAATTAATTAATTAAAGGGGAAATATTCAAATAAGTTGTATTATCAAAAAACAATTACAAATTTTATAAATATTAATAATTATAATTATAATATTTGTTATTAATGTATAATTATTTGTTGAAAAATCCACTGAGGTGTAATTGCCCCTTAATTAAACACATTGAGATTTACATAGTCATCCATATAAAAGATTATTAAGTATTGTCTAATAACTTAATTTTATTAAATATTAAATACAAGTGTAAAAGATTCTAAAAAAGTACGTACAATCCCAACAAAATAAGATCTAAAATTTTACTTGGACAGTTATAATAATATTATTATATATATTAGGAGTAACTATATTTATTAAAATATGCTAAAATAAAACCTGTCATTTTTTTTTCCTAGGAACAAACCTTTATGAAAATTCCAAATTCATGTCAACACAATTTATTAGTTCAATATATTGCACTGCATGTTGATGTGTTTTGTCATATTCTAGTGTATTTTTGATGAAAACACAAAGATTTGACTATATATACATATATATATGATTGTAGGGGTTTTTTTTTTTTTTTTTTTGTGGCAATGGTAAGAAGATGGTCGCTAATACATTGTAGGTATTTTTTAAACTTTTTTGTAACAGCAAAAATATTAGTCGCTATAAGTAGGTAAGATGGTCGCAAATAGTTTGCGATTGCTGTTTTGCGGTTGCAAAAAATATTTGCCATCCCCACATTAGCGATCCTCATTTGCTGTCACATGGACCGTCGCAAAAAGTCTTTTGCAACTTTTTTTTATTATTTGCGATGGCTTGTAACGATTGTAAAAAGTGCTTTTTTTAAGGGTTGTTTGGGATAAACTAAATAAGTGTACTTTTTGACTTTTTATGAAATATGGGTTGTGTTTGAAGTGATGTGTTAGAGATGTGATGTGACTTAAATAAGATGATGCGACTTAAATAGGATAATGACTTTTTAATTTTTTAACTTTTTTAGGTTATGCCAAACCAAGCCTTAGGAGTGTAGAAGAAGCAAATGAAAATTTTGTTGATGAAATGAACTAGCTAGTACCTCGCCCAAGACATGCCAGATAACATTCTCAGTGCATGGAGGAGTGGTGAGAGAACCAACATATTTATAATACTTGTTGGCTTTTTTCCACAATTGCGAGGTGTCAAAGGTCCCAATATCAATTTTAGCTGTTCCATCTGCTAACTCAGCTAATTGACTTTGGATCTGCAACCATGAAGCACCACAAATTAGGAACTTGTCAAACTCTTTCGTTTATTTTAAAACCATATAACAAATTCAATATGAAGTTTTCTCATAGTCACTTCTATTTTTGGCTATAATGCTATCACCAAACTGTGATTAGGGATGCCAATTTCTCTCTACTCCATCCATCCCTGATAAGTCTAATTAAGGCAAGGATTGGTTTTTCTTCCCCACCCCATTATCCACCTGACTATATTTGTTAAATCTATTTGTTTGTATATAATATATATAATTTAATCTTCTAAAATATACGATTAGAATATCAAAAATTGAAAAAGATTATGGTACACACTCCTCAAAGTGTATGTATCGTATGCACTTTATAACCACAGAAAAAAATGACATATCTCCATACTTTCTTCCAAGTCATAAATAAATAAATAAATAAGTCATAACCAAATATTTAATGTTATAACTAAATAAGAAAATAGTGTAACTAAGAATGCATATAGCTAACGTTCATTTTTATTTCTTTATCTCTAATATATATAATTCTCAGTTTTATCCATAATATATTACATCATCTTTCATTTTTATTAGTAGCTTCATTTCTAAAGCTGTAAAATTATCCCGCCTATTGCTCCTCCTCTGCCACCTCCCTGATTTGCCTTGCCCTCCTCCCATCCAAAATATGATTAGAGGTGGCGGCGGGCACTACAAACCCATCTCCACTTCCATCCCTAGTTGTGATTGATCAAATATGATGAAACGCAAGATATACTCTACCTTGGTAATAATAGGATCAGGTTTGCCAAGTTTATAAAGGATGGATATAACTGAGAAGCTGCCATCCCAAGCCTTGTGGACTAGATGAAGCTCTGCAGCGAATCTGTAATTATCAAAATTTAGCCAAAAGCTTTTTTGCTTCCAAAAACTTTAGAAGCGTAACTAGTAGGAAATATCTAGGGAAATTTCACTTTACTCACTTGTGGTTTATTCTATGTGGGATTACCCCTTTTATTCTTGTAAATAACCACATAGCCCTTTTGTGTTTGTGGACTGAAGTGCACCGTTAGGTCCATTAACGATTTAATTAAAAAGACTAAAATACCCTTGTATATAAGTAACTTAAGTGTGTGAGTTACGGATATTTTCATCATTTGTTTGAAAGTTAAAGTGCACCTTAACCTTTGGTGCTTTATTTCATATGCAATTTATCCCCCTAAAATTTTAAAATGAGCATATAACCCGCCTTATATTTGCCACGTATTTCACACTTACTATTAAATTGGACAGAATATTTGATGATATACTTTAATCCACAAACCATAATGGGGTAATCCGCACATGAACAAAAGCACAGGGATAATCCGCACATGGATAAAAGCACAAGAAGGTAAAATGAAATTTGTCCAAATATTTATATGTCATCGTAATTGTAACAATAATGGGACTTATACAAAACTCAAAAGAGAGAACATACGGGGCATTATCAATTGTGTGCTCAGAACGAGTATGCCAGTGCATATGCTGCAAGGTGTAGTTTTTCCCATTTCCAATCAACACTCCTGCATTTCCAAAGTCCAGCTACATGCAAAAATTCTTCATTGAGCAATAACATACAATTCTTAATGCCACAAAATCCATTTTTTTTACCATTGCCATTAGTAGAGATTCTCCATTTTTGAGATGTCTTATTTTCTCCTACCTAGAAACTTGATATTTTCATTTATATAAATAAACTAATGTGCAATAGGTCTTGTGAAAACCTCAAAAGCCTATGTTTACGAAGACCACATATGAATTCATTAATGGATTATTTACATGGAGACTCCTAAATTGTTGAAAAATATTACTTTTACCCTTTGAACTATAAAAGTAGACAAATGAATCCCTTAAATTATCGAAAAATATTGCTTTACCCCCTTAACAAATCAATAAATACACTTAAAAAGCATAATATTTGTGAAAAAAATCTTTAAAAAATTTACTAAATACCAAAATATATATATATATATATATAAAGAGAATTCAATATATTTTTTGTATTCATGTATACTTATTGATTTTTTAGAAAAAATTACAAAAATTTTACTTTTCAGATACATTTAAGGAAGGTGCATGTAAAAGAGTAAAAAAATTGCTTAAAATTTTAAAAATATTCACTAAAAATAAAAAAAAATCAATTTCCAGAAAATTGAATCCAGAAAATTGAAACCAAACACATTGATTTTTACGTTTTTATAATTTAGGTGGTTTGTTTGTATTCTTTTATAGTTTAGAGAGTCAAAATGATACTTCTTAATAATTTATAAGATCTATTTATATATTTTTATAATTTAGAGAGTCAAAGTAATATTTTTTAATAATTTAAGGAATCATCATATAAATAACCCTTCACTAATTCAAAGTCAAAGTTACAGTTTGTCACTTCCTCGCACACTGTACTTTTCTTTTTTCTTTTTTTAATTTTTACTATTTACCTATTGTGCTTGCAAATGAGCCACCCGATATATATAATTGGCAAGAATGTAAATAAATGAAGGAAATGAATTGTCAAATACATGAATTTGATATAAATTCATATGAAAAATAGAGAAATATAACATTTCCATCTAATTAACTTCAAAAATTCCGTTACAAATTGGACAACTCAAACCTCAAACGTTGGAGGATAATAAATAAATCTTTTACGTTTTCCTGAAATAACTTCAAATTTTTATTAACTATGACGATGGGTAACATACCTCAACATTGTAGCCATTGTTAACCAACGTAGCATTTACAGGGTAATATTGTCTTCTTAAGGGCTTCAAGGTTTTATCCGGAACAGCTTTGTCCTCCACGATGTTAATTGGAGACTGTGATTTTCCTTTCGAGCATTTCTTATAATCAGGGCTCAAGCTTCCCCATTTGTCAGGGCCAGTGTCGCCAGAGTAGCTAAACTCAGCACTTGTTTCATGCTCTGGGAAAGAAAAAAAAAAAGAAAAAAGAAATCGTTGTTAGTTGGATTATGAAAACATTTTCTCCTCCTAGCGATTGGCAGCGGTGATGGTGGTGAAAAATGCGATAGTGATAGAGGTGGAGTAGTGATGGTGGTGGAAGCAGTAGCAGCGTGGTTGTGGTGGTAGAGGTGGTGGAACCCGTTTAAACGAATTTAAATGAATATTCATATTTAATCCATTTAAATTTAATTTTAATTG
Organism: Camellia granthamiana; assembly: GCA_036172215.1. Classification (NCBI taxonomy): domain Eukaryota; kingdom Viridiplantae; phylum Streptophyta; class Magnoliopsida; order Ericales; family Theaceae; genus Camellia; species Camellia granthamiana. The sequence goes on along the minus strand of CM069905.1, from coordinate 29,707,786 downwards.
GATTTGTAAGATGTAATCCAAATCCATTAAACGATTTATATTAGTCTAGGTTCCAACTTCATATAGAGGAGAAGCACAGCAAATATATATATATATAAGAAGTGGAGAGAGAGAGAGAGCACACCCTCTTGCTGTATGGCTGTAGGAATGGCAAAGGTGTCGACAAAGAAGAATGCAGTGGCTATAATGACCAGGAAGGTGAGTAGGGAAGCCATTGAAGGTGCAATTCTGCTTAGAATTCAATTGCATATCTAATATCTTCTACTACTACTGCTATTTATAATAAGTTAGGGATACTCTTTTGAGATCCCTCAGTTGTGTTTGGATAATTATTTGGGACAATTGTAATAAAATGGCAATACAACATATAAAAGTTTTAGACATTAATGCTTTGGTTTTTAAAAGTGAAAATTTTGTTGCAAAAGTTATTTAGAAATCAATTTTTATTGTCATGAGGATAGTCGCTAAAAGGTCATCACGAAAAGTAAAAAATAAGACTTTTAGCAACAAAATTTTAAAAATGTCATTAATAAATAGACTTTTACAAACACAATAATTTGATTTCAAAATGGTTTATTTTTTGAGATAAAAACTTTGGTCCCAAAAGGATAATAATTAAGCACTAATATCCAATTTTTATTGCTAAAAATATAATAACGACACTTTTTGTAACAAAATTATTTGATCCCTAAAAAATAATTTTATCCTTAAATTTTGATTTTTAAAACTTTAATTTTTGAAAAGATATAAGTACTAGACTTAATTGCGCTAAAGAGGATATAGGAGACTTTTGGTTATTTAATTAAGTAGAATGACACAACAAAGTTAGGTATAATAAAAAATATAGGATATAGGTGTAGGGATGGCAATATAGGAGACTTTTCAATGTTTAAAGTAGAATAACACAAAGTTAGGTATAATAAGACCATCTCCAACGGAGAACCAAATCCAGCATCAAATTTAAAATTTGATGAAAAATCCACTTTTTTGAGCTCCAACGGTTTCATCAAATCGATACCAAATCGGGAATTCAGCAAATCTGGTATCAAAATAAGAAAACGCGAAGCATTTCAGCAAAACACTGTTCCTGACCGTTGGGAATTACGAACCGGTTGACCATCCGGGTGACCAACCGGTCGCCCCGGAAAAAAGTTCAAAAGGTTCACTTTTCGGTTCAAACCAGTCAAAAAAAAAAAAAAAAAAAAATTTGCCTAGGTGGTCGACCGGCCGGTTGACCACCCGGTCGACCACCCAGAAGTTCAAAAAGTTCAGAACAAAGGGTTCAAACCGGTAAAAAAAAAAAAAAAAAAAAAAAAAAATTTGGCCTTTACCGGTTGACCGGCGCAAATTTGATGCAACAAATTTGATGCAACACCGTTGGAGCGCGACGTACCAAATTGAGGAAATCACCCTTTTTCGCATCAGATTTGATGAAAAAAAAGTTTAACCATTGGAGATGCTCTAATATAACCAATTTAAGCTTCGTTTGGGAACATATTTTTTTAGTATTTTTTTAGCTTTTTGATTAAAATATGATGTAAAAAAAACTAGTATGTTTGGGATGACTGTTTAGTTTTTTATGAAAAGATGTTCAAAAAGTAAAGAGAAAAGAAAATCTTTGACTTTTTGGTATAGGTTGTTAGCTTTTTAGTTTTTTTAGTGACTTTTTAACTTTTTGATTAAAAAAGTCACTTGCCAAACGAGGCCTTAGTCTAAAGAGAAAGAGAGACACCCACCCTCTATAGGAGACATGGAGACTGTATTGTTCTAAACAAAAAAATTATTTTTATTAGTATTGTTGGTACCATAAATAAATAATTTATTATTAGTAATATTATTATTGATAAATTGCAGGACACATGGTACTCTCCTATTCATTTGGAGGTTATGAGAAGTTATGAATCATTAACACATGTGAAAAGATGATGGAGAATGTGGAGGATCATAGAGCATGAATTGGAGGTTGAAAGAAGTTATGGAGACATAAAGATGAAGTGGAAGATTGTAGAGTGTGAAGCGTGGGGAATGGAAGAATGTAGTAGTTATCACTACAAGAAATAACATATTTGCTGACTAAAAAATTGGTCGCTAAAAGCCCATTTTTAGTCGGCAAAAGTTATCCGCGACCAATTTTTTTGGTCGCTACTTTGGTCGCCAATTGAGGGTCGGCAAAAGTAATTCGCGACCAAATTTTTTGTTAGTCGGGAAAAGTTGTATTTGGCGACTAAATTTTTGGTCGCTAATTATATCATTACTGCGACTAATCCATTTTGTCGGTAAAACACTTTGGTCGCAAAAAGTGATATTTTTCTGACCAAATGTCTTAGTCGCCAATTCTCACATTCCACGACCAAACAGATTAGTCGCCAAAAGTCAAGGAATCATCGACAAACAATTTAGTCGCCAAAAGGTAAGGAATTGCTGACCAATGATTTTAATCGCAAAAGTGTAGAATTTGCCGACCAATCTTTTAGTTGCCAAATCTCTTTCTCTTTTTTTTTTTTTTTGTTGAGAACAATCAATTTTTGTTTATAAACATTCAATCCAATATCGAACAAAATTCATTCAACCCAACCACAATTAAGGAACAATAATATTTAAAAAAGAAACAAAGAGGAGCATTATAAAAACTCCATCCGTCCAAGTTTACAAGTCCATCCATTTTTGGTAGTCCCGTTAAGTGAAGAAGTTAAAAAATTCAAAAGTTTAATCATCACTCGCAAATTACCCTTCTTCAAATTCTAAAACTGGTTATTCAAACAGAACCAAAGATATTTTTGTAAATCTTTTATTCAAGATGCTTTTTTGAACTTGTGTGCATGGTTAACCATGCCACCTGAAATGGGATGGAGTAAGTAACATATATTACAAGCTCAGCAAAATTAATCTTTCAAGAGAGACAAATAAACGCCTCATGCTAATATAATATGTATGAGCGCTTCTACTACAGCAACAGGATTTGCGTCCATCTTTTTTGAGCGTGCACCTTCAAATTCCATCTCTTTATAATGCAAAGCCTTTGCAAATGCTCAACACTGAAATGAAGAGTAGAAAAGTAAGGACACCATGAATGCACAAGATGAACCAATATAGTTTTTAAGGTTTCAAAAGCAAGCAGCATACTTTATCTGCAAGAGCCCCAAGTAGATGGATGTCTATAGGAAGAGGTTTTTCATCATGTTCCATGAACTCTGCCTGAAAGATAATTATGTATTCATAGGTAACAATGAGTTAAATCCATAAAAATAATAGCAGTCTCATAAATAAAGACAAATTGCTGCACAATAATGTTGCGATTTTGTTTCTCATTGGGATATTACATACTTTAGCTAGGTAAACTAAGAATTCAATTTCTGCTGATTGCAAAAAATGTGATGGAAATCAGCATGTACGATTCATGGAATCAGAATGCAACACCCTAAGGATTTTTGGAGCTTCTATTAATAGAAATTAAGATGAACTATAAAAGAATTATAGAAAATCAGTGCAACATTTCACAGAATCAGAATGTAACACCCAAGGGACATTTGGAAGTTGTATTAATAGAAATTAAGTTGAATTATACTGAAACACTTTTACCTTCTACACAATCTAAACTGCATTGGAGCACATCTCCATAGTGTCAAAGAATTCTTCGTACTAAAGTCTTGTTTGTCAACTATATATGTTACTAAAAAATCAAAAAATCACTATATCACATCACTCTCTCTACTTTATTTTGCATTTTAATTTTCTGTGCACTTTTTTTTTGCAAAATGACCTTATCATTCTGTGCATCAACACAATGCACTCCCAAATTTTCTCAATAAGAACAAAATAACAGTGATTAAACGGACCGTTACCTTTAAAATGCCTGGAAACACTAGGCTTGGAACCAACCCATCATGAATAATGAAACAGATCACCAAACATTGGCTGGCTTCTAAAACCTTAGCTTAAAAATCTCAAACCATAGAATACAATATATATATATAATGACACTTGAAAAGCAGTCTTCACTGGCCAGCCAATTAGGCAATCTGATCTCAGACTAATAGCTATGTACAATTGCAAGGCTCAACCCAAGTTAACCTTACCGGCAGGTAAAATAAGTTTCATTACAATTCCGAGTAGGATCATAGTTCAAACCTAAGAAGAATTCAAGAAATTACAAATGTCGCACACAAATATAGCCAAAAACATCTCAGAATAACACTTATTTAAAATCTCTAAAATCTGAGGCCAAGGTGATTGTGCAATAATCTAAGTTCTAAACATATTTATTCCATTCAATATTGACATGTTTTTGCTTTGATCTGAGCAGCTACTTTGCGTAGTAGGCTATAGCCTGATTGCAACCAAATTGGAATTCATACAGTACAGTTACAAACAACCATGTATAAAATTTCTCCCAACTCATACAAAGTGATTTTTTATGACAGTTGAAAACAAACATAATCATACAGCAAATACCAAATACCAACCTAACTGGATGTTCTCTATTGAAGGGAAGAAGAAAAGAAAGAAAGAAAAAAAAAAAACCTATATTGGCTGTCAACTCAACTCTAATTCCAACTGAAGATGCTCCCCTTGTCACAACAAACCCCATGTCCGAGTCAAGAATCCTGGCTGAGGGGCACTACGAATGGCAAGGGTTATGTTTGGACATGAGTATAGCAACACGTGCAATAGACCATTAGTGCTAATGATCGGAAAATGATCCAAAAGCAATAAATGCAATGCAACATCTAGCCTATATCCATGTCTAAAACATACAATAGCATTTTTCATGGTAATTTAAAACAACACAACAGGGAATTTGAGCACATCTTTAGAACCAAGGAATTTGAAGTGAACCAATGGCATGATGGAAAATAAGATGTAAATTAGGGTGGTGAAAGTAGTATCTACACTGATTTTTTTTTTTTCATTGCATAACTCAGCAGAATGAGAACAAAAACCACACTACAGGGTCAGAAAGGAATTTAAGATTTCTCATCAACCTATCAGATTTTGAATAAATTCCATTTTATCAACCAATTGAAAAATAAGATTTGAAATATGCTACTGAAGTTGATTCAGCCAAACTCAATTACCAATTTGGGTAGAAGCTCAAAAGCATTAGAAGGAAGTCCAGCTCCATCGACCGTCCAAGGTGCATCAGGAGATTTGTTGCTATGAATGTCCTTTGCTCCCAAAGTTATGATCTCGTTCAACCTAGCCTGATGATAGATAAAAAGAAATAACTGCTAAGATAAGGAAATAGTAGCAAAGCCATTTTCAATCTGGAATTGTTAAGACTTGAAACATAGAAACAAAACTTTATTTGATCAGAAAATATGGTTTGACAATGGCAAATATTCTTTTCAATTTAGTTATGGGAATATCAAATTTCCATCGAATTCTTTTCAATTTGTAACTCAATTGGAGTTTGATCGCTTCAAAACAAAATACCCACTACACACAATTTCCATTAGAGATCTTCAAATTTGATTCTGAATCTGAATTACATGAACACACCACACAAAGGGCAGATGAAGAGTAATTTAACTCACATAGAGATATGATCTGATCAATTACATATACAGATAGATAGATTATATAGAGAGAGAATACCAGGATCGAAGGGAGTATGCACAACCGACTCGTTTTTCTTTGTTAGAGAGATGGGAGACGGAAAGCCCTTGTGAGATTTAGAGGCCAAAGAGCTGCCTCTGCAGATACCATTCTGCCTTTGCAGATTTAGAGACGACAAACACTCACCTGAACCCAAATCACAGAGGGAGACAAGAAGACAGAGATACAGAGAAGAGACCGAACACAGAGAGAGAGAGAGAGAGGGTCGTTGGTCGAGTGTGGTCTGAGGATCTGTGTCAGAGAAAGACAGGGCGATGGCGATTTACGGCGGTGGCGATGTGCGACGGACGTGAGCAACGGTGATGAGGGACTTCGGTGAGCTAGAGAGAGTGGGCACCGATTGAGAGAGAGAACACAGAGAGAGGGAGAGGGAGAGGGAGAGGGAGAGGGAGAGGGCGGACCAACATAGAAAGACACAGAGAGCGATTTTGAGAAGAGATTAGGGCTTTTTTTATTTTTATTTTTTCTGTACAATCTGCGACCAAATTTTTTTCGTCGCAAAAAAATTTCAACTCCCACCTCCAGGTTTCAAATTTCCCTTCCCAACTTTTGGTGACCAAAAGACCAAATTAGTCGCAGAAAAGGTAGCTTCGCCGACAACCTTTTTAGTTGCCAAATCTCAATCAACGGCGACTAAAATATTAGTCGCTAAAAGTACTAATTTGGCGACTAAATTTTTTTTGGTTGCTGAAAATAAGTTTTTGGCTACTAAATTTTTGGTCGCCAAAGAAAAAAAAAAATTTATTTTCTATTCGGCGACTAAATTGTTTTAGTAGCCAAAACTCAATATTCGACGACTAAAATATTTTTGGTTAGGGAAAATAAGTTTTTGGCGACTAAAATTTTGGTCACCAATTTCGCCACCAACATATTTTTGATCTTCCGTGACCAACTTATTTTTTGGTCGCCAAAATGTGACCTTTCGCGACCAAATTTGTAGTTGGTCGCCAAAAGCATACCACTTTCTACGACCAACTCATTTTTTGGTTGCCAAAATATGACCTTCTACGACCAACTCATATTTTGTCGCCAAAAATAATGATCATTCACGACTAATTAATATTTGGTCGCCAAAAGGTAACTTTTAGCTACCAACTTTTATATCAGCCGCGGAAAGTGGTCGCTAAAAGTGCAGATTCTTGTAGTGTATTAGGTAATTTTTTTCCTACAAATGTTTGCCTATAAATAGTCATTCATGGCTACATTGTAAGGCGATCAAACTCAAATCAAAGACAATTGATTTCTATTTTTTCTTGTCATTTATATTTCCTGCACTTTATTTTCAACGCTTCCTTTTCGAAGCATAGGAGTAGAGGTAATTTTATGCACTTCCTTTTCAAAGCATAAGAGTATAGGTAATTAATTATTATTTTAATTGTTCACTCAATCATCTTTCTCAATCTCCCCCTTTCTTCTTTTAATTTTTCTTTTCTCTACACTTGGCAATTTTGAAGTCCTCTTCATTGAAGCAAAAGAACCGTCAACACAATTGCTTGATAATTGACTTGAATTTAATCTGTATGGATTTTTTAATCCTTGCTGGCACGCTTGTATTTATGATATTTTCTTTCGTAAGAAAAATAAGCCAACAATTATTATACCTAACTCTATGTTGTTCTACTTAAATAATGAAATGTCTCCTATATCATATATTATTAATTATACCTAACTTTGTTGTGTTATTCTACTTAAGTAAATAACCGAAAAGTCTCCTATATCCTCTTTAGAAAATAAAACAATGTAGGGGGTTTATCCCTCTCTTTGTGTTATTCTACTTAATTATCGAAAGGTATATCCATCCCGGAAATCATTCCCAATAGCTAGATGCTCCCTACATTGTATAGTAAGGCTTCTATATCAACGTTAGGGAGCAGGATCTCAACATCGTGAACTACTAAATCGACTTCTCTTGTTGGCGAACAAATACCCTTTTTGCTTTCTTGGCCCAGGCTAATTCTTTGTCAAGCACCAATTCAATTCTTCCTTTAGTCGATCAATTCCTTTAAGGGATCTACTACGGAAAGCATTTGAATAAGACCGATATCGATTAAGCATGTTGACTATCATCAAGCATACCAACTTCATCGTGGACTATTTCCATTACAACCCAACAAAAAAAGAGGGGTTCTAGTGGGACAGAACAAATGATGTCGAGCCAAGATCACCTTTATTCCTATATAAAATTGTGGATGTAAGAATCCACAATGGATTGTGTCCTTCAAGTCGTACATTGCTTTCTACCACATTGTTTCAAACGGAGTTTTACCATAACATTTCTTTAATTTGTAGCCAGGGAATTAACTTCTATGAAATGAAAGTTTCACGGGAATTGTCTTGATTGTCGGATATCATTGAGAAACAAATAGGAAGAAGTGTTATCGAACGATTAATTTCCTGTAATTCTTCCCAGTAGGGAATAAGTAAAGAATCAAACTACAAGTCTCGATCTATATGAAACGCATTGCTTTTTTTTGTGTTTCTTTCGCTTTCTTTGATAGCAAAAAAGCCTTACTCTATAGGGGAGCTAGCGCTTGACTAATAGAATATCAAAGGGTTCTGAAAAATGTAATAGACTGCTACTTTAGGGATATTTCGCTTCTTCAAGCTCTGCTTTTTTCCCCTATTTTGACCTTTTATGTTTTAAGTTTTTTCTAATTTAAGCTAACTTATATTCAAAATTAGAGAGAAAAATGTCATGTTAGAAATCACATGGCACAAAATATATTAGTATATTAGGGTTTGGGTTTGGATTTGTGTCAGCGGTGTAAGTTATATGTAATAAAATATTTTTATGATACATGGTTGTCAATGTATGATTTTCTGTTTAATTTTGAACATAAGTTAGCTTTCGTAGTAAATTTAAAAAAAAAAAATTGAAACATTAGAGGCCAAAGTGGGGGAAAAAAATTGGATTAAAAAAAAAGAAAAAGTAATGCTATACAAACAAAAAAAACTCATACATAATTTTTATATACAAACAAAGCACTATTTAAGATTGATTTATTTACAATAATGGCATTACTACATCATGTCAAGTTTTTTGTATGAATTTTATATTAAAAAAAAAAAAAATGAGTTATGCTAGGGGCTCCAAATAATCTACCAAAATTTTTACCAAACCTCCCACATAGGTGTGGGATCCACACAAACTCACATGTGTGTGGGTCCCACACCTATGTGAGAAATTTAGTAAAAAATTTAATAGAATTTAAGATCCATTGCATTTTCTAAAAAAAATTTCCATAAAAAATGACCAAAACATAAAAAGGTAAAGTGCTATTTACTTCCCCCCCCCCTCCTAAACATATCCCAATAATCCAAACAGACGGGATCTTCTCCCTCAAAATCCTCCTCCCTTGTTCAAAAACAATTTCCAAAAATTAAAAAAAAAAAATGAATGGGTAAATTATGTCTTTTTCTTGTTCAGTCCACGTCTGTGTGCTCACCATAAGCTTCACTTTAAGAATCAGTTAATATTTTAGACCCCTTGTGTAGATTATTCAAAAAATATAATGGGGCATTTAAATGAACTTAGACCATCTTCAACGGTGAACCAAACCCAGCATCAGATTTAAATTTTGATGAAAAACCCAATTTTTCATGCTCCAACGGTTGCACCAAAGTCATACCAAAATGAGAATTCAGCAAACAAAACATCAAATTGAGATCAAGACACAGATTTTACCAAATCACTGTTACTGACCGTTGAAAGTGGTACACCGGTCAACCACCCGGTTGCCCGGCCGGTTGACCAACCGGTCAACCGGTTCCCTTTCAGATAACTAGGTTCAAACAGGTCAAAAGGTTCAAACAAATTTAAAAAAAAAAAAAATTAAATCTTACCGGTCGACCGGCCGGTCAACCGGCCGGTTGACCAACCGGGCGACCCTTCATATGAATCAAAGAAGCAGCTTCAGCTAATAATAGTGTTGCACTATATTCATTCAGGAGGAATCAAAGAAGCTGCAAATGAATTGTTTAAAGAAACAATTGTTTGTCTGCAACTCATTTTAATGGAATATACTTTTATATGGGATATTATAATTGTTTGTCTGCAACTCATTTTCTTTAAAAGAAAAGATATATATAAAAGAAACAATTGTTTGTCTGCAACTCATATTATCTTCTTCTCTTTTTTATATATATATATCCCATATATATATATATTTTAAAATCATATTATCTTCTTATCTTTTATATATATATATATATATTTTAATGAATCTGAGATGAATTGTGTAAAGAAACAATTGATGGTGCAGAAACAATTGCTGATTTGGTGAAAAATTGTTTAACAATTGGTGGGTTTTCATCATTGGTAACAATTGGTGGGTTTTCATCATTTTGCATCATCTGAAAAAATATTTACGCTTATCGGTCGTCCAACCGGTCGACCAACCGGTTGACCCACGGGATTTGATACGGGATTTAATGCACCGTTGGAGCGAGTGGTATCAAATTTGATGAAATGGGTCATTTTTGACTCAGATTTGGTGAAAAATCTGATTCACCGTTGGAGATGCTCTTATACTCTATTAAATTCTAACTGAGATTTTTTGATCCTTTAAGTCTCATTAAATTTTTAATAGTCAGAATTGCCCTTCAAACAATAATTGTTTGTTATTTATGATTATCAATAAAAGAACATGATGATTTGACATTTATTTTGATTTTCAAAACTTTAAAATATCAACTTTCAAATTGAAAAAAGTTAAAAAAAATTATGTGCCAAAAAAAAAAAAATTTTATTTTTTTGAAAAAAATGAATTATTTTTTTGTACAAAATTAAAATTTGGTATCTATACATGATGATAGAACATTGATGTGCAAAACTGAAAAAAAAAACTTTAAAAATAAAAAAATTGATAATGTTCTCAATTTTAAAACTGGAAAAAACTATTAATGTTCTCGATTTTATTGAATAGTTGAATCAAACCAATAAGTAGAAGGGCAAAAATGTTTAATCTCATACTCTATTTTTTTTTCATCAGTTAGTGAAACAATTATCTGAAATATTACTATGCAAAATTGATAATTTTCGTAGTTTTAAAAATTGATAAAAACTGATAATATTCTCAATTTTATTAAATAGGACTTATTGATTCAAAATTTTTTAAATAGGACCTAAGCTACCATAACATTTGTAAATGAGACTTTTAAATAATTAACTCAAAAATAATTAATTAAATTAATTCAATAATTATAATTACATAATTTTATTATATTTGTTTTTTTTTAAAGAAAATGAATGAATTATTTTCAAAATCACAATTGTTGTACACTTTTTTAAACAAAAATGTGATGAAACAACATGATTTATTGATGGGTATGAGTTATTTGTTTGTCTTCATTTCCCATTTTGCTCTCGTAAAAAATCAAGAAATGTATTGTTGTTTTTACAAAATTGAGATTATATTGATCTTTGAGCAAATTTTATTTATACCTCTATATTTTTACATGATTTTCAATGACACTTCCAAACTTTTAGTATTTTTAATTTTACCCCCACATTATATAAATTATTATCAATTTCACCCCTCCGTCTAATTCTATTAAGGAAGTGCACAGAATGGCTGACGTGACCCTCTATACTTTTGGATGGAGGGAATATACAACAGTTTGGCTAAGCACAATCAATTTTGGAATTTTGAGAGTAAATTGAAAAACCTAATTGCGATTTGGGAAGTTCTCCCACTCTCTCTCTCTCTCTCTCAATTTCATCATCTTTCTCTCTTCTCCGCTGCTTCGATCCTAAACAAATACACATGACCAGACTACTCTATCGTCTTTCGACGGCACGGGGCGGACCATCGATTTCTCAACTTCAATCGTGTCTCAGTTACTGGATCAGGTCCAATTGTGTCTCACTACCCACTCTTACTCCATATTTACTTTCTCTCTCTAGATCTCGTCTGAAAACTCTAGATCTAGGGTCACCGCCGATATCCTCCGTCACCTCCCATTGGTCTAGATCAATATCCCCTGCAGCGTTGGCCTCAACCACATCGCTGTCGCAAGTGAAGGCGATGTTGTCTTCTTGGACATTGTGGACACGGCGGTTGTGTTGTTGATTGATTTTATGGGAGGAATTAGTCTAGGGTTCTCTCTCTCTCATCAAGGATTTGATATATATATATAGTTTTATGTATTTTGAACCCTAGAGTGATATGGTAAGAGTGAGAAATGTTGCAGCAACAGAGGTGGTAGGGTTTGAATGCCTACAAGGTGTTTGAGGAAATGCCACTTAAGTGTGTGAGGTCTACATTCCCTTTGTTCTACCTTCACAGCCTTCTTCTCATTCTCATTGTATTTGGCTAGGTTTGGGAAGATGGTTTGTAGCTAAAATAGCCACAAAAGACAAAATAGGCTATTTTAGCCATAACAAATAAAACATCACATCCAATCCATAATTATTACACTATTCTCTCAGAAAAAAAGTCAAAAAAGTCAAAAAATTCTTCCTAAACCAAGCTTTTTAACCCAGGCTAAAATAGTCAAAAAAGTCAAAAAGTCAACCCACTTCTCAAACGAATCCTTTGTATTGTACATAGTAACACAACATACACACAAATAAATTTGGATTTGTAGAGATCTCAGATCAATTTTTTTTTTTAGTTGATTGTTGTTATTATTAATGATGATGAAGAAATAAATTACAACAAATAATCAAATTTGGTCAGATGAAGGAAAAAAATGAACAGATGATTAAATTTTTTGAATAGATAATAAATTTGGACAGATAATTGAGCAAAACTGTCACGATCCAAATCTGCCCCTAAGGGTTTAGCATCATAACCGGCCAATAATCGTTACCAAAGGCCTGCTTAACAGTAACAACAACTAAACAATAAAAAGGGCCGGCGAAAGCCTGTACAAATTAAGTCATGATGTCCAAAGAGCTGTGAGGACGTAAATGAACAAACAACTTCCATATATATATATACCAATGCACACATAAATCCAAGTCTATTTCTATCATATACGTAAAAATTTAAGTCCAAAAGATCCAAGACATGTTAGGGAATTAAATCCTAAGCCAAAAACAAAATGTAAAGAGTGTGTTTGGTAACGTTTACGTTTTCAGTTTATATTTACAAAAATTTTAAATATATATATATATAAACGCGTTTGGTAATTGACAAAATGTCTAAAAAATTTTAAAAATATAAAAAAGAGTGAGAAATGGGAAGTGGTGGCAAGTGGCGGTAGAAGATGGTGGTGGAAAGTGGTGACGGTGGGTGATGGGTAGCTGGTGGTGGTGGGTGGTGGCGGGCGGGTTGGTGGTGGTGGTGGGTGACGGTGGCGGGTGGTAACGAGTGGGTGGTGGTGGTAGTGGTGGTGGGTGGTGGTGGCAGGTGGGTGGCGGATGGCGGGTGGTGGTGGGTGGTGGTGGTGGGTGGTGGTGGTGGGTGGGTGGGTGACGGTGGCAGGTGGCGGGTGGTGGGTGGTAACGAGTGGGTAGTGGTGGTGGTGGTGGTGGTGGTGGTGGTGACGGGTGGTGGGTGGTGGGTAGTGGTGGCAGGTGGGTGGCGGATGGCGGGTGGTGGTGGGTAGTGGCGGGTAGGTGGCGGGTGGTGGGTGGTAGCGAGTGGGTGGTGGTGGGTGGTGGGCGGTGGGTGGTGGCCGGTGGGCTGTGGTGGCTGGTGGGTGGCGGTGGTGGGTAGGTGGGTGGCGGTGGCGGGTGGTGGTGGTAGTGGTGGTGGGTGGTGGTGGCATGTGGGTAGCGGACAACGGGTGGTGGTGGGTGGGTGGTGGACGGCGGGTGGTGGCAGGTGGGTAGGTGGGTGGGTGACGGTGGCGGGTGGTGGTGGTGGTGGCGGGTGGTGGTGGCAGGTGGGTGACGGTGGCGGGTGGTAGCGAGTGGGTAGTGGTTGTGGTAGTGGTGGGTGGTGGTGGGTGGTAGGTGGTGGTGGGTGATGGTGGTGGTGGTGGTGGTGGCTGCGGCGGCGGCGAGGGGTAGGTGGTGGCTAGCGAGTGGTGGTGACGGGTGGTGGGTGGTGAGTGGTGGTAGCAGGTGGTGGTGGTGGGGGGGCGGGTGGTGGTGGCGGAGGACGATGGTGAAAAATGGTGGCGGGTGGTGGCTAGTGTTGGGTGGTAAAAAAAAAAAAAAACTGAAAACTCAAAATGGAAACACATTTTTTGTGTTTTCATTTTTTGGCCAAATTTATAAACTGAGACTACTGATTTATAAATAAAAAATTTTACCAAACAAGTATTTATTTGAGTTTTTTAAATTTTTGTAAATATAAACAGAAAACTGAAAACGTAAGTGTTACCAAACAGCACCAAAACATTCACTTAGCTATTATGTGACATGCAAAAGGGTGGAATTAGATTCCCCAAAGCCTTGATAATAACGGCTTGGAGCCTTGTAGTGAGACATAGTAAGTTGGCTTGACAAAACGGAACCGAGATGACGCTGCTAACTTCGCTCGGGTGCCTGATCACCTACATATATATATATATAAACAGTGAGCTAAAACCCAATAAATAACAAATGCGTAAAGGGTTTAATGAATGATGTCCCATTTGTAACGCCCCCAAAAATATAATACAACAATCCATTCCATAAGATCTATGAACATAATAAGATGATCTACTTCATTCATCAGAGTTTCTATCACAAAGGGGAGTTACATGCATTATACATCCATAAACATTCGTTCTGAATCTACAACATAAAATTCAAATTAACGATAACAAAATAAATGCCCTACGGGCTTACATCCTTCCAAGATATCACTTGGTTACAACAAAAGAAAGAGTCCTAAGCTCTATACAAGTTAAGCCCTTGGCTTGAATAGACATTTAAGCACAAATATAACAAAAATAGAGCCTTTAGCCCTCAATCCTCCCAAGCTATGTTCTTGGAGGTGGCATGTCACCAGTACCTGAAAATGTTTTTCCTAAGTAGGGTGAGCCAAAGCCCAGTAGAGATAAACTAACACAGTATATGAGGTTTAACTAAGATATAAGTGTCAAGTAAATGTTCAATATCCATGACCAATTTACATTCTTCTCAAGTCCATTCAATACTAACATTCATAACTCGATCCATTCTCATCTATTCATTTCGAGCTAATTTATTTCATTTCAAGTCATATGACAAAAATACATAATTTTCCAAATGGCCCAACTGAGACTACAACTCAGTAGTTCCTCATCCTCATAACTATCATACAAACACTTCAACTTTGCCATTTTACAGAAATTTCTTCTTCGGGATTGGTACCTATATAAACACAAGATTTCGGGACTTTCACCTTGGATACTCTGGCCAACTTAATTCTTAATGGAGTCCATCCCCTATCTCCTCCCAAATAATGGAGTACATCTCATTTATTCTCCCAAAACAATATACATATTCAATGTATTTAAATTCATTGCCATATGCAGTGACTATTCATAAAACATATTCAATGTTTAAATCATACCGTCATATTCAATGACACAACTTAAATGATTAGTTTCAATTTACCTAATCCTCATGCAATTTCTACAACAATCATAGCTATCCTCCACCGATAGTCCAATACAAATATTTCTAAACAGATATACAATCCCTATAACAGATAATTTGTCAAACTTCCATAAGTGAGTGATTTAATAAATTCAACTACACCATTTATTCACACATCCTCCCAATTTCACATTTCATAAACCAATATCATTATTTATACAAAATAATTATTTAACACATATTAGGGCAAATTTCCTCCATTTTTTTTCCAAATATCAATCCCATAGTCAAACCTCACCATTTTAACACTAGAGAATATCATATACAAGCCCCTTAGTCATTTTATGAAATCAACATGGAAAACCCTTCTTTCAATTTAAAATTCAAACCTTAACTTTATTCAAATCCTCCCAAATCCCACTATTTATACCAAACAACAAATACCTAGAATAAAAACCATGTTAAGGTGTAGAATGTCCCTACCTCAAGTATAAAAGATGAGCCAAGAAAGAAGGGAACTTCAAAAATGACGAAGCCAACTTCCAATCGGATGGAAATGGCGATCTTGGAAAGCTCCACCTTTTTATCAAAAGGTGTAGGGTGAGAAGATCAAAGGATCTAGGCCAAAATGTAGAGAGAGAGAGAGAGAGAGAGAGAGAGAGAGAGAGAGAGAGAGAGAGAGAGTGTTTTAGAGAGAGAGGCTCTCAACTTTAGGGTTTTGGGTGAAAAGATATGAAAAAGTGATGTAAAAAGTGCTTTTCGCGATCTGATATACACGCAGTTCGCTCGAGCGTCAGACACAAACTTTTGTTCCGCTCGAGCGCAAGAAAGGGCCCGCTCGAGCGTAGAATACATACCTCCTGTATTTTGTAAATGACAGACCATTCACTCGAGCTCAAGAAAGGACGCTCGAGCGCCCACCCACTTGAGCGTAGGAAACGCCGCTCGAACGTGAAAGACACTCCTCTAGCACTTTTGTAGACGTGCAACGTATTGAGGGTTTGTAACTCCCGCTCAAGCACAAGAAAGTCCGCTCGAGCGGAGGACCAAAATTAACATATTCCGCTCGAGCGGAGGAGCAAAAATCTAGGCAACAAGGTTTGGGAAAAACAAGCAACCAACCTGTTTCAAATGCAACCACAACAACCTGAGGCTAATTTTCAAAGAGATACAAGGGGAACAAGAGATAGACAACAACATGAAAGTATTAAACCCGAGCCCGGAACATCACAAGAATTGGGTTAAAACTGGGATCGCTATACCATCAGTATTTAAAAATAGTCGATTACATCAGTGGATCATTTATTTGATCAATATCTCATATTTTGTATCATATTTATCGTATAGTAAGCATAAGAATCATATGTGGTACATCCAATAGCAGAACAGAACAGTAGGTCTTAAAAGACCGAACAGTCAATTGATGGCCATCAAATAGTAAACGGTAGTTCCAATATTGGAACTGACAGAGATCTATATAACAGTAGCAGTAACAGTAATAGTGGTAGTAGCAGTAACGGTAACGGTAACAGTAACAGTAGCAGTAGCAGTAGCAGTAACAGTAACAGTAACAGTAAGTTGCTATGGATGCCACGAGTACGGTTCATAAAATAGGACAAACATTCATTTAATAAATAGTATCATTTCAGAAAGCAGTACAGTTAATCATTCAGAAAGTAATCATAATTGAACATAGCTTTACAACATTGTTACTCACAGTGGGCTTCGTGAAACACGTGCTAATATGCACCAAAGACGCAGCGTCCGACCTAAATAAACAAATTCAAGCACAACAACTCAATTACATCCATGTCGGATTCAATCACTTCTATTTCTATTTGCTTCATTGGTCATTCACTCAATTTTTGTTCATTGTTCATTTATTCGGTTCTAACTTTGATTCGTTCACTCATGAGATGCAATGTACATGAAAAACACTTTAAAACCATGTAAACGGAGGCCTGGAAGATGGAAAAGAGGAGCGAAAAACAAACTGGGGTCGCCCAAAAGTGCCGTATGTGCGGAGGGCTTGGCCCCACGTGCCTCCCGTACCTGTATATAATGCAGTTTGCTCAGTTGAATTGTCTTGTTTTCTACACGTGCGGGGCCCCAGGCTGCACGTGCGGTGCTGGGCCTATTTGAGTTCGAAAACTGTCCTACAATGGTAGTACATTTCTTTAGCAAATTCAGTCACATTTTCATGCAAATCAAGTCCCAAAATTTTGAAGTTCACATCCTTTTAAACATAACAAACATTAAACAAAATTCTTGGCTCCAACTTGGGACTCAAATCCATGAAAACAACAAATCTTAACTCTTGAAATTCATTACAAGGTCACAAACTATACAAGTGAGCCCAAGCTTCAAAGTTTCATGGAAGTTCTCTATCAATGGAACCATGCAAGAGTTTAAATGTATGAAAACAATTTGCATGAAAATCATGCCATGCAAGGTGAATTGTAGAGTTAATTCCCTCATTCTTATCATTTAAAGCCATGCATGCAATAACCTTCTCATTACAAGAACTAATCTTTCTCTTAACCTATATTCTTCAAATGCATGGAATTAGAATAGATAAATCTTACCTAGAGTAGGTGAATTGTGAAGAAGAAGGTATAGGTGTATGTCTCCTTAAGCCTTTCCTTTGCTTCTCTCTTTCTTCTCTTCCTCATGTTGAATTCTATGTTGAACTCTCACCTTCAAAACCTCTCCCCCCCTCCCCCTTTCTCTCTCTACGTGTTTGAGTGTTGTAAACCCAACAAGACGCATTGTTTGCGTTATACCAACTACATGGATGCATAGATGAGTAGGACACATGCAACACCTTATTATATTCAATCTCTCTCGCTCTCTCTTTTTTTTAATCTTTCCATTCACACAACTTAGGCTGATTATAACTTTGTTAACTATACATACATCAAACTAGGATTAATTTGACTAATAAATTAATTAAAATCAAACTCATTTAAATTAACTTAATCTCTAACATTTATGACTTAAACCAAACTAGTTTTAATTTTTCTAATGGGCATTAGGCTCTAATTTCATATCTTACTAATTAATTCTAACTTCTTAACATTAGCGATTCAGACAGGTTTAATCTATAATTCTAGCTATCTATTTTCAATGACAATATCATATACATATGGCACATACTTCACAATTAGCATATAATCACACCATTAACACTAAGCATAGAATTATTATAATTAATTCACTTAATTAAGGAGGCGGTTGTCACAAAAACATCTTGTCCACACCACTTGCATTTCATCTCCCTTGATTTCTTGAGCTTCGATTGTTGTTTTTTCTCTCCCACTGATTTCATTGGTGCTCTGTTTTTTTTTTTTTTTTCTTTTATTTTGCATCGATCTATGTTTTTGTAGGTTGAAGGGAATACAAGGGAAGGTTAGGTTTTGGCAAGAAAACCTTGGGTAGCGTTTGGTTTAGTTTTAGAATTATGATTTGAGTGTGAAGTTATATTTTGAGTTTGTGAGTTTTGGAATTATGATTTGAAAAGAGAAAATTTATTTGGTTATGAGTTTTGAAAAGATTTTTGAATTGAATTATGAATTTTTGAAACGAATTTTCAAATAAGAAAATTTGTTTGATTATGAGTTTTGAAAAGAGTTTACGAAACTTAATTAAAAAACTTAATTCAAAAACTTATAACTCATAACCAAACATTCAAAAACTATTCGGAAGGATGTTCGGGCGGACGATTGGATAGACCAAAAATTCAAAAAATTTCTGGTTACCAAACATGTTTTTAAAATGTGTTTGGGAAAATTATGCAAATAGTCCCCGTAGTTTACACGATGTGTCAATTTGGTCCCTGTAGTTTCAATTAACTCAATTTTGCCCCTTAATTTAACGGATTGTGTCATTTTAGTCCAATAAATAACGGTTGTTAAGTTAATTTAACAGAAAGTTAAACAATGTGTTAATTTGGTCCATGTATTTTCCATAATGTGTCAATTTAGTCCCTGTCAAAATTGAGAAAATTGAAACTATTGGGACCAAATTGATACATCGTGTAAAGTAAAGAGATCACATTGACACGTTGTTTGACCTTTTGTTAAATTAACTTAACAACCGTTATTTATTGGACTAAAATGACACAATCCGTTAAATTAATGGGCAAAATCGAGCAAATTGAAACTACATAGACCAAATTGACACATCGTGTAAACTAGAAGGACTATTTGCATAATTTACCCAATGTGTTTTGAAATGTGATTTGGAATTATATTTTGAAAACTCTAATCAAACAGAGAGTTGGAATATGAGGGTAGAATCATGGTTTGAGAGGCAAATCAAATATAGCCTTAATTTTTCCTCCATCCAAATGTATAAGGGGCCACGTTACCCATTCCATCCACTTCCTTAATGGAAATAGGTGACATGGGTGAAATTGATAATAATTTACATGATATGAGAGTAAAATTAAAAATACAAAAAGTCTAGGGTGTCATTAAAAATCATATAAAAATATTTGCTCTTGATCTTTTTACACTGATGAATGATAGCTTCCGTCAATCGACATCACTCTGTACTTTCAGAGTTCAATTTTTGACTTTTTAACTTTTCACTTTTTAGCTAAAAAGCTACCTTCCAAACAAGCCTTTGGCCCAACAAAGAGCCTAGAAAGGCAAAAAAAAAAAAAAAAAAAAAAAAAAAAAAAAAAAAAAAAATCAACAATACAACACATGCTCTCATAACAGCAGAGAAATTTTTAATCTTTACAATTTTGTTTGGTTTGGTTTTCATAATTTTTTAATAAAAATTAAATGATAAAAAAATGAAAAAAATAAAAAATACTTATTATTTTCATGAGAAAATATCATTTTGCCTCCCAAACTATCACGCGTTTTTTAATTTGACTCGGTACTTCGATTTATTTCAATTTAGTACATGAACTTTTAACAAATTGATCAATTTAACCCATGCCGTCACATTCCGTCTACAATTGAATAGAATGTGCTGACGTGGCACCAAAATTCATTTAGAGTAATTTATCCCCAAAACTATACTTAAAAAATCAATTTACCCCCCCTCCCAAATATTAAATTTTTTTTAAATATTTAATAAATATTTTTATCTCAATAATGAAAAAATTAAATTTTAAATAATATATATTTTGCAAAAAAATAATAAAAAAAATATAAAAGTCCTCATTTAGAATTATCTCGAGATTATAAAGTATGGATAATTCGACAAACATGTTGTACCCGTACCGGTTACTTACTGCATTTTGAAAATTTTTTCCCACTCAATTTTGAAATTACTATTAGTCGATCAATTCTACTGAAATTAATTTGGGTAATAAGCTAATTACAATTGCGCGCGCACACACATATAAAGTAGTCAAGAAATTTTCAGCTCAATAAGTTTCTCTAGGATCAACTCGAGATAATTTGAGACCTATGAAGCACAAGTATGGGTATGAGTACTGATATTGGTACGATATGAGTACATCGACATAGTAAAATCTTAAAAAAGTAGGGTATGAGTACGGGTATGGTTTAATATGTTTGTAAAAAAATATTTATTTTTAATTTGAAATAATACAAAAATTGATTAAATGGTTTAATTTGTTAAATCCAACATACAATTGACATTTAATGCCAAAAACATAGGTATAAGATAAAATTAAATATTATTATATTAAATAACTTATAAACCATAACTTAATTTCAAAACCATGCTAAACACAAAACTAAAAATGAGAAAGAATTATTTTTGTAGTAAAAAGAATTTTATCTTTGTAGTAGAAGAAAAATTTCAACTGAGGTACGACACGGCTTAGATATATATTAGATATGTCTGGGTAGGCAAAAAATTAAGAAAAAGAAAAAATTTGACTACATATTTTGTATACCCGGTACGTATGTAGAAATATCATATGTCGGTAAGTACCTGATACGGGTACGATATGTTTGTCGAATTATCCATGCTTCATAGTCTAAAAATAATTCAAAATGAGAATTTTTATATTTTTTATTATTTTTTTGCAAAGTATATATTATTTAAAATTTAATTTTTTTATATTTAGGGGGCAAATTGATTTTTAAGGTATAATTTGGGGGGTAAAGTGAAATTTCAAATGAACTTGGGTGCCACGTCAGCACATTCTGTCCAATTGTAGACGAAATATGACGGCAGGGGTTAAATTGATTAATTTGTTGAAAATTCTGGTACTCAATTGAAATTAATTGAAGTATGGGGGTCAAATTGAAAAACGCGTGATAGCTTGGGGGGCAAAATGATATTTCCTTTATTTTATTTTTATATAGTTTGATCTTTTGAGAGGATAAAATAATTTTTAAAAATTTAAAAATATTTTTTTGATATTTATTTTCTTCAAATTAGTTTATATTTAAAAAAAAAAAAATAGAAATGCAAACCAAACATCTCCTAATCTCATAAGTATAAGTGTACCCCAATTGATCAAATTATGTGTGCTTGCTCTTAGTTTTTGACAATTACAAGATTGATTTTGTCCTTGTAGAACTACGGATGGTCATCACTATAGTATTTTTGTACATTGTTTGGGTGTCAAAATGAATAAATTAATAATAATAATAATAACAATAATATACAAATAAAATTTTGGTATAAAATATTCATACACAATAATGTAGTCATTTCATTTCATTTCATATCAAAACACCAACCCTTATTAATTGTAATTTAAAAAATGTCATTGTCATTGTCACATCATTCTCGATGATTTTTTTTTGTTTTAAAAAAAATATAGTTATAAATTATTTTTCATAAATTAATTAATTTACTGGACTAACTTAGTTGGTCACTCCTATACACTCTCAATTGAAAGGTCAAAGGGTCAATCATTGTTAAACGACAAGTAGGATATCTTATCTAGGCAAATTTTTTAAATTGATACCTTTATAGTTTAATTAAAATTGATAAATGTAGTAAAAAAAGGTGGTGGATGTAACATTTCCATCATGATATTAAAGAAATCACAAAGTCCATTTTATTCGGATTAGACAACCTACATCCTTTCGCTAGTAATGAAGCAACTCATAAAGTTTCTTTTTGTGTCTTTCACTTTTATTTTATTTTTTGTCTTAATCTTAAAATTCTAATTTTTGATCATCTATACTTGAAACTAAATGTATTGCATCCTTGGAATTAAAATCATGGTTTCTGTCACGTTCAAGGAGGGTTGTCATGTGTTGGCCATACCAATACATTTTTTTATCATAAAAAAAAATTAAAAAAAATAAAAACAACAACAACAACAAATGTCGCTTAGCTTTAAAGGGGAATCAATTGAAGCATTTTTTTAGGCCACGTTTGTTTTAGTCCATGGGCTAGGGATTGGATTGGCAATCCCATAGATCTCACACACTTCTAACCAACCAAACTTAGCATAAATAGCATATGGGATACAATCTCAGCTAATTTGCATAAGCATACCCTCCAAAGTACAATTTTTTCAATTTAGTTTTAATGAATTTTTTCAATCGTGTTGCTCCATTGTTTTTGCAGAGGCCACTTTTGCCACTACTGATGTAGAAGCCACACAAATCCCTTGATAGTGCAATCCATAATAATTATAAAAAAAAGTTAACAATAGACCATCAAACCCGAAAAAAAAAAAAAAAAAAAAATACAAAACCAAAAAAAAAAAAAAAACAGAGATACCTACTTATCAGGTTCACACCTCTAATCCTAAAATAAACAGAAACAAAAGCTAATAAGTAAATAAATAAATAATCAATCAGTGCATGTTGGTGCTTCTTGCTCATTTGAAGTGCCCTGTAGCTGTATGTGGAGTGTGTTCAAGCAATGAAAAATAGTTACCACTGTCTTCTAGGTTATTCATCAGAATAAAGAAAAATAATAATAGCATATGATTCAACAATCACTACTGAGTCACCAAACCAACAAATTACTATATGATTTTATGTCCTTGATTTTATTATTTTTTGAAGTTTCTTCGCTGTGCTTGGTCGGAGGATTTGGGAAGAGATTTTGAAAAGGAAAGAGAAAAGGTGTCTGAAAGCAGGTAAAATGTAGGTATATTCTTATTTCACCTACCTTTTCCAAATCCCCCCCAAATCTCTGAACCAAACATTAATGTTTGAGAAATGTCACCATTGGATTTGGCAAAAAATAGAACTTCTAAACCAACCTCGTGTGTGAATCTCTTAATAAAAAACTATAAATAAAAAAGGAAAAAGTAAAAAGAGAAAAGAAAAAACAATCAAACAAAAAAAACACTCATATCATACTCATTTTGTTCCTAGTTCTGAAGTCATATATTTATGCAGTTCTAACCAAACAATTGGAGCAGATGCATTAGAATGTGGAAGATGAATAAAGCTAAGTTGTAATCTTGTGTGTTGCGTAAATCTGAGTTGGAATCCTTGAACCATATCCTACTTTTCTGCTCCTTTGTGTGGCAAGTTTGTCAAGCATCATTTGAGTTGTGGGGATTGTGCTGGGTAGTACCAGAGTCAATTGAAATTTTGATGCAATGATGTCTGAGCTGGAAATTCAGGAAGAAGGAAAGGCAAGTATGTATAGCTGTCCCTATAACAGTGATTTGGTCTATGTGGAAATATAGAAATGAGTGCATTTTTGCTGATACTCAACCAAATCTAGAAGAATTATGTGACCTAATCAAAGTAAGAGTGGCCCTTTGGATGAAATCACATGATCTAGGTTGCTTCAATTCTGTAAATGAAATCGTGCTAAGCATTCAGCAGGTGAGGAAGTGCATCTGAGAGCTATGCTGCAGAGGTGGAACAAAGGAGATTCAGAGGTGGCTGCTGCTGTGTCTTTATATGCTGCAGTGGTCGCTGTTGGTTTTGATGACTGCTAGTTGTTGTATTGTTGTGTTGAGAACTGTGATTGTTTGTCTTGTTCTTTTCCTTTTCTATTGGTTCTCACCAACTTTTTTGGCTTGAGCTAGCATATGATTGGGTGTTCTTCTTGGTACTAACCCAGTTGAGATTAGGAAGTTATACTATGATGCTTTCTGTTCTTGCCTCTACTTTATTAATGTAATTTCATATGTACTGTATATTTGATTTCATCAATAAAGTTTTTTTTTTGATAAAAAAAATGAATAAAGCTAACCTCAAAGAGATAACAAAATAAAGCAATTTAAAGTTGGGTTACAACATAAGCACGTCTGTCACTGACTTACTGGGAACCAAGCCTTAAAAGCAATTATTGCAAAAGCGACCCTAAAACCCCATACACGACTTGGGTGACGTCCCACTTACCCTCAATTTGATCAGTTCCTAATTAGCACAAACCCAGGAATACTACGACCCATATTATGACTATACTGAACTCAAATTATGCCATATATGGTCTCATTAACTATTCTACTATTGGGAAGGAAGCCAAAGAAAGACCGCCAAATAGCAGATCTCTTCTTGGATTTGTTGTTCTATTAGAGCTATTTGGTGATCAAGTTCTTCAAGTACTAGTATTATAGATGGTTGTAAACAATTATCTGATAATAAATTTAAATACAAAGAATGTCGATGCTGATGAAATTATAATATATCACATAAAAAAACAAGTAATCTGACAGGCATACATAAAAGAAATACTTACAAAATTCTTTTATTCGTTCAAATCGGCAATACAATTGCTTGATATTACAAGGAATAGAGGAAGAGATGCCAAAAGAAAGATTAAAATTGTGTCTGCTTCAACAAGGGTGAAACCGTCCCTTTTATAGACAAATTTTAAAATCAAAACAGATAATGGTGAAGACAGGTTGCGTGTCCTAGATGGATTGGAGTCGATCATCCCTATCTTCAGTCGAAAGCAAATCTTATCTTTTTTGTCAAGAAAGTTGTGAACTCCTTTTCTGAATGGTAGACATAGAATCTGCTTTTCTGAAAGTTGCATTATTTGTTTTTATTGGTGGTTTTTGCTTTGTGCTGACGCTTATCTGGAAAGAAGTGCTGGTAGCGAGAAATCAGGCTTTTTCCCTTCTTGTCTTTTGCTAAGGCATCAGATATCATGCCTGTGAGAGAATCCCAAAAATATCCAATGTTTTCTGTAGCAATGATGTCGTCATCTGGATTTTGTGATTCTCTAGCTAAGACAGGGTCTTCACTGCTGCACACAGATCGAGCAGCTAGTACTGTTGCTGCTTTATCTTCATTTTCATCACTATGTGCTGACACAATGTGTATAGATGTATCATCTCTAGATTGGGATTGGCTGGTAATGGTATGAAGAAATTTCTCTTTCATGTAATCCATACTTTTGACAATTAATTATGTTTATCTGGAAATTGTTTACAAAGAGCTTCTTGGATATCCAAGAATGAATTGCTGGATGATACTGAAGGGGGAATGGCCTTGGGTGCCATATCCTAACAAGCTTTAGTGTTAGCTTTGATTTTCTAGATAAGTTTATCCTGGTGGGGATCCATACCTTTACCCCATCACTTGACATATGTTAGATTTTTATTCTTGGCAATCCCGTTTGACAAAACTTCTTTCAGTTGTACTTTTATTCATTCTTTTGTTTTAGTGAGGTTATGAGTTTTTTAGATGCGAATCCAACCCGAATTGTGCCTTGCAGAGAAGTTTGTGATGTTTATTCTTTCATGTTTGCCACTTCCCTGACATTCAAAATTGCCTATCCTCTCAAGCAGCCATTTGTACGCTCGAGTGGAGAATGTTGGGTCCTAGAAGTTTGACTTGTTTACAAATATACTGTGAGGCGTGTTTTTACGCTCGAGCGTCCATTTCCCCGCTCGAGTGGACCTCGCGATTTCAGATTCTATAAAACCTCAAGTTGCTCCAAATCTAGGGTTACGCTTCCAGATCTTCTTCTTGGATATTAGGGTTTATATCTGGGGCTATTTTTTGTTAGTTTTCTTTGATGTTTGATTGAGTATTCAACTCATGGTTTAAGAAGTATACATCAAAGGATTGTTTGTTTATTCTATACAAGAGAGAGTTGTTTTTCAGTGGATTCTGGAGAATTCGAGTCTAAAGCTTTGGTGGATTCTGGAGTGGCTCATCGTCGTGATTCGACATCAGCGTTGTAGATTCAATGTTGGGCAAGACAATTCCGAGGTGAAGACGGGGTTGGAAGAGGCACATAGGGGTTGGTTCAATTCGGGCGTGGATTCGCTAGGTAATTGAGAGTATACTTGTGTAATTCCTTTATGTCTTTTTAGTGGGTTGTTTTGTGGCTTTTTCCGTGGTTTTTTTTTTTTTTATCACAATTGGAGGCGCTTCAATTGTGGTTTTTCCACGTAAAATCATTGTGTTGATTTGTCTTTGATTATTTGATTGGGATTGTTATTTACTGATTAAAATTGATACATAATCACAAATCAATATCTAGGGGATTTCTAAATTTTTTAGCATAAAACACTCTGTTCGTGTAACGCTCCCAAAATAATACAATAAAGATAACTCATATGCGGAATAAATATGAGAAACAACATACTTCATACATCAGAGTTTACTGTTTAACAAACAATTAAATGCCATGTAAGCTTACATCTTTCCAAGTCATTGCTTGGTTATACAAATTGAGTCTCGCTCATTACATCTTAAGCCCTTGGCTTTACAAATACCAACAAACACACAACAATACATAATTAAGAAGCTCTTGCTTCCCGAAAGTCCATCCATGCTATTGCCGTGGAGGAAACACCTCATCCACACTTGAAAAATGATATTCCCTTATAGGGTGAGCCAACAACGCAGTAGAAATAATCTAACACAATTTATGAAGTTTAGCAAAGGTATAAATACCACGTATATAAACAATATCGATATGGGAGCATCCATAAGGCCTATATATCCATATGCCACTAAGGCCAATTTCATTTCATTTTCTATCTATCCATTTCCTCTTATTATATACTTCTCAATTCATGAATTAACCTTATTATCTTTCAACAACCAAAGTGAGACTATAATTCAATGGTTCTCCAATTATGCAAAACACACACATAAACACTTCAAACTTTGCCATTTTACGGATATTTCGTCCGAAGGAACCGGCACCCATTTATATATAGATTTTCGGGTCTTTCACCCAGGATACTCCGACCAACTTGCTTTAAATGGAGTCCATCTCCTTTCTCCTCCCAAATAAATATACATATGTAGTGTATTTATAAACATAATCATATATAGAGTACATCTCCTATCTCTTCCCAATAAACATATATATATACAATGTATTTATAACATCATTTAATATGGAGTACATCCCCTTTCTCCTCCCAATAAACATACATATACAATGTATTTATACCATGGTCATATTCAATGACACGAACAATGGATTAGCATTAAAATCGCCTAATCCTCATGTAATTTCTACCATAATTATAGTTATCCTCCACCAATAGCCCAATACAATTATTTCCAAGATATTTTCAATATCGTATTTAGTAGTTTATTCAAAACTTCCATTGGTGAGATAATACTTATCCAAAATCACCATCCATATCAATAACCATCCAATTTAACATATTCAATGTCAATTCCAATTAATTATACAAAATAATCATTTCATCAAATTAGGGAAAAATCCCCTTTTCCCCAACATTGACCCAATTACCCCAAAATCAACTATTTTTGGTACACTAAGGCCTTATATTCAAACCCTTACCTCATTTATCTCTTATACATCAAAAACTCCTCTTTTCATTTTACACCCAAATCTTAGATTTGTCCAAACCACAACCAAATCTCATCATCTATACACAATAGCAAATAACTAAGCTAAAAACCATACTAGAGTGTAGAAAATCCCTACCTCAAGTGTAGAAAACCCAAGCAACAAGGTGGAACTCCAAAGATGACGAAACCAACTTCTTCTTGGATCAAAACGAAGCTCTTGAAGCCCTCTACCTTATTCTCAAAGACACTAGGGTCCAGAACACAACAGATCTAGATGAAATCCTAGAGAGAAGGTGTATTCTAGAGAGAGAGTAAGAACACCTGCGTTTTTGGAGAGTTTTAGAGAGAGAATGGGCTGCTGAAAGTGACCTAAAATGTCACATTCACGATCTGATATGAACAGGCTCGCTCGAGCGAATAAGTTCTTGCTCGAGTGACCAGACACAAAAAGGTCGCCTCGCTCGAGCGAAGGAAAGCTCGCTCGAGCGAAGAATGCAAAGCTTCAGGTCTGCAACGCAGAAGCACGCTCGAGTGAAGGAAAGCTCGCTCGAGCGAAGAACACCAACCTTCAGGTTTTATAAAGACGCAGACGCACGCTCGAGTGCAAGAGTTCTCGCTCGAGCGAAGAAACATTTTCACAGAGCTCGAGCACAAGAAGCCTCGCTCGAGCGAAGGGGCAAATTTCTGGGCAACAAGGTTTTAAAAAAAGAAGAAGCAACCAACCTGTTCCAAACACACAACTACAACCCAATAACCAACATTAAGGGGAAGACAAGGGAAAATAAGACATAAACCACCCTCCAAACCATACAAACCCGAGTCCAGAACACCATAAGAGACAGGTCAAAACCAGGGTCGCTATAGTTCGAGCAGGAATATTGGTTTGCAAATAATTGCAGTTTGCAAATAATCACACTAAAATCCCATTTCCAAATCCAAGGGATTCCAAAATTAATAACAAAAATGACCCAAGATTTGGACATGGTAATTTCTCGATTGCCTGGATTATGAGAATAGGCTACCTGCCATTCACTAAATTCTGGTCGAAGTATTTCTGGTTAGATATCCATGGGTGGACCAAAGATAGAACCAATTAGGTATGCTAGATTTTAACACATCTTGGCAGATTTTGAAAAATCAAGAATGATTGTTAACTGAATTTTGATAATAAAATGCTTTAGAAAAAGAATCAATATAATCTCAATAACCGAATTTATGTTCTCTGGATTTAATACTGAGTTATCTGGTAGTATGAGGATGTATCCCCCAAGCAAAAATAGACATGATATTTCTGATGATAGCCTTACTAAATCAAAGAGGGCTATTTGTCCGGAGTGGTTCCACAAGGATGTGGGTAAATTCAACAGAAATGGTGTCAATGAGAATTTAGCTCATAGACATAGCGATATTGGTCAAAATGGAGTGGAAAAACTTGAGTGGTAAGATACTGCCTTTTAATTTCCCATGGATCCCTCATCCATTGTTTATTATGTTTCTTAATAATGAGTATTGTTTCTTCTGTAAGAGGTGTCGGTAGAAAAGTGTTTTCTAGATTAGAAAGAAGTGCTTCTTTCATAATACTGGATTCTCCCTAAGGAGTTTTACTAGATTGGCCTTTTGGTTTAACTGTAATCCATGAATACTCAGTGGTATCCTAGAGGTTTAACTCTCAGGTAGCAGTCCCTAGAATGATACCTTGGCATGATGAAAATTCTAAGTGATTCGTGATTCGTGATTAGATCAAGATTTAATTACTCTAATTCCCAATCATTCAAAACACACAATCTAAATCATCAAACACTTACGAAAGTGATTTAGATTGTTGTTTTCGAAAAACAATAAATCGACACAAACGATTTTTACGTGGAAAAATCAAAATTGAAGCACCTTCATTTGTGATAAAAAAACCACAGAGAGACACCACTAATCAATCCACTACTGAAGAAAGAATGATTACAAAGATAACAAACAAATTACCCAAACGCTTCCAATTTGTCTTCAAATCTTCTGTGTATCTTTCACCGCAACCTTCGTCTCGGAATTGATTAGACTGAAGTTGAATCCACAACTTCTATTGTCCAATCAACGACTACGCATAGTATCAAACTCTTTTGAAACTCCACGCTTGAATCTCCGGATTCCACCGAAGAAGAACACTCTTGAATATAACCAATTAACCTTTTTGATATGTGCTTATCAATACATGAGTTTAATACTCACTCAAATCATCAAGGAAAACTCACAAAAAACACCAAAAGAAAACCTCAGAAGAAACCCTAAGACCCTTAGAGAAGATCTAGGAAAAGTAATCCTAGAGTTGGACCAACAAGCGAATTTATAGAAGTAGAGATTGCGCGGTCCGCTCGAGAGTGGGAATGGATGCTTGAGCGGGGACTCTATATCGCGTGTTCCAAACCAGGGTTCACGCTCGAGCGGAAGATCCCACGCTCGAGTGTACAAACACATCACCTTGTATTTTTGCAGATACATGAAATACTATGAGAGTGAAAACCCCGCTCGAGTGTCACTTTGCCCGCTCTAGCGAGAAGACCAAAACTGGAAGATTACAACTCGATTACAAACTTAGTTTTTCCATGGGTTTTGATAACAAGGGTCCTAACACATGATATTACCTTTCCAAAAAAATGGAAAATACCAAATGCAGTTCTAGCATGACCTATTGTATGTCTAACTCTTGACCAGGTCATCCAGACATAAGGAGGAAACATGTATCACCAATTTGTCCTTTGACTAAAAGTATGTCTAGACCTAGGTCCAGGTTTACACCATCATATAAGGTAGATTTTCCTAACTCTTCTAGACAATTTACTTCAGAACCTCTAGAATCTATCTTACAAGGTATGCCTTCCAGACCACCAAGTGAACCACCACTAGAATCTATAATTCAAGGAATTCATACTTCTAAAAACCAAATACCTCATGGAGTGTATAACACCAGTAGGCCTTCATATGATAGGGAAAGCCCTACTGCCAGTGATATGAATTTTGAGATTTAATGGATTTTACTTCAGGTAGTGAAACTCGCTGTCTAATTTTGGTCCATCTCATATTTATTTTATTTTTTTCGTCATTTCCTTTTTCTTTTGAGCTATTATTTGTACTTGAAAGATCAAAGAAACTAAAATTAGGTAGCTTGCGTTTTGAACGACATTTGCAGGATCTTTTCAGATTTAAATAATAAAAAAATGTATATTTTGGTGGAAATAGATATCCTTCAACTTGAATAAATTCCTTTGTAAGCTTAATGGCATTGATATTTTTCTTAGATTAATGTTATACAAATAGATAAAATTTATAAATTTATTTTACAAACTAGCGTGGTTTTAAAATTTTATAACTACATTATATTTTTGCTTAGTAAATAGCCTTCTAGTTTAATTAAAATTGATAGATATAGTAAAATCAAGGGCGGTAGGTATAACATTTCCCTCATGATATTAGAGAAATCACAAAGACCATGTTATTTTAATTAAACATCCTATATACATCCTTTGGCCAATAATGAAGCAAAAGCTCATTAAGTTTCTTTTTGTGTTTTTCACTTTATTATTATTTTTTAATCTTAATTTCTGATTATTTATACTTGACACTAAATGTATTGCATTCTTGGAATAAAATCTTGGCTTCTGTCCGAGGTTTCTATAATCACATTTTTTTTTTGATCAGCAAAAAAAAACTCTTTATTAATGATAATATAACAAAAATACATCATGGTATACATTAACAAAGAGGGGAGGCAAGAGCAAAAAGCATCATTGCAATCCTCCCTAATCCCAACTAGGTTGGCACCAAGGAGAATGCACAATCATCTGCTAGCTCAAGCCAACAGGTTGATGAGAAACCAACCAAAGAGAGAACAAACAAAACAAGACAGCAAACTAGTGCAAAAACAGATCTCAGCAGATTTCAGCAAAACAGAATAGAACTCTATCTCAGACTCCAATATGGCAGCTGAAAACAGCTCCATCTTAGCAAACACAAAATAGAACTCCATCACAGCACACCTCCACTGCTTCACTCACAAAGGAAACCAGTGCGAAAAACAGCTCTAAGTCATTAAGACTCCAATACAGTAGTAGCATGCACTGATCATAGATATGCATAGCAGATGATCACAAAAACATAGACAGATACACTCCAGAAGCATCAACCAGTGGACTAAGTATTAAGAAGTGCATCTTTATTCAACCAGAGGATAACCATCATATGATCTGCAACAGACCAACAACAAATTTAACATCAGTAGCACCAAGCAATAGAACAGCAGCACCAGTAACATGAACCTCAACTAAGCAGAACACCAACACTAACAACAGTGGTAGTAGAAAAATAGAACTCATCAGCAAAATAATCAAAACAACAACAACACTACCAATTAAACATCAAATACACAGCCTGATTTGATTCAGATTGGAGACAAAATCATGGATGGAATATGAATTACAATAAGAGTGGGTTTTCAACCAAATTGCGATTCTAACATTAATAAGCTTAATGATCTCCAAGAAGTTGAGCTGGGCACTGTTGAAAACACAATCATTCTTGAGCTTCCAAATTGACCAAACAATAGCAAGTGGGATGACTTTCCACATCTGTAATTCTTTCTTCTTAATTTTTGTGCCAAGCCACCAATCAAACAAATCCACAATAGAGCTAGGGTAAACCTAAAAAAGACCCCACCAATCAATGATAGCAGACCAAATTTTCCAGCTAAAGGGGCAAAGAAGCAAAACATGATTAATGGTCTCCAAGTCAGATTTGCAAAAGATACACTGAGTGACATCCTCCTCTCTGAGAACTCCAATATGATGAAGGAACACAGATGTTTTTATTCGACCTTTCCAAACTAGCCAAGAGAAGAATTGGACCTTTGGTGGTGAGATGTTGCCCCAAATGAATCTGGGCATAAACAGATCAGGACCTCTATTGGATTGCCACCAGCAGAACAAATCCTTTGCTTTGAAGACACCCTGAGATGAAGTTGAAAAATCTAAAAATCCCCTAGATATTGATTTGTGATTATGTATCAATTTTAAACAATAAATAACAATCCCAATCAAACAATCAAGACAAATCAACAATGATTTTAACGTGGAAAAACCATAATTGGAGCGCCTCCAATTGTGATAAAAAAACCACGGGCCAAAGCCACAAAACAATCCACTAAGAAGACAAAAGGAATTACACAAGTTTACTCTTAATTACCTAGCGAATCCACGCCCGAATCGAACCGACCCCTATATGCCTCTTCCACCACTGTCTTCACCTCGGAACTGTCTTGCCCAATGTTGAATCCACAACACCGATGTCGAATCATGATGATGAGCCACTCCAGAATTCACCAAAGCTTCAGGCTCGAATTCTCCAGAATCCACCAAAGAACAACTCTTTCTTTTGTATTGAATAAACGAACAATCCTTTGATGTATACCTCTTAAACCATGAGTTGAATACTCAATCAAACATCAAAGAAAACTAGAAAACTAGCCCCAGATATAAACCCTAATATCCAAGAAGAAGATCTGGAAACGTAACCCTAGATTTGGAGCAACTTGAGGTTTTATAGAATCTAAAATCGCGAGGTTCGCTCGAGCGGGGACTCTATATCACATGTTCCAAACCAGGATGTACGCTTAAGCGGGGAAATGGACGCTCGAGCCTAAAAGCACACCTCACGCCTCACAGCTGGATCCCTATCATAGTCAGCGAAGTGACAAACGTGAAAGAATTATCTTTTGATACTTCTCTATAAGGCACAGTTCGGGCTGGATTCGCATCTAAGTATTCATAACCTCACTGAAATAAAAGAGCGAATAAAAGTACAACTGAAGGAGATTTGTCAAACAGGATTGCCAAGAATAAAAACCTAACAGAAGTTTTCCATCTCATTATATCTTCCATTCCATGCCTTAATGATGGCCCATCTCCCAATAAAGCTTGCATATTATGAACTGATTCATCTTCCCAGGCTAACAGAGGTCTCCTAAAACTGAGATTCCAGTTAGAAGAGCTAGATTTCCTAACAATGAAGTCTAACAGAGATCCATCCTTATCAGAAGAAAGACTAAAAAGTCTAGAAAATTTAGACTGAAAACAGGCAGTCCCCACTTAGATATCCTTTTAGAAAGATATGTTGGCCCCATTATCAATAACTAATTCTGTATTACTCAGAAAGAAATTGAATAAATTAGGATTTTATGAAGCAAGGCCCATAATGTCTTCCCAAATCCATGAGCAAATAGTAATAGTGCCTTGAGAATGGAACCAACTACCCGTTCTAGGACTATACTTACTGCAGATTAATCTTCTCCAAAGAGCTTGCTTTTCATTACAGAACCTCCACCACCACTTAGCAAGAAGGCAAACATTGACTTGACCCAAACTTCTTACACTGAAACCTCCTTGCTTCTTTGTCAGTGAAACATCCTTCCAACTAATCAAGTGTACCTTTCTTTTGACATCTAAATCACCCCACAGGAAAGAAGCTTGAATTTTATCCACCTCTTTGATTACACATTTTGGCATTTTAAACAAGGAGAGGTAGAGAATTGGAACGCTAGATAATGTGGATTTGATGAGGGTGAGTCTAATGGCAAATGATAGAAGTATGTTCTTCCATCCTGAGAGTTTGCTCGTAAATTTGTTCAAAACTAGTTTCCAAGTGGCTTTCCTTTTGGGATTGGCAGCAAGAGAAAGCCCAATATACTTTAAAGGTAGCTTCTGATTAAGGCAATTCAATGTGGATGAAACAAATATTAATTAAAGTCTTAGAGACACCAACACCACAAACTGTACTCTTGTGGAAATTTATTTTTAGCCCTGACATAATTTCGAAGCATCGAATTTGAGGTTGTGATCTCTAGTTAATCAGTTTCACAAAAGAGAATGGTGTCATCAGCAAACTGGAGGTGAGGAAGTGCAAGGCAGTGGGACCAACAACAACCCCTTTAATTAAGCCCAAGTCCTTAGCTCTGGTTAGAAGCATATTCAACCCCTCTGCAACAATGTTAAAAAGAAATGATGAGAGTGGATCACCCTGTTTAAGCCCTCTTTCTGGTCGAAATTCATCTGTGGGTGAGCCATTGACAAGAATGGAAATGCTAGCAGTTGTTAAATAGGACTTCATCCAGCCCAACCATTTTGAACCAAAACCAAACTTGATAAACAAATTAAAAAGGAACTCCCAATTTACAGTATCAAAGGCTTTTTCAAAATCAAGCTTTATGATCACCCCTTGGATATTGGATTTTTTCCACCAATCTACAATCTCATTAGCAATGAGCACTCCATCCAAAATACTCCTGCCTCCTAGAAAGGCGGACTGTGCTTCACTTACTATGCTAGGTAAAACAAGCTTCAATCTGCGAGAGAAACCGTTGGAAAGAATCTTATAGATAGAGCTAATCAGGCTAATGGGTCTGAAATCAGATAGATACAAGGGGTTTTCCTTTTTTGGGATAAGACTGATAAAAGAGCAATTGAGGCCCCCAGCTAAAATTCTATTCTCATGAAATTCCAACATAAACTTTAGAATGTCATGCTTTATAACTTTCCAACACTTTTGGAAACAAAATAAGTTGAAGCCATCAGGGCCTAGGGCTTTATTCCCATCACAGTCTCCAATGGTAGCCCAAACTTCATCTTCAGTGAATACACTTTCCAGCATGGCAGATTCATTGCTAAGGTTGTTAATAGACTTAAATTGCCCCCCCCCCAGTTTAGGCCTAATTTTCCAACGCTTTGCATATAGATTTTTGAAATGGTTCACTACTACTTTTTTGACTTCTCCAGGTTGCACTACTAAAACCCCATTAACCTAGATTGAGTCAAGTGGGTTCCTATTTTGTCTACTTGTGGCAGTAATATGGAAGAACCTGGTGTTCTTGTCACCCTTCAGTGCCCAACTGAGCCTAGATTTCTGGAGCCAAAGCCTTTCCTCTAATATTCTCAATTTCCATACTTCCCCTAATAACTCCTTTCTTTGATTAGATTCATCAACATGGACTGGTCTTTCCTCAGCTATTAGATCCCATGAGTGAAGTTCAGCTTCCATCTCTTTAAGTTTTTCATTAATGTTACCAAATACTTCCTTGTTCCAAACTTTCAAGCAAAGTTTTAAGGATTGTAATTTCTTTTTTAAAATAAATCCTGCCCAGCCCTCCAAACTAGGATTTTCCCAATTTTGCTTAACTGTCTGTAAGAAGCTAGGATGCTTGGTCCAAGCATTGATGCACCTAAAGGGTCTAGGTCCCCAATCTCTGTCATCTTCCATCAGTATAATAGGACAGTGATCAAACAACGTTCTAGGTAAGTCCCAAAGTTTGAATTTAAATAATTCAAGCCATTCAGTGTTAAGAATAAATCTATCAATTATGCTCCACCTAAATTCGTCTTGCGAATTGCCCCAAGTGTATTTTCTGCCCAGCATTGGTAAATCTACCCCTTGAATCTTTTCAATAAAATCTCCAAAATCCTTCATCCCAACATCCCTCCTAACACAACCCTTCATTTCCCTAGTAAATCTTACTTCATTGAAGTCTCCCCCAATGCACCATGGATGGATAAAAGAGCTTTTAATATTAATTAAGGTTTCCCATAGCTACCTCCTTTTCTGCATATCATTGGAAGTATAGACATTAACAGTATTACAAATGAAGTTTGAAGAAGTGGTACCTGAAAGTAAGATGAAATTCTTACTACAACAACAAGCAAACAGAGTGAAAGCCTCTGGTTTCCAAATACACAGCAAGCCTCATGTATTCCCTATTGCATCCACAACCATGAACTCCATCTGATTCCCAGGCCATAGTGATTTGACAAATGATTCTGACATTTCTGCTCTCTTTATTTCTTGAATTAGCATGAAGTCCACTTTTCTGAGAGTAATCAGCTCCTTTAATTTCCTTTTTTTCTCAGGTTTACCCAATCCTCTGACATTCCATGAAATTAACTTCATCAGAAGTCCACTTTTTTGAGATTAATCAGCTGCTTTAATTTCCTTCTTTTCTCAAGTTTCCCCAATTCTCAGGCTTCTATAATCACATTCAAGCAAGATTGTTACGTGTTAGTTATACCAATATATTTTTTAACATTTAAAAAAAAAAAAACAATAACAATAACAACAACAACAACAACAATAATAGGTTTGCTTTAAAAGGGAATCAATTGAAGCATTTTTTCAGCCCATGCTTGTTTTACTCCATGGGCTAGGGACTAGATTGGCAATCCCATGGTTTTCACAATTCTAACCAACCAAACTTAGCTTAAATAGCATATAGGATACAATCTTAGCTAATTTTCATAAGCCATCCAAAGTACAATTTTTTCATACTATTTTTAGGTGTTGTTTGATTAACATAATTAATAGTGAGGGGATTATAATTTATGAGATTAGTCTAGAATTTACTATCCAACTGGATTAGTAAGAAAAATAATTCACTTTTGTCCATGTTTATTTTGCAATGATTATAAAATACATAATTTCAGTTATATGTATGTTTTTATATTATTGCTTGTAAGATCAAAAATTTCGTTGATTTTATTGAATAAAATGTCCATCGAAATTTAATTTGGATAACAAAAATTGTAACTAAACAATGGAATGTGAGTCTCATAGATTAATATTTCTAATTTTTTACCATAATCCAACCAATCAACCAGGTCCTTAGAGAATTGGATGAATATCTGTTTGTTTGTTTGTTTTTTGTTGTTGATAGAACAGTAATTTCATTAAGAGAAATATTTATATAATCCAACAGATTAACAAATTCTACCAACTAATCTACCAGCTCACAAGTGAAACCCAACAATCACTACTAATCACATACCACTCCCATAATGGGGGAGGGGGAAAGAAATAAAGCAATAACTATCACAACAGATATCAAACTCCTCTCTATAAGAGTTGAACCTGGGACCTCACATAACAAATGATGCTACACAATCACTAAGCCAAATGTCATGGTTGATAAATAACTAGGTTGAGAATGAGATTAGGGTTCAAGGGTCATTTGGTAAATTGGTTGACCAGTAAATTAGGTAGAAAAACATGCATCGCCCTTTTCATCCTGTACACCCTCAAAATGGAAACTTTCATATGCAAAAAAGAAATAAGAAAAAAAAAAAAAGAGCTTCAAAACATTTGCTACAATACATGATATATGTATATAAATTAGTAAAATTAAGCCATTGATTTTAACTCAAGGCGACATTGAAAATTTTCAAATTCATAACTGCTTGTGCTTAGCTAAACTCGTCAAATAGTTCAACTTGTCACCCATTAAGTGATAGCATAGCCATACAGAAACACACAGCATTTTTCTAATTTCATATGACTTGGTCAATTGTTTGATTGTTAAACTTTGGCTCCCCTCAAACTCAAGTCATGGATCATAATCAATATTTTAATAAAGTTAATTAATATTTGTAATTTAGTGAGTTGATGTGTGCAACTCTTCATTTTGTTTAAGACAACAATATACAAACACAAATTTTATTTTATTTTTAAATTTAAAGAAGTACAATTAAGATAATATTGACAATATTGCATTCATCTTGTATGAGCTCACATTACATCAAAATGAATATAGCTTTTGTCAATATTACGTTCTGAGCATTTTTTAAAGAAAATTTTCTCTATTTTGTAAAGCATTTTTTTTAAGGGTCAAGTTTGTCTCTAGTCCAAGATTGAATTGGAGCGTACTATTGGGCTCGTGGGGGCTCCCCACGGGTCCTGTTTTGATGATCCAAATCGTTTAATGTGTAGAACTCGCCTAGTATTTCATCCCTACAAAAATTACATTAATCAGATATCAATACCTACTTGATCAAATCATATTTCTGTCAACGGTAAATATGATTTTCAAAATAAATTATTGATAGAAATTTAATCCGATCAAGTAGTTATGAATATTCAATCAACGTGCTTTTTGGAAAAAAATGAAATACTGAACAAACTCTGCACATTGAATAGTTCGGATCATCGAAACAGGATTCGTGATGAGCTTCGTGAGCCTAAACAGTGGACTGAAGAGAATCTGAGTCTTTTTTTAAAAGGTAGGAATCAAATGACTAACTTGTTCTTATTTACATTCAACAAAAATAAATATAAATATGTTTCTTATTTTCTATAAATGAAAAATAACAAACTATAAATATTGTCAATTCGAGCTTTAGTCTAGATTGTTCATAAAATAAACAAGTTCGTTCCATCACACTTTGCTTGATAAGCTCTTAACCATTTAAAGACTATAGAGAAATTGAGACTAATTGGGCACGCATTGAGAATGACTCAAGGAGAAGCCAATCAAAGATCATTCATGAGATAAACAAAGCCAAGATTGTTCTTTATTTAAGCCTCAATACTATTTTGAAGCATTTTTTACTTAGTGACTTGTCTTCATCAATACTTGTGTAAATTATTGATCATCGAATAACGCAACTTGTCGCCCATATAATGATTGCACAGGTCTGTAATTATTTTTACATGTCGGTAGCAATGGAGCCTTCAAAGGATCTATTTGGGCTTGAAACATTGATCTCTCCTGCATTTTGTACAAGGATCAAGATTTTCATTTCAGTGTGTTGATTCGATCAGCATGGAATGTTTCGTAAATGTTTTAGAAGTAATAAAAAAGAGCTCAAAAATACATTAAAATGTTTGGAAACAGATTTGAAATCTATCAAAATGTGTAAAAGTCTAATAATTGATTAGTTAAAGGGGAAATATCAAATAAGTAGTATTATCAAAAAATAATTACAAATTTTATAACTATTAAAAATTATAATTATAATATTTGTCATTAATATATAATTATTTGTTGAAAAATCCACTGAGGTGTAATTCACCCCTTAATTAAACACATTGAGATTTATATAATCATCCATATAAAATATTATTAAGTATTGTCTAATAACTTAATTTTATTAAATATTAAATACAAGTGTAAAACATTCTGAAAAATTACGCACAGTCCCAACTAAATAAGATCTAAAAATTTACATGGATAGTTATAATAATATTATTATATCTATTAGGAGTAACTATATTTATTAAAATATGCTAAAATAAAACCTGCCATTTTTTTTCCTAGGACCAAACCTTTATGAAAATTCCAAATTCATGTCAACACAATTTATTAGTTCAATATATTGCACTGCATGTTGATGTGTTTTGTCATATTCAAGTGTATTTTTGATGAAAACACAAAGATTTTATTATTATACTAGTATTTCCTTCGTTCTTTTTAAGAAAATGAAATATTCTAATTATTCTAGAAGAAGCAAATGAAAATTTTGTTGATGAAATGAACTAGCTAGTACCGCGCCCAAGACATGCCAGATGACATTCTCAGCAACCATGAAGCACCACAAATTAGGAACTTGTCAAACTCTTTCATTTATTTTAAAACCATATAACAAATTCAATATGAAGTTTTCTGATAGTCACTTCTATTTTTGGCTCTAATACCATCACCAAACTGGGATTAGGAATGCCAATTTCTCTCTACTCCATCCACCCCTGAGAAGTCTTATTAAGGCAAGGATTGGTTTTTCTTCCCAATCCCATTCTACTCTACCTCCACCCTGATTATATTTGTTAAATCTATTTGTTTGTATATAATATATATAATTTAATTTTCTAAAATATAAGATTAAAATATCAAAATATTGGGAAAGATTATGGCACACACTCCTCAAAGTATATGTATCATATGCATCTTATAACTACAGAAAAAAAAAAAATGACATAACTCCATACTTTCTTCTAAGTCATAAATAAATAAATAAGTCATAACCAAAATATAAAAAAATCATAACCAAATATTTCAAAATAATGTTATAACTAAAGAAGAAATAGCGTAACTAAGAGTGCATATAATATAGGGGGTGTGTATGATAAAATTCTCCAAAAATATTACTGTTAACGTTCATTTTTATTTCTTTATCTGTAATATATAATTCTCATCACTTAAC
Source organism: Camellia granthamiana (assembly GCA_036172215.1). Lineage (NCBI taxonomy): Eukaryota > Viridiplantae > Streptophyta > Magnoliopsida > Ericales > Theaceae > Camellia > Camellia granthamiana. The sequence continues at coordinate 29,667,059 of CM069905.1, read as the reverse complement.
AATTATTATCCCGCCTACCTCTCCTCCTCTGCCACCTCCCTGATTTGCCCTGCCCTCCTCGCATCCAAAATATGATTAGAAGCGGCGTCGGGCACTACAAACCCGTCTCCACTTCCATCCCATCCAAAATATGAAATGGAAGATATATTCTACCTTGCTAATAATAGGATCAGGTTTGCCTAGTTCATAAAGGATGGATATAACTGAGATGCTGCCATCGCTAGCCTTGTGGACTAGATGAAGCTCTGTAGCGAATCTGTAATTATCAAAATTTAGCCATAATCTTTTTTACTTCCAAAAACTTTAGAAGCGTAACTAGTAGAAAATATCTAGGGAAATTTAATTTTACCCGCTTGTGGTTTAGTCCATGTGAGATTACCCCTTTTATTTTTGTAAATAACCACATAGCCCTTTTGTGGTTTGTAGACTAAAATACACCGTTAGGCCCGTTAACGATTTAATAAAAAAGTCTAAAATATTCTTGTATATAAGTAACTTAAGTTTGAGAACTACGGATATTTTCATCATTTTTTTTGGAAGTTAAAGTGCACCTTAACATTTTGTGCTTTATTCCATGTGCGATTTATCCCCTTAAAATTTGAAAATGAGCATATAACCTGCCTTATGTCTGCCACGTATTTCACACTTACTGTTAAATTGGACGAAATATTTGATGATACACTTTAATCCACAAACCATAAGGAGATAATCTGCACATGGATAAAAGCACAAAAAGGTAGAATGAAATTTGTCCAAATATTTATATGTCAATGTAATTGTAACAAATAGTTATGGGACTAATACAAAACTCAAAAGAGAGAAAACATACGAGGCATTACCAATTGTGTGCTCAGAATGAGTATGCCAGTGCATTTGCTGCAAGATATAGTTTTTTCCATTTCCAATCAACACTCCGGCATTTCCAAAATCCATCTACATGCAAAAATTCTTCATTGAGCAATAACATACAATTCTTTATGCCACAAATTCCATTTTTTTTACCATTGCGATTAGTAGAGATTCTCCATTTTTGAGAGGTCTTATTTTCTCCTACCTAGAAACTTGATATTTTCATTTATATAAATAAATTAATGTGCAAGAGGTCTCGTGAAAACCTCATAAGCTTATATTTACATAGAGACTTTTAAATTACTGAAAAATATTATTTTTACCCTCTGAACTATAGAAACATACAAATGAATCTCTTAAATTATTGAGAAGTATCGGTTTACCCCCTTTGAAAAATCAATACATACACTTAAACAGTATAATATTTGGGAAAAAAAATCTTTAAAAAATTTACTGAATACCAAAAATACAAAAAAAAAAAGAAAAGAGAATTGAATATATTTTTTGTATTCTTGTATATTTATTGATTTTTTTAAAAAAAATTTACAAAAATTTTACTTTTTAGATACATCTAAGTAAGGTGTATTTAAAGAGTAAAAAAATTACTTAAAATTTTAAAAAAATTCACTAAAAACAAAAAAAAAAAATCGAAAAATAAAAAACTCAATTTTCAGAAAATTGAATTCCGAAAATTGAAACCAAACACACTGATTGGTATGTTTTTATAATTTAGGGGGTTTGTTTATACTCTTTTATAGTTTAAAGAGTCAAAATGATACTTTTTACTAGTTTAGAAGATCTATTTATATATTTTTATAATTTAAGAAATCAAAATATTATTTTTCAATAATTTAAAGAGTCGTCATATAAATAACCCTTCACTAATTCAAAGTCAAAGTTACAGTTTGTCACTTCCTCGGACGCTTTATTCTTTTTTTTTTTTATACCATTTACCTATTGTGCTTGCAAATGAGCCACCCAATATATATAATTGGCAAGAATGTAAATATATGAAGGAAATGAAAACATTTTCTCCTCCTAGCGATTGGCAGCGGTGATGGTGGTGAAAAATGCGATAGTGGTAGAGGTGGTGGAACTCGTTTAAACGAATTTAAATGAATATTAATATTTTACCTATTTAAATTTAATTTTAATTAGATTTGTAAGATGTAATCCAAATCCATTAAAATCCATGTAATTAAACGATTTATATTAGTCTAGGTTCCAACTTCATATAGAGGAGAAGCACAGCAAATATATATATACCTAACTTTGTGTTATTCTACTTAAATACTGAAAAGTCTCCTATATCATATATTATTAATTATACCTAACTTTCTTGTGTTATTCTACTTAAATAAATAACCGAAAAGTCTCCTATATCCTCTTTAGAAAATAAAACAACGTGGGGGTTTGTACCTCCCTTTGTGTTATTCTACTTAATAACCGAAAGGCATATCCGCCCCGAAAATCATTCCCAATAGCTGAATGCTCCCTACGTTGTAAAGTAAGGCTTCTATATCAACGTTAGGGAGCAGGATCTGAACATCGTGAACTACTAAATTGACTCCTCTTGTTGGCGAACAAATAGCTTTTTTGCGTTCTGAGCCTGGGCTAATTCTTTGTTAAGCACCAATTCAATTCTTCCTTTAGTCGATCAATTCCTTTAAGGGATCTACTACGGAAAGCATTTGAATAAGACCGATACCGATTAAGCATGTTGACTATCATCAATCATACCAGCTTCATCGTGGACTATTTCCATTACAACCCAACAAAAAAAGAGCAGTTCTAGTGGGACAGAACAAATGATGTCGAGCCAAGAGCACCTTCATTCCTATATAAAATAGTGGATGTAAGAATCCACAATGGATCGTGTCCTTCAAGTCGCACATTGCTTTCTACCACATCGTTTCAAACGAAGTTTTACCATAACATTTCTTTAATTTGTAGACAGGGTATTAACTTCTATGAAATGAAAGTTTCACGGGAATTGTCTTGATCGTCAGATATCATTGAGAAATAAATAGGAAGAAGTGTTATCGAACGATTTCCTGCAATTCTTCCCAGTAGGGAATGAGTAAAGAATCAAGCTACAAGTCTCGATCTATACAAAACGCACTGGGTTTTCTGTGTTTCTTTCGGTTTCTTTGATAGCAGAAAAGCCTTACTCTACAGAGGCGCTAGCGCTTGACTAATAGAATATCAATTAGGGCCTGAAAAATGTAATAGGCCGCTACCCTAGGGTCACTTCGCTTCTTCAAGCTCCACTTTTTTCCCCTATTTTGATCTTTTATGTTTTAAACTTTTGGGTAAACTATCGATAGATCCTAATAGTTGGACTTAATTCCTATCAAGTCCTATTGAAAATAAGTCTTGATAAAATTGTTGCTAACAATAATTTTTTTGTGACAATTTTTTAAATGTCTCTAAAAATTGACAATTAGTGACTTTTTTTTGTCATGATTTTTATGAATTGTCGCTAAAACTTACAATTAGTAACGTTTTTTATGACAAATTTTTCCCATAGGATCTATTAGATAATAAGTCTACTTACTAGGACCTACACGTAAGTACCCCTAAGTTTTTTCTAATTTAAGTTAACTTATGTTCAAAATTAGACAGAAAAATGTCATGTTAGAAATCACATGACACAAAATATATTATTATATTGGGGTTTGGGTTTGGATTTGTGTCAGCGGTGTAAGTTATATATAATTAAATATTTTTATGACACGTGGTTGTCAATGTGTCATTTTTTGTCTAATTTTGAACATAAGTTAGCTTTCGGAGTAAATTTTTTTAAAAAAACTGAAACATTAGAGGCCAAAGTGGGGGAAAAAATTTGGATCCAAAAAAAAAAAAAAGAGTAATGCTATACAAACAAAAAAACTCATACATAATTTTTATATACAAACAAAAAAAAAACACTATTGAAGATTGATTTATTTACAATAATGGCATTACTACATCATTCTTGTCAAGTTTTTTGTATGAATTTTATGTAAAAAAAATTGAGTTATGTTAGGCACCCCAAATAATCTACCAAAAATTTTATCAAACCTCTCACATAGGTGTGGGAGATACAAACCCACATGTGTGCGGGTCCCACACCTATGTAAGAGATTTAGTAGAAAATTTGATAAATTATTTAAGGTCCATAGCATTTTCTAAAAAAAATTTCCATAAAAAAATGACCAAACACTTTACCTATTTACTTTTTTTTTTTTTTCCTTCCTAAACATATCCCAATAATCCAAACAAACGGGATCTTCTTCCTCAAAATCCTCATCCCTTGTTCAAAAAAAATTTCCAAAAAAAAAAAAATGAATGGGTAAATTACGTGCCTTTTTCTTGTTCAGTCCACGTCTGTGTGCTCACTACTTTAAGAATCAGTTAATATTTTACACCCTTTGCGTAAATTATTCAAAAAATGTAATGGGGCATTTGCATACAAGTCATAATTTATGAATTTATACTCCATTAAGTCCTAACTAAGACTTTTTATGTAACGCCTCCAAAATAATACAATAAAAATAACTCATATGCGGAATAAATATGAGAAACAACATACTTTCATATATCAGAGTTCACTGTTTAACAACCAATTATATGCCATGTAGGCTTACATCTTTCCAAGTCATTGCTTGGTTACACAAATTGGGTCTCACTCTTTACATCTTAAGCTTTTGGCTTTACAAATAACAAACATACACACATAAGGCATAAATAGGGAGCTCTTGCTTCCCGAGAGTCCATCCATACTATTGCCTTGCAGGAAACATCTCACATGCACCTGAAAATGATATTCCCCTATAGGATGAGCCAACAGCCCAGTAGAGATAATCTAACACAATATATGAGGTTTAGTAAAGGTATAAATGCCACGTGCATAAATAATACCGATACTAGAACATCCATAAGGTCTGCATATTCATATGCCATTATGACCTAACCTCTTTCCATTTTCCTTCAATTCATTTCCAATTCGTATATGCTACCCAATTCATGAGTTAAATTCATTATCTTTCAACAACAAAAATGAGACTACAACTCAATAGTTTCCCAAATATGAAAAATACACATAAACACTTCAAACCTTGCCATTTTACGGATATTTCGTCCGAAGGAATCGGCACCCATTTATATATAAAATTTCGGGCCTTTCATCCAGGACACTCTGGCCAACTTGCTTTAAAATGGAGTCCATCCCCTTTCTTCTCCCAAACAAATATACATATGCAATGTATTTATAAATATAATCATATATGGAGTACATCCCCTTTCTCCTCCGAATAAACATACATATATAATGTATTTATAATATGGTCATATTCAATGACACCAACAATGGATTAGCATTAAATCGCCTAATCCTCATACAATTTCTACAACAATCATAGCTATCCTCCACCGATAGTCCAATTCAATTATTTCTAAAGAGATGTTCAATCTCAAAATAAATATTTTATTCAAAATTTACATAGGTGAGATATTACATATCCAATATCACCAATTATAACCACAACCTTCCAATTTCACATTTTCAATGCTAACCCCAATTATTTATACAAAATAATAATTTAATGAAAATTAGGGCAAAATCTCCCTCTTTCCAAATATCAACCCAAACACTAAAATCAACTATTTTAGCACAACATGATATTATATTCAAGCCTCATGCTCATTTATCTCATATTCATCAAATACCTCTCTTTGCATTCACACCCAAATCCTAGATTTGTCCAAACCATAACCATATCTCATCATCTATACACAATAGCAAATAACTAAGCTAAAAACCAAATTAGAGTGTAGAAATTTCCTACCTCAAGTGTAGAAAACCCAAGCAACAAGGTTTTGATGAAACCAATTACTTCTTGGATCAAAACGAAGCTCTTGAAGCCCTCTACCTTATTCTCAAAGACACTAGGGTCAAGAACATAATGGATCTAGATGAAATCTTAAAGAGAAGGTGTATTCTAGAGAGAGAGTATGAAGACCTGCGTTCATGGAGAGTTTTTTTGAGAGAAAGTGAGCTGCAAAAATGATCTAAAATGACTCATTCACGATCTGATATGAACAGGTTAGCTCGAGCGAAGGAGTTCTCGCTCGAGCGACCAGACACATAAAGGTCGCCTCGCTCGAGCATAGAATGTGAAGCTTCAGGTCTGTCACCCAACGCAAACGCACTCTCGACCGCAAGAAGCCTCGCTCGAGCAAAGAACAGATTACACAAGGCTCGCTCGATCGCAAGAAGCCTCGCTCGAGCGAAGAAGCCAAAATCTGGGCAACAACCATTTGTACCAAAAGACAACCAACCTGTTCCAAACTCGCCCAACAAGTCCCAAAACTCAAATTCAAAGAATTAAAGGGAGGAAACAAGACATAGACAACAATATACACTCACAGAACGCGAGTCCTGAACACAATAAAGGTCGTGGTAAAACCGGGGTCGCTATAACCTCCCCACCTTAGGAAATTTCGTCCCCGAAATTACAAATCAGGCTCTAAAACATAATTGAACTATTCACAACCATGTTATTTCCACAAGTTCAACACCATGACCCATTTTCCGGTCATCTATTCACACCGACTCGATTCACAAGTCCCAAATTAAAATGAAATTTTCAATTTTCCCAAAACATTAACAATATTTAGTCAAAGTCCAAATTTTCAAAAATCGTACATAGCACATACAATGCTTCCAAAAATGATACAACATCATCAATATTCCAAATTCTCAAAACATAAGTAATGTTTATATTGAATCCATGTTCTTCCCAAACAACCATAACATATACAATGTTTTCATAAGTTAAAACATATACAATGCTTAGATTTTTCATTAATACCATAAATTCTCAATACATGCTCATGCATCAACAAACAAATCCGGATATTTCTCTCGGACTTCTAATTCATGTTCCCAAGTCGCTTCCTCGACTTCGTGATGTTTCCACAATACTTTTACTAAGGGAATTGTCTTGCCTCGCAAAACTTGATTCCGTCTATCCAAGACTTCCACCGGTCTCTCCTCATACGAGGCATCCTCGTCTACCTCTAAGTCGGTCCAATCCAACACGTGCGATGGATCCAGCTCATATTTCCGAAGCATACAAATATGAAACACGTCATGAACCCTGGAAATTTGTGGCGGTAACGCCAAACGGTAAGCAACTTCCCCAATCCGTTCAAAGATCTCAAAAGGGCCAATAAACTGAGGGGACAACTTCTCACTCTTCCCAAACCTCATCAAACCCTGTCTAGGTGATATTTTCAAAAAAACATGATCACCCACCTTAAATGACAAAGGTCTCCTCCTACGGTCGGCATAACTTTTCTGGCGACTCTGAGCTGTAGCTAGCCTCCTACGGATAAGTGTAACTTTCTCCGTAGTTTCTCGAACCAACTTTGGACCCAACAAAGGTGCATTACCCACCTCGGTCCAACATACTGAAGATCTACATGGTCGACCATACAAGGCCTCAAACGGTGCCATGCAAATACTCGATTGGAAACTATTGTTATAGGCAAACTCCATTAAGGGTAAGTGTCTCTTCCACGACCCCTTAAAATCAAGGACACAGCCTCTAAGCATATCCTCAAGGATCTGAATAGTACACTGGGACTGCCGTCAGTCTGAGGATGATATGCAGTACTAAAAGTCAATCTAGTGCCCAAGGCACTTTGCAAACTTTGCCACAACTGAGCAGTGAAACGCGGATCTCTATCCGAAACAATCGTCACAGGGACCCTGTGCAACCTCACTATGTCCCTAATATACAGGTCGGCAAGATAATCTACCGAGTCACTTACGCGCATAGGAATAAAATGTGCCGATTTAGTCAATCGGTCAACGACCACCCAGATGGCATCGCTACCCCGTTGAGTCCTCAGAAGGCCTATAATGAAGTCCATCGTAACATGTTCCCACTTCCACTCAGCTATAGGTAAGGGTTGCAATAAACCCGCTGGCCTCTAATGCTCGGCCTTTACTTGTTGACAAGTAAGGCACTTTGATACAAACACAGCCACATCCTTTTTCTTACCTCTCCACCAAAACTGACGACTAAGGTCATGATACATCTTTGTGCCTCCCGGATGCACTGTAAGGCGCGAATGATGAAACTCTCGGAGTACTTCCTCTCGGCAAGACTCCGATACAAACAAGCGATCATAGTATCTCACACTCAGGTCGGGATACACAGTCAAACCTCTTTCTACCTTTCCATTGGAAATCTTCTCCCGGAACGATTCCACCTCAAGGTCACCCTTCTACGTTTCCAACACTCGGTTCACAAGTATAGGTTGTGCAACTACTGAAAACAAAGCTGCGAATTCAACAGACTCGCCCAGTTACAAGTCAAACTCATTAAGAGTACCTAACATTTCCCATTCTCGGATGGTGATAGAGGCTACACTGCTAATTGGTTTTCTACTCAAAGCATCGGCCACAACATTGGCCTTCCCGGGATGATAATGCAACTAAAAATCATAATCCTCTATGAATTCCATCCATCTCCTCTGCCTCAAATTCAAGTCTTTCTGTGTAAACAGATATTTCAGACTCTTGTGATCAATGAACACTTCAAATTTCTCACCATACAGATAGTGCCTCCAAATTTTCAAGGCAAATATCACTGCTGCTAACTCTAGGTCATGGGTAGGATTATTCCTCTCATGTACTTTCAACTGCCATGAGTCATAGGCTATTACTTTACCCTCTTGCATCAATACACAACCTAACCCTTTCCGTGAAGCATCACAATATACTGAATAACTCAAACCCCTCTCTGGTATAATCAACACTAGAGCAGTGGTGAGTCTAATCTTGAGCTCTTAGAATGACCTTTCACAAGTCTCGCTCCACACAAACTTGATTTCCTTTCCAGTCAATTTAGTCAAAAGTGAAGCTAGTCTAGAGAAATCCTTCACAAACTGATGGTAATACCCAGCCAACCCCAAGAAACTACGAATCTCGAAAGCATTCTTAGGTTGTGCCTAATCTTGCACTACCTCTATCTTGGATGAATCTACAGTCACCCCTTCCCTTGACACTACATGCCCTAGGAATTTAACCTCTTCCAGCCAAAAGTCACATTTCTCAAAATTAGCATACAGCTTATGGGCTCTAAGTAACTCAAGCATTACTCGTAAATGTTCCTCATGTTCCTCCTTAGAAGGTGAATAAATCAAAATGTCGTCCACAAAGACAACCACAAACGATCTAAGAATTCACGGAAGATCCGATTCATTAAATCCATAAACACAGCTGGAGCATTAGTTAGCCCAAAAGGCATCACAAGAAACTCATAATGGCCATACCGCGTACAGAATGTCGTCTTCGGGATATCTTCCTCCCTTACCCTCAACTGATGATAACCCGATCTTAGGTCTATCTTAGAGAAACAACAAGACCTCTTCAACTGATCAAATAGATCGTCTATACGAGGCATTGGGTACTTATTCTTAATAGTAACCCGGTTCAACTTTCTGTAATCAATACAAAGCCATAATGCTCCATCTTTCTTTTTAGCAAAGAGAGCCGGCGCTCCCCAAGGTGAAGTACTAGGGCGAATAAAACCCTTATCTAACAATTCCTGGAGTTGAATCTTCAACTCACTCAATTCAGCAAGTGCAAATCTATATGGAGCCATAGAAACCGGTGTCGTGCCAGGCACTAAATCAATAGAGAACTCGATTTCTTGGTGAGACGGTAGACTAACAAGATCCTCAGGAAAAACATCTGAGTATTCATAAACTACTCTCGGCAATTCAACCCGAATTTCATCACACTCACTACTCAAAAAGCTAGCAAGGAGACAACTAAGTTCACTCTGCCCACGCGGACCATATACCGGTGATAAGACTCTATCCACCCGGTCCCCCAAGAAATAAAAGCAATCATCGCTCAAGGTACATACAGTAACCTTCTGACGGTAGCAATCTATAACAGCCCGGTATGACGTTAACCAATCCATACCCAATATGACATCAAAACTGAGCATGTTAATCAATACAAATGCAAAAGGTAATCGACGACCAGCAACTTCGATGTCACAACCCCGACATCCCTGTCTCAAGACAGTCTGACCACCAATAGGTGACTCTACACAAATAGGAAATGCTAACTGTGTCAACTCCAAATCCAAAACTGATGCAAACGCATACGAAATAAAAGAATAGGATGCACCCGTATCAATCAACACATTAGCAACTGAATTGCAAAACAAAAAGGTACCTCTCACTATAGAAGGATTAGGTACAAGATCTGGCCCTACAACCGTATACATACGTCTAGTAAGCCTTTCCTCAACCTGCTCACCGCTCAGAGCATAAGCCTGATGCACTGACTGAGCTGAAGAAGCTCCCTGATTGGCCCTCAAGGCTTGTGCTGACTGTGTTGGTTGGTGACTCTATGTCTGTCTCCTACTAGACACACCAGATGCACCACCTAACTGTGGGCAAAACCTCTTTAAATGCCCCGCCTGCCCGCACTGATAACAAGTGAGCGGTTGGCCTCTTTTCTGACTCTGGCTCTAAAAATGAGCTGAAGATGATACTGCCCGCTGTCCTCCTCCTCTTTGAGGACAAGCTGGAGACTTGTGGCCCAACTGACCACACTTAAAGCAAGTAAAATCTCCCTGCCCACCTTTCCCGGAACCTGTACTCGGTATTGGGAAAGTGGACCTTGACTGAGTTCCCCGAGACTGCTGAGGATAGGAACCCCTCTGCCTCTTACTGTCTCCCTGACTATCTTGACTCCTCCTGGAGCCCCTCATCATTTCTTTTTCTGCCTGCATAATAGTTTCAAGGTGGGCTGCAGACTGCACAAGGCGCCCATAATCTCTAGTCATGGAACCAATAACTCTATACATTAGCCCGGTCCTTAACCTTTTTTCAAACTTCAAACAACGGCGCTCCTCAGTAGCCACCAACTCTGGTGCAAACCTTGACAGACTAGTAAATGTTGCCTCAAACTCAGCCACTGGCGTGTTCAAATGTAATAATTTAGAGAATTGATCTCTCAACTTCTCTCTAACCGTGGGAGGTAGAAATTTATCCTAGAAAGCCTCAACAAAAGCCTCCCAAGTTTCTCTAATGTGCCCACACGCATACTTCCACCACTGACCTGCATCCCCCTTCAACTGGAAAGACGCCAAGGTCACTTTCAACTGATCATCCTCGATGCCAAGCATCTCAAATGTCTTCACTAACTGTTCTAGCCACTCATATGCCTTCAATGGCTCTTTGGGATCACCCAAAAACTCATCCGGATTCGACCGGAAAAACTCCATCTTTAAGAAAGATGGCCCTGTTTCAGCTACTTGGGCCTGGACTTGATTCTCAGCCCTGAGAATGTCCATAAATTCCTTAAATGCTTCGGCTATTTCGCGGGCTAAGACACCTATGGCCCGTTGATTAACCGGTTCGGCCACATTGGCTTGACCAACTCCTTCTTCCTATGCCGGAATATCATCAGGTAAAGGCACCTCATGCCTCCTAGGTCTACCATGCCTATTACCACCACGCCCACGTCCTGACATCCTAATAAAGGTAACAACAGGATTATCACATTTATAAACGTGCCAAATTTAACTCACTCGCGGCCTAATACATTGGACAACAATAAATCACTCCACATAGACATGTAATCACATAAACACATACGAATTTCCTTCCTAGATAATGACCGTCCCACGGCATTGCTAGAGTTCCAATTAGAAATAACAATGATCAAGTGCTCTTCTAATAGGACTTCCACAAACCCATAGACCCAATCATAATCTTAGGAACTAAATTTCATATCCACATAATCACATAAGCATGTTATCACATAAGCATACAATACTTGCTAACATCGCAATCAAGCGAGACAAACCCATTGTGGTACTAACCACTTCCTACGTACCCAAAGTATTCAAACCCGGTACGCTCTGATACCAAGTTGTAACGCCCCCAAAATAATACAATAAAGATAACTCATATGCGGAATAAATATGAGAAACAACATACTTTCGTATATCAGAGTTCACTGTTTAACAACCAGTTATATGCCATGTAGGCTTACATCTTTCCAAGTCATTGCTTGGTTACACAAATTGGGTCTCACTCTTTACATCTTAAGCCCTTGGCTTTACAAATAACAAACATACACACATAAGGCATAAATATGGAGTTTTTACTTCCCGAGAGTCCATCCATGCTATTGCCTTGGAGGAAACATCTCACATGCACCTGAAAATGATATTCCTGTATAGGGTGAGCCAACAGCCCAGTAGAGATAATCTAACACAATATATGAGGTTTAGTAAAGGTATAAACACCACGTGCATAAATAATACCGATACTAGAACATCCACAAGGCCTGCATATTCATATGCCACTAAGACCTAACCTCTTTCCATTTTCCTTCAATTCATTTCCAATTCATATATGCTACCCAATTCATGAGTTAAATTCATTATCTTTCAACAACAAAAATGAGACTACAACTCAATAGTTTCCCAAATATGCAAAATACACATAAACACTTCAAACCTTGCCATTTTACGGATATTTCGTTCGAAGGAATCGACACCCATTTATATATGAAATTTTGGGTCTTTCACCAGGACACTCTGGCCAACTTGCTTTAAAATGGAGTCTATCCCCTTTCTTCTCCCAAGTAAATATACATATGCAATGTATTTATAAACATAATCATATATGGAGTACAGCCCCTTTCTCCTCCCAATAAACATACTGTAGACACCCCATTTTTGACCGACCTTAAGACTCAGACGTCACCGATTGAGCGCTTGGTGATGTTGCATATTGTGCTCGTTCTGAGGTTGCGGAGTCCTAGCTGCGAGCCTTGCCTCCGGACTTCCGGACTCTTTTGTGCTTTGCCTCGGTTTGCGAACCAGGCCCTATTTTCTCTGTTTTCTCTTCCCGAAGGGAGGGAGAGGTCTCGTAGACCATCTCTCAGTGGCCGTAGGCCATTTTTCCCGTTTGGAGCCTAGTTTTCGATTTTCGGAGCCGTCGGCCGTGTGTCTCAGTTCGGGACCGCTTAACTACCTCCGTTTGCTCCGGTTTTTGGCGCACACCTTGTTTCCTCCCTTTTGAGGAACATTGTGGCCTGGGAGACCAACTTTGTGGTCGTAGGCCATTTTTCCCGTTTGGAGCCCAGTTTTCGATTTTTGGAGCCGTCGGCCATGTGTCTCGGTTCGGGACCGCTTAACCACCTCCGTTTGCTCCGATTTTTGGCGCACACCTTGTTTCCTCCCTTTTGAGGAACACTGTGGCCTGGGAGACCAACTTCGTGGTCGTAGGCCATTTTTCTCGTTTGGAGCCCGGTTTCCGGTGTTTGGAGCCGTCGGCCGTGTGTCTCGGTTCGGGACCGCTTAACTACCTCCGTTTGCTCCGATTTTTGGCACACACCTTATTTCCTCCCTTTTGAGGAACACTGTGGCCCGAGAGACCAACTTCGTGGTCAAAACGCCACTTCCGAAATTTCCCCCCTTGTTTTGCTCCATTTAAATTGGTTTTTTTTTCCCCTTCTTTTTCCCCCCTTTTTTTGGGTTTCAAAGATGAGTCCCTCTATATAATACACCATTGAGCTCCATTTTTAAGGGTTAGACACTTTTGGCTTAGTCTCATAACCCTCCTCCTCCTCCATAACTCTCTATTTTCAAGTTCAAACATCCATTTTCTTACACCATTTGCACTACAACCCCTAGCCTATCACCTCCATTACTCATTTCAGTACCTTGGAGGACATTTGAAGAGGTTGAAAGCTCAGATTTTCGGACTAAAAGCTGCTGGAAAGTTGTTCTTCAAGGGTGAGTCCCTATTTCCCTTAAACTTGCACTTTTTTGCATGATTGTTTAGCTTTACTTGCAAGTATTTTTGGACTTCGAGCCAAACTGAAAAAGATCATATTTTGAGGCCATATTCATGTTTGATTAAGAACTTTTTACTGTTTGAAGTCTTCTTCTCCCCCTTTGTTCTTTACCTCTCTTTTAGGGCCTATTCTTGCATGATATGTTAGCCCTATTTTTAAGCATTTCTGGGCTCCAAGAAAAACTGTAAAGTGGCTTTTTTTGAGCCCTTATTCAACTTTGTTGAAGGGCTCTTCACTGTTTGAGGCTTCCATCTGTCACTTGCCTCTTTATCCCTCTTTTGGCCTTATTTTTGCATGTTTTGTTAGCTCCTTGTGCTTGTATTTCTGGGCTCTGGTCCGAACTGTAAATAGCCTTATTTTGACCCCTTGTTCATATTTGATCAAGGATCTTTTGTTTTTTGAGGCTTCCTTTTTGCCCTTGGTGTTTAAACCTCATTTTAGGCCTATTTTTGCATAATATTTTAAGCTTATTTGTGCACTGTTTTGGGCTTGGTCATAAACTGTAAAATACCATTTTTTGGACCCCTCTTCAACTTTGTTGAAGGGCCCTCCTATGTTTGAGGCCAGAAACCATCACTTGCTTCTTTATCTCCCTTTTGGCCCATTTCTTGCATAATAGTTCAGCCATACTTGTGTTTGTTTTTGTGGCTTGTTGTAAACTGTAAAGTGCTTCATTTTGAGCCCCTATTAAACTTTGTTGAAGGGCTCTTGGCCATTTAGGGCCAGCAGCTGCTACTTGCTTCTTTATCTCTCTTTTAGGGCCATTTTTGCATGTTAACTTAGCCCTATTTGTGTTCACCTTTTGACCTTGCTTAAAACTGAAAATATGCTTGTTTTGGGACTTTCTTGATTCTGTCTTCACACTTCATGTTCAAATAATGCATGTGTTGCATAGCCATAGGTCATTCCATGTACCTAATTTCGAGTTTCGGGTCTCATTTCATGCATCAGGTGTCATGATTCCATGTTTCGGGGCTGTTTTGCATAATATTTTGGTACTGAAATTTGCATGCTTGTATGCCATATTCCATGCCTTGCCATGCTTTGTTAGAGTGGCATTTGTGCCTTAGGTTCGGTCCTCAGTTTGCGTGCACGTGTGCACGCATCTCGAGTGTCTCATTTTCATCTAATGGCCTCCTATGTGAGTGTGGCTGAGGTCCACTTGTGTTGGTGTAAGTCCATTATGCATTGTGTATGCCATTTCATTTCATAGCATTATGTATGCTAGGTTGTATGTTAGCGCATTGTGTATGCCATGTTACCTCGCGCATCGTGTATACCATTTCATAGCATTGTGCATGTTAGGTTGTATCTTAGTTGCATTCATGCATGTCATGCATATTGCATTGTGTTTGGGATAGGAGTTAGCCCGAGCACGGGAAACGAGGGACGTTTCGTACTTCGAGTGACGGAACGTGTCTCAATTCCCAGTCACCGACACTCCGGATTATCCATGATGGAGTCTTGGTCTTGTTGTGTTTTCATGTGCATTCATTCCACATTGAGTTGTGCAATTCGACTCCTCGGCCATCATGCATCGATATGCGTGATTGGTGGCACGAGGATCGAGGCATGCATACATACGTGAAAATACATTGCTATGCCCATTTCCTGCTCTCTGTTGCAGCAAATCAAGAGTCAGCAGCTTTCAAAAGCCTTGCACAGCATTCCGACATCAATTGCAAACAGAGGCTAATTAGGGCATCGCAGTGGATTTTCGCGCAAGGCAACTCAAAACATGCATCATCCATCATCCGGAGCAGAGCCGAGGCAGTCCCTAGCTTGCACGCTAATTTATAGCTTTCCTAGTTAAATTTGTTAATTAATTAGGGTTTTGTATTTATTCGGACTGTATTTATTCGGGACTGTATATTATTTATTCGGACCCTCTGCGCGAGGGCAATATTGTAATAAGTGTGCGTGTGTGTGATGTATGTCTTCCAACCCCACGTCTTTCTTCCCTTTTATTTACCCGCTTATGATGGTTAGATTAGGGCATGTTTCAATTAGCATACAGTATGATAGCATGTTGCATTCATTCATTCTGTTTTGCATGCACCGGGCTCGGTGCATCATACTAACTGCATCTGTATTTCAATTCCAAATTGAATACTTGTTAACTGTTGCATCTCACATGCCATGTTTAGAATAGCCGAGCCTGCTATAGTTGCATTTTTGCATGTGTTGCATTATGCATTTCTGTATAATTAGGATCATGCATGGATTTCTAATTAGCTTCTGTTTTGGCTTGGAGTACTTGGTAAGTTTTATGCTTTAGCATCCTTGCATGCGTGTGAGTGACTGCCATGATAGCATGCTTACCATGAGGCTATGTGCTTATCTGATATAACTGCCTGAATGCCTGTGGGTGAAAGTTGGGTTATTTGAATTGGAACAATGCATTGACTGTGAGTTTTAAGCCCACTAGATAGTGGCAAAACCATATTTTCTAAGCCCACCCGAGGGTGGCAAATTCACGTCTTAGCCTACTTGCGAGTAGCAAACCGTTTTCAAAAACAAACATGGAATGTTTTGTTCCAATTCAGGCGACCCGGTCTATACTTGTATGCTGTGCGCATCACATAGTAAATCTAGGCTAATAACCGGAATAAGAACGCATAATGTTTTCAAAACTAGATATCATGGTTAGTAGAGGCCGATCTTTGATCGGGCGAGCGGGGGTGCTCACGAAGTGACCTTCCCCAATCGTACCCAAGTTCCCGAGCCGAGGGAACTTTGGTGATGACGGGCACGTGGCCTTAGGCAACGAGTCAGGGTTTCCTAAATTTCCCCAAAAATAAAATATTTAGGTGGCGACTCTGTATCTGGCAAAGCAGTCCATGTTTGGCACTTCTTTCAAAAAAATATGTTTTCTCAAAACGATTTGCCGGATTTGGACTCTTTGGTTCAAGATTTAGAACCGTGACGCGAACCGAGTCCGAGCTGTAGCGAGGTCCCCCGCGGGCTTGTCCACACATACATATACAATGTATTTATAATATGGTCATATTCAATGACACCAACAATGGATTAGCATTAAATCGCCTAATCCTCATGCAATTTCTACAACAATCATAACTATCCTCCACCAATAGCCTAATTCAATTATTTCTAAAGAGATGTTCAATCTCAAAATAAATATTTTATTCAAAATTTACATAGGTGAGATATTACATATCCAATATCACCAATTATAACCACAACCTTCCAATTTCACATTTTCAATGCTAACCCCAATTATTTATACAAAATAATAATTTAATGAAAATTAGGGCAAAATCTCCCTCTTTCCAAATATCAACCCAAACACTAAAATCAACTATTTTAGCACAACATGATCTTATATTCAAGCCTCATACTCATTTACCTCATATTCATCAAATACCCCTCTTTTCATTCACACCCAAATCCTAGATTTGTCCAAACCACAACCATATCTCATCATCTATACACAATAGCAAATAAACTAAGCTAAAAACCATATTAGAGTGTAGAAATTTCCTACCTCAAGTGTAGAAAACCCAAGCAACAAGGTGGAACTTCAAAGATGACGAAACCAATTACTTCTTGGATCAAAACGAAGCTCTTGAAGCCCTCTACCTTATTCTCAAAGACACTAGGGTCAAGAACACAATGGATCTAGATGAAATCTTAGAGAGAATGTGTATTCTAGAGAGAGAGTATGAAGACCTGCGTTCATGGAGAGTTTTTTTTGAGAGAAAGTGAGCTGCAAAAATGATCTAAAATGACTCATTCACGATCTAATATGAACAGGTTCGCTCGAGCGAAGGAGTTCTCGCTCGAGCGACCAGACACATAAAAGTCACCTTGCTCGAGCGTAGAATGTGAAGTTTCAGGTCTGTCACCCAACGCAAACGCACGCTCGAGCACAAGAAGCCTCGCTCAAGCAAAGAACAGATTACACAAGGCTCGCTCGAGCGAAGAAGCCAAAAGCTGGGCAACAACTATTTGTACCAAAAGACAACCAACCTATTCCAAACTCGCCAAACAAGTCCCAAAACTCAAATTCAAAGAATTAAAAAGAGGAAACAAGACATAGACAACAATATAAACTCACGGAACCCGAGTCCTGCACATAATAAAGGTCGGGATAAAACCGGGATTGCTATATTTTAGACCTTTAAGTCCCATTAAATTTCTAATAGTCGGAATTGCTTTTCAAATAATGATTGTTTTTCACTTTTATTTTATTTTTCATCTTATTCTTAAAATCCTAATTTTTGATCATCTATACTTAACACTATAACTCTAACCAAAGCTTTCACCTTGTAGGATGGATAGAGGGTGGAGGTCGGTGCTGCGTAAGCATGGACATCAAAGAGGTCGAAAGCATGACCTGGAAAACGAGATTCATATGATCTTTGTGGATAACTTACCAGAATCTATGGATCCAAAAGGGCTATATAGAGTATTTACGAACTTTGGGGTTATTAAGGATGTGTTCATCCCTAACAAAAGAAGGAGCATGACTCAATCAAGATTTAGCTTTGTATGATATGCATGTTCAGTGGCAGCGAATATGGCAGTTCAAAAAGCACATGGAATCTGGTGTGATAACAGAGCTTTGAAAGTAAAAATAGCATTTTGTCCAAGGAAAGGAGAAAAAATAGAGGCCACCAACTGTACCAGTTGGATGAAGGAATATTGGTGGTATTAGCAGAGTCCCAAATATGGTACAAGGGGGAAAGTCTTATGCACAAGCATTAAGTGGCAAAGGGTTAGCGCACATTACAAGCATTAATATAAACGCTTTTGAGGAAGGTAATGGTTGGCTGTATGACAGTGTGATTGTTAGACTTAAGCCTCTAAACTGTGCGGCTGAGTTTAAAGAGGAACTGAAACATAGAGGAATGGGTGACATCCATGTTAGAGATGGTGGTGGCAGAGATATTGTGTTGACTTTTGCATCAGTAGGTAACATGAAAGAGAAGCTGAAATTAATGGAGGGTTGGATTGGAGTGAGTCAATCAAGGAATGGTCATAGGGGATGATAATTGAACATGAAAGACTTGTTTGGCTTACCTGTTATGGTGTGCCATTAAACATATGGAGTAGAAAAACTTACAGTAACATTGGAAGGTTGTGGGGGGAAGTCATAGGCATTGATGATGACACAACCATAATGAATTATTTTCACAATGGGAAGGTAAGGATTGCCACCAAATGTATGGAGTCCATAAATAAAACAATCACTTTGAGTTGCAAGGGGACAACTTACCCAGTAAAGGTGTGTGAAGAACAAGTGATTATTTCGGAGGTGGTTTATCAACAGTGCAAGTGTTATAGTGAGCAGAGTAAGGGAGCAAATCAAACTTCCATTGGTGATGAACCAGAGTAGAGATTTGAAGTGGGTAGCAAGAAGGTTGTTGATGAAGTTAATATGGAGGGACATGTGGGTGGTGAGATGGCCATAGGTGTTGTTGAGGAGGCAGGAGGTCGAAAGTAAGAAATGATGATAATACTGACGTTGATGGACATGGTAGGTGGCTAAGCATGTCTAGGGTGGAAGAGACTGTCATGAGTATAGGGAAGACAGATTGTGTGCAGATGTAAAATGGAGGTAGTGGGAGAGCATGCGGGGGAAAGATAGTCAAATTAGTGCTAAAACCTATACAGATTCAAAATGAAGGCAATCAGATTGTGGAGGATGGTGTGGTTACTCTAGGTTTCATGAGGAGTCTAAGTGGGCCTGAGAAAAATGGGCATGGGCTCAACATAGAGGCATTATTATGGCCAATGCAATAGAGTGTGGAAATATCTTGGGCCTTGGATCATCTGAGATCAGTGCCTCAGAAGTTCAGCCATTAAAGGAGACTAGTAAACAACATAGTGGAGGGAAGGCTACCCATGCAAGAGTTGAAAAGGTGCATCACTGAGTGCAAAAAAGAAAGTCTGCAATGACAGCTCAAAAAAGGAAAATAAGCAAACAGGAGAAAGCTAAAGGGCCTGCGAAATTTCAAGAGAAGAGAAAAGGAACTTTACAAATTGGGGGTGGCTTTTCTTTAAATTTCAAGAAAGGAACTATTTTTAGATCGGCAGCTGCAGCAATTCTCTGTCAATGGCAAAGCAAATCTGGTAGTGGACAGTTATTACTAAATGAGGCAAAAGCATCACTCCAAATTGGGCAGATACTTAGGATGAATTGCAGAGGTAATGGGGAGGAAATGATACGCAAATTGATGGAGCTGGAAGCAAATGACAAGGAGGTGTTGGGTAAAAGGGGTAGTAAGAAAATTTAAAAGGCCCTTCCTAGTGATTTGGTGAGTGAATTTGTTTTCAATGAAGGTCTTATCCTGGAATATTAGAGGCCTAGGCAAACCTATTAAAAGAAGAAAAATCAAAAAAGTACTTTATGAGAGGAATGTGGATATGGCACTATTTCAAGAAACCAAGAGATCAATTATCAATGGGGATTTTGTTAGAACATGTTGGCCTGGTGAATAGCTAGAATTTATGGTTGCAGACTCAAAGGGAGCAGCTGGTGGACTTCTTTGCATCTAGAATCCAGAAGTTTTTCAACTTTAAGACTGCTACAGCAATAGGAATTTCATCATTCTATTAGGTACTCTATATTGCAGTTTTGAATGTGTTATTGTTAATGTCTAGGGGCCAAATGATAGTGCTAGTAGGAGAAGGGTTTGGGAAATATTGAAGAATTTAAAGCAAACTTATGAAAAACCTTGGTGTTTGGGGGTTGATTTCAATGAAGTCAGGAAACTCTCTGAGAGGTTGGGGTGCTCTCAAAGAAATAGTTGTGTGAATGATTTCAATGAGTTAATTGATAACCTGGAAGTGTGTGATATCCCAATGTTGGGGAGAAAATTCACTTGGTGTAACTCACAAGAAGGAGTCAAATGGAGTAGGTTAGATAGATTCTTACTCAGTCCAGAATGGTTACATAAATTTAGCTTCAAACTGTGGGGTTTACAAAGAAGGTTTTCAAATCATTGCCCTTTGTTACTTATGGAAGATGAGAGGGATTGGGATCCCAAGCCATTTAGGTTTCTAAATGCCTGGACACTACATCCGAATTTCAAAACCTTTGTGCAGAAACTGTGGGCTAAATCTAATATTGATGGTTGGGTTGGATTCAAGTGTATAAGGAAACTGAAATCACTTAGACTAGCACTCAAAAAATGGAATCTTGAAGTATTTGGTAATGTGGAGTTTAAACTTAAGCAGCTGGAGGAGGAATTACATGCTTTGGATTTGGTAGCTGAAGAAAGGTTACTAAATGACTCAGAGCTTAGTAGGAAAAGGGAGGCAAAAAGAGAAGCATGAAAATTGAGTAAAATGGTGGAATGGTTATGGTTGCAGAAGTCTAGGGTTAATTGGGTGTTAAAAGGGGACAGAAATACAAATTTTTTTCATGTGATGGCTTCCTCAAGAATGAATAAGAATGCATTGTATTCAATTGATGTTAATGGGGTTCTGAAGGTAGACCCTACTGAAATAAGAGTTAAAGTCCTGACTCATTTCCAGAAGCAGTTTGCAAAATCATGGTTCAACAGGCCAAGCTTATCGGGTCCTTTTAAATCAATTGGGGGAGATGAGGTTAGAGATGCTTTCGAAGCTGAGTTCACAGAATCTGAAGTTATTGTAGCAATCAAAACCTATGATGGAAACAAGGCTCCAGGACCTAATGGCTTCAATTTGTTGATGGTTCAAAAGTGTTGGCAGACAATCAAAGGGGATGTAATGCAATTCATGAAAGAGTTTCACATAAATTCTAAGTTGGTACTTGGTATTAATAGCTCATTTGTAGCTTTGCTTCCAAAAAATGACAATCCTTCTTGTCTTAGTGAATACAGGCCTATTAGTCTCATGGGTTCACTATACAAAGTGTTTTCAAAAGTTTTATCCAAGAGGATTCAATCAATACTGCCCAAAATCATTAGTGAAACTCAATCAGCTTTCATAGGGGGAAGAAGCATTTTGGATGGTGTTTTGGTTGCTAATGAGATTGTTGATGATTGAAAGAAGAAACAGAAGCAAGGTATTGTTTTAAAACTTGATTTTGAAAAGCATACGATTCAATTAATTGGGAGTTTCTCTTCTCTATGCTCTCAAATTTTGGGTTTCGCTCAAAATGGATCAATTGGATGAAGGAATGTGTTTCAACAGCCAGAGTCCCAATCTTGGTAAATGGCTCTCCTATACCTGAGTTCAATCCTCCAAGGGGGCTCAGACAAGGTGACCCACTTTCACCTTTTCTTTTTAATATTGTATTTGAGGGTCTAAGCATACTCCTGAATAGAGCAGTCCAGATAGGTTTGATTAAGGGTGCAACAGTTGGTTTTAATGATATTAGCATTACTCATTTGTAGTTTGCAGATGATACAATATTGTTTTGTGAGGCAAGAAGTGAGGAGGTGCTTAATATCAAAAGGATATTGAGATGCTTTGAAATATTATATGGGCTAAAGATAAATTATCACAAGAGTGTGATTTGTGGAATTTGTATTCATGAAGAACTCATTAAGGATTTTGCTGCCATCTTGAACTGCCAGCACCACTGTTTACCATTGATGTGTTTGGGTATGCCCTTGGGAGCTAATCCAAGGAGAAGAAGGACTTGGCAAACTATTATTTGACAAATTCAAATCGAAGCTGGCTTTTTGGAAAAGAAGATTTTTATCCTTTGTTGGTAGGTTGACAATGATTAAGTCTGTGTAATCATCTCTACCAGTTTTCTATTTATCCCTATTTAGAATGCTTGTAGGGATCGCAAAGGCAATTGACAAAATTCAGTCTAGATTTCTTTCGGAGGGGTGATGAATTAAGAAGGAAAATTCATTTGGTTAAATGGGGGGAACTAACTCAAAGTAAATGTAATGGGGGTCTAGGCATTAAAAATGTGAAACTCATGAATGATAATGGTGGTGGAGATTTGGGTGTGAAAATGGCTCTCTCCGGAAACAAGTAATTTACAACAAGTACCCAAAAACTGGAGGGGGTTAGTGGCCAGCACATGTTGCAAGTACAAGGTTGTGCATGGTTTGGAGAGATATATTAGGGGTTGGAGGAAATATTTCTGAACTACTGGAGTTTTTTAAAATCAACACAAAGCTTATCATTGGTGATGGGAGGGAAGCAAAATTATGGCTGGATAATTGGGTTGATAATGGGTGCTTAAAAGATGCATTCCCTAGATTATTCTCTATGTCCCTTGATCAATGTGAATCAGTGACAGTGGTTAATAGCAGGAGAAATGGGAATGAAAGTGGGATTTGGCCTTCAGACAAACCTTGTTTCAGTGGGAATTTGAAGAGTTGAGGAGGTTGAAGGAGGTGTTATAAACTGCTCCTGCCCTCAGGAAAGGAGTGTTGGATAGCTTGAGATGTGTTAGGTTTTTATTCTTGGCAATCCTGTTTGACAAAACTTCTTTCAGTTGTAATTGTATTCGATCTTTTTATTTCAGTGAGGCTATGAGTTTTAGATGCGAATCCAACCCGAATTGCACCTTGCAGAGATGTTTAAGAAGTTAATTCTTTTATGTTTGCCACTTCGTTGACTATGTCGAGGATTGAGCGAAGAATCTTTGGTTCCAAAAGTTTAAACTGTCTGCAAAAGTACTAGAAGTTGTGTTTTTGCGCTCGAGCGGAACTTCTTGCGCTCGAGCGCATTCTTGCACTCGAGCGGAGATCGCAGATAAGTTTTCTATAAATATGTGGTTTCATCCATTTTTAGGGTTACGACTTCTAGATCTTCTTCTTGGATATTAGGGTTTATATCTGGACCTTTTTTGCTAGTTTCTTTGATGTTTATTTGAGTTTAAATCTGGTTTGAAATTATACATCAAAGGATTGTTTGTTTCCTTCAATACAAAAGAGAGTGTTGTTCTTCAGTGGATTCCGTGTAATTTGGGTTTGAAGCTTTGGTAGAATCTGGAGTGGCTCATCGTCGTGGATTCGATATCAACGTTATGGATTCAACGTTGGATAAGACAATTCTGAGGTGAAGACTGTGGTGGAAGAGGTATATAGGGGTCGGTTTAATTCGGGCGTAGATTCGCTACGTAATTGAGAATACACTTGTGTAATTCCTTTATGTCTTCTTAGTGGATTGTTTTGTGGCTTTGGCCAGTGGTTTTTTATCATAATTGAAGGCGCTCCAATTGTGGTTTTTTCGCGTAAAATCGTTGTGTCAATTTTTCTTGATTGTTTGATTGGGATTGCTGTTTACTGCTTAAAATTGATATATAATCACAAATCAATATCTAGGGGATTTCTAGGTTTTTCAAGATGGAATGCTGATAAGTCAGGTGTGTTCACTGTGGCCTCTGCCTACAAGTGGAATGAATTACCATCTGAAGTTATTGCAAAATTTGGGGAATTCATTTGGAAGAATGTGGCTCCACGAAAGGTGCAATTTTTTAGGTGGTTAGAATGGAAAGGGAGGATCAAGACATCATGCTATCTTCAAAGCATTAGAGTACTTAGTGATGCTTCAAATGTTAGCTGTATTTTCTATAGGAATGAATTGGAAACTGTTAACCATTCGCTGTTGTGTTGTCTTTTCAATTGGAGGATTTGGTCCAATGTTATTAATTGGTGGGGAATGTCCTGGGTGCTACCGTGGTCAGTGACTGGGCTTTTGCAGTGGTGGAATGGTTACAAATTTAACAAAAAGGAGAAGGTCATTTGGAAGGTTATTCCATTGGTGGTGCTTTGGTCCATATGGAGGCAAAGAAATGAAACTGTGTTTAATGGCACACAGGCAGATTTGGAAAGGTTGTGTGAACTTATCAAAATAAGGATTGCATTGTGGTTTAAAGCCTCTACCTCTTCTTTTTGTTACTCAGTCATTTATATTGTAAATAATCTGCAGCAGGTGAAGTTCTATTTTAAGCACTGATGAGGTTGGGATGTGATCCTGTCTGTTTGCTGGGTTCCCTTATGCTATGCCCTGCCTGCTGCTGTGTTTTGCTGTGATTCTGGATTCTTTTGGCTGATCAAAAATCATACATCGGTGGGGTATGTATAACAGGAATGGATAATCTAGAAAGTTATTTCTGTGGCTGTGGTATGGCTCATCTGGAAATAGAGGGGAGAAGGGGCCTGGGGTAGAAGGGGCATCTGCCTGAGTTAGCAGGAATTTTGCTTATTCATAAGGTATATGATTGGATGCTAGCAGTAACATTTTGGTGGCAGTATCTGGTGTGCTCTCAATATTGGCCTTGTTTTGGTCTAGATTGGACCAGTTCTAGATTTTAATTTTGTAATGATGTTTTCTTTGGGGGGTTTAGGCTGGTGTATCTCTATCAAGCTTAGGACATCGTGGTGGTTTCTGATGTTTGGTGTTGTTTGTTTTTGTTCTTTCTCCTTGGCTACTTTTGATTGGTCTCTCGCCAATCTTGGATCAAGTGCTAGCACATGATTGTGCTTCCTTAGAGGTGTCAACCAAGTTAAGATTGTTAAGGTTAGCTATGATGCTCAGTGCGCTTCTCTGCTTTGTTGATGTTAAGTTTTGCATGTATCTTGCTTCGTTCATCAATAAAGTTTCTTTTTGCTGATAAAAAAAAAAAAAAAAATTTCTATACTTGACACAAAATGTATTGCTTCCTTGGAATTAAAATCATGGTTTCTGTCACGTTCAAGGAGGGTTGTCATGTGGTGGCCATACCAATACATTTTTTTATCATAAAAAAAAAAAAAAACAACAACAACAACAACAAATTTCACTTAGCTTTAAAGGGGAATCAATTGAAACATTTTTTTTAGGCCACGTTCATTTTAGTCCACGGGCTAGGGATTGGATTGGTGATCCCACGGGTCTCACACACTTCTAACCAACCAAACTTAGCATAAATAGCATATAGGATACAATCTCAGCTAATTTGCATAAGTATACCGTCCAAAGTACAATTTTTCCAATTTAGTTTTGATGAATTAATGCTTAAAAGTACATAGTTATTCCATTAATAGAATGCAACAACAACAATCGTGCTGCTCCATTGTTGTTGCAGAAGCCACTTTTGCCACTACTGATGTAGAAGCCACAAATCCCTTCATATTGCAATCTATTATAATAATAAATAAATAAATAAAAGTTACCAATAGATCACCTGCAGACACCCCATTTTTGACTGTCCTCAAGACTTAGACATCATCGTTTGCGCACGCGATGATTGTGATTGTTTGTGTTCGTTTTGAGCGCTCGAAGTCCTCGGCGGAATGCCGTGTCTTTGAGCCTTTGAACCTTGTTCTTTCTCTACCTTGTTTTGGACCAAAACTTGGTGTCTGGACTTATTGGTGACCTGTCGGCCACCCCTTAAGGCTGTCGGCCATGGGTTGTGCCGGTCGACCACCAGTGGTGGCCGGTTGGCTACCAATGGTGGCCAACGGCCACCAGTCTCTTTTTCCAGATATTTATTGACAGTTGTGCCAGATGTTGCACACTGAGCTGCATCTTCATACACGTGTATGATAAGATGTATGTAAGCTCAAGGGGTGGATTTCTATAAATAGGGGGTGTCCTCCCCCATTTTTGGAGGTTAGCATTTTTAGAACAAAAATCTCTCTCTCTAGAATTCTCTCTCTCTCTCTCTCTCTCGTTATTTTGCATGCACTTGCCTAGTTTCTCTTAGCTTTTGCACATCAACCCTTAACCAAACACTCTCACCTTTTGGCTGAGATAACTTGGGACCTTGATTGAGCTCTATAAGGAGGTTTGAGCTTGAATTTGTGACTGTTTTGTGCTGTGCTTCAAAGGTATAGGACTTACCTTGCCTAGACTTGTTTTCAATACTTGCTTTGCCATCTTTTTAAACTATCTTGGGGCTGGTTTTGGCATGTAAAAATTTCTATTTTTTGAGTCCTACAAGTGGTGGTTTGAGCTCTTTTGAGTTAGGGGGTTGTCCACCTTTTTTGCTTTTTAGCTTGTTAAGCTTTTGTGCCATCTTTTCATCACTTTCAAAACAACTTTTTTTGGGCCTTTTAACCACTGAATCTCAGAGATTGTTCAGTGGTGAAAACCTTATTTTGAAGTCCAAAATTGGAGGGGTTAGCCTCCTCTCCTTGTATTTTGTTTGCATGCCTAGTTAGCTTCATGAGTTAGCATGTTTTTCTAGCTTACCTTAGCTTTAGTCTGGTATGTTTTTACCTCTTTTTTGACTTATTTTGGCTCTGTTTTGGGCTGGTTAATTTAGTTGAGGCTTGTATTGCATAGTTGTAGTGCTATTTCCTTCACTAGCTTAGTGTTTTAATGCTTTGATTATCATTGTTTTGAGTTGAAAGTATGTTTTAGTGTTGTTTTGCGCTCCATTTCAGCACTTAAAATCTCTGCAACCTCCCTCAATTCTTCACTCTTTTGTTTGCTTTGAAAGTGGTTTCAAACCACTTATTTGCCTAAGTGTGAAATTGAAGTGTTGCACCTAATGGTTTAATCCCTTAGGGGGTTCATTACCAACAGTGTAATGCCTCTTTCATGCCCAAAGTAATTTGTGGTTTGAGCCATCTTTCCATTAGAGGACACTCACATTTGGACTTAATCGATTAAAGAATGAATCGGTAATTTAAAATGAGTAAACAAAATGGACAAGTAAAAAAGGCAAGATAAGCATCTTTCGTGTTACATTATGTGTGTTCGAATTGGACATTAATTCGAACACAAGGAAAATGAGACATTTCATATTCAAAGTGATGAAATGTACCATTTTCCTTGGTCACTATCACCCTTGATCATGCATGATAGGGTGGTGGTCTTTTGAGTCTTGTTTTGCACTCATTTAGCTTGTACAAACTTGGTTCTTTGGCCATCATGCATAGAAATTGCTTGATTGATGGTTTGAGAGCCAAGAGTTACACTCCTTTGAGCTTGTTTGATGATAAGGAGTGTAACAGTATACACAAACCTATGAGAATACACTATTTTGCTCTGTCTGCTCTTTATTACAGCAAAAAGAGAAGTTCATGTCATCGGTGGCCGACCGGCCACCACCAGTAGCCGACCAGCCACCATTGGTAGCTGATAGGCCTCTTGTCGGCTACCAATGAAAATTGCACAGTGTGTTGGTAAGGTGGAGCAGAGGTATTCTGGAAGTTGGCAGAATTTTTGGTGTTCAAATGTGTAAATAGAGGCTCGCAGCAGCAAAAATTTGGCTCTTCGGGTGGAGGAACCGAGCATGCATGCATCCCTCGCTTCCCGAGGCCATTTAGTTGCTTTGCCTAGTTAATTAGTGGTAGCTAGTTAATTAGTTTAATTGCTTTGTACTTAATTAGCTTAGTATTTAGCTAATTACTTCGATTTGTAATATTTAATTAGCTTAGAATAAGTTAGTTAATTTGTTTCAATTGTTGTAATAATTAGCGTAGCTAGTTAGCTTATTCATTCGGACCCTCCTTCGTGAGGGCGTAATGTTGTAATAAGTGTGTGTGTGAGTGTATGTCTTCTAACCCCACGTCTTTCTCCCATTTATTTAATCGCTTTTGATGGTTAGATTAGGGTCATGTTTCAATTAGCATACCTTATGCTTGCATGTTTGTATCCATTCATTTGTCTTGCATGCACCGAGGCTCGGCGCACCATTCAAACTGCATTGTCAAAATTCAATACTTCTTTGAATACGTGTTTCAAAGCATGCTATCAAAGTGTTGCAAATACCATGATTAAGTAGCCGAGCCTATTTAGTTACATCATTGCATGTGTTGCATTAGTCATTTAACATAGTTAGGAATCATGCATTTTTCTAACAAGTTTCTATTTTGGCTTGGAGTACTCAGTGAGTTTTATGCTTTAGCATACTTGCATGAGTGTGGTTGCCATGTTGCCATGTTTCGCATGCTTGCCATGAGGCTATGTGTTTAAATGCTAAACTGCATGAACGCCTTTGGATGAAGGCTTGTTGTTTGAATTGGAATGATTCAACGAATGTGAGTTTTAAGCCCACTTTGTTGGTGGCAAATCATGTTTTAAGCCCACTATGTTTGGTGGCAAATCCGCATTTTTAAGCCCACTTGAGGTGGCAAATTCAAACCATTTTTCGCAAACAAACATGAGTTGAATTGTTCCAAGTCTTGCGACTAGTCTATACTTGCTTGTGTGCGTCACATAGTAAAGATTAGTTTAATAACCAGAACAAGAACGCATAATGTTTATAAAATTTCGTATCATGATTAGTAGAAGCCGATCTTTGATCGAGCGAACGGGGGTGCTCAATTCATGACCTTTCCCCTTTGTACCCAAGTTCCCGAGTTGAGGTAACTTTGGTGATGACGGATACGTGGCCTTTGGCATGAGTCAAGGTTTCCTAAATTTCCTCAAAATAAAAATATTTACGTGGCGACTCTGTATCTAGTAAAGCAGTCCAATTTGGGCATTATTTGATTTAAAATCGATTTTTCAAAAGATTTGCCGGATTTGGACTCTTTGGTGTTTATTAGTTTCACATTGCACTTGTGAGACTGGATTCAGAACCGCGGAGTCCGAACTGTGAGGCCTTTCATTTCAAACCCTTTCTGAAAGGCGGGGCGAGGAAAAGAGGCGAGTCCACACCACCAAACCCGAAAACAAAAACAAAAACCAAAAAAATAGACACAGAGATACCTACTTATCAGGTTCACATCTCTAATCCTAAAATAAATAGGAAGAATGAAAGGCAAGTATGGAGATCTATCCCTACAGCAGTGATTTGGTCTGTGTGGAAATATAGAAATGAGTGTACTTTTGCTGATACTCAACCAAATCTAGAAGAATTATGTGACCTAATCAAAGTAAGAGTGGCCCTTTGGATGAAATCACATGATTTAGGTTGCTTCTATTCTATAAATGAAATTATGTTAAGCATTCAGCAGGTGAGAAAGTGCATCTGAGAGCTATGCTGTAGAGGAACAACATAGGAGATTCAGAGGTGCCTGCTGCTATGTCTTTATATGCTGCAGTGGTGGCTACTGGTTTTGATGACTGCTAGTTGCTGTATTGTTGTGTTGAGAACTGTGATTGTTTGTCTTGTTCTTTTCCTTTTATATTGGTTGTCTGTCTTGTTCTTTTCCTTTTATATTGGTTGTCACCAACTTTTTTGGCTTGAGCTAGCATATGATTGGGTGTTCTTCTTGGTACTAACCCAGTTGGGATTAGGAAGTTATACTATGATGCTTTCTGCCCTTGCCTCTACTTTATTGATGTAAGTTGAAATTAAACCGAGATCATGTTTAACACTTGTTGAAACTTGAGAAAAGTTTACAAGTTGAAGTTAAATCGAGATCATGTTTAACACTTGTTGAAATTTGAAAAAAATTTACAAGTTGAAATTAAACCGAGATCATGATTAATACTTGTTGAAACCTGAAAAAAGTTTACAAGCTAAAGTTAAACCGAGATCATGTTTAACACTTGTTGAAATCTGAGAAAAATTTACAAGTTGAAGTTAAACCGAGATCATGTTTGACACTTGTTGAAATTTGAGAAAAATTTACAAGTTGAAGTTAAACCGAGATCATGTTTAACACTTGTTGAAATTTGTGAAAAATTTACAAGTTGAAGTTAAACTGAGGCTATGTTTAACACTTGTTAAAACTTGAGAAAAGTTTACAAGTTGAAGTTAAACTAAGATTATGTCTAACACTTGTTGAAATTTGAGAAATATTTACAAGTTGAGTTAGGCCGAGATCACATTTAGCACTTGTTGAAACTTGAGAAAAGTTTACAAGTTGAAGTTAAATTAAGGTTATGTCTAACACTTGTTGAAATTTGTGAAAAATTTACAAGTTAAGGCCAAGACTATACTAAACTGAGTACTTATAGCCGAGGTATTTCACCCCGAGAAAATTACACAGATAAAGTGTGCATTGAAGATATGTAAAATATTCCAAGTATGGAATTATATAAGAGCAGTACAGAGAAGACAAAGATACAAGCATTCAAGAAAGAAAGTTGTATTAAAAAGATGACATGCCGGCCAAAGATTACAATTGTTCCAAAAAGAAGAAAAACAAAAGTGCAAAATACAAAGGAAATCAAAATTAAGACTCTTCGGCAACACCAGATGGTTGGGTTTGAAGTTCAGAAGACTGCTGGGAGGACATATCGGCAGCCTTTTCAGCAGCGAGCTCGGCATCTATTTCTTGAAGGTTTTGATCAATGCTCTTGTCGGCGAGAGGCATGTTCGATGATGCCTTCTCTGGAGTAGCATCCTTGGGAACCTCCTCACCCTCCTAATCTTGAGTCAAGTCTAGGACTTGCTCATTTGGACAAGGGGACTTGGCCCCAGCAGCCTCCTTTGACTTCCTCACCAAAGTCTCCTCCTCAGACTCAGATTCATTGTCGGATTAACTTGGAGTTGGAGGGAATGGAAGAGGAATGACGTCGGCGTTCCGGAGGGGGGAGTCATCGAGGACTTCAAGCTTTTTCAGTAAAGCCATCCAACCAAGGGTGAAACCCTTGTTGCATGCCTGTTTTACCTGTTTCTCGTAATCCACCATGACATCGGCCACCCCCTTAGCATATGCCTTTTCATCGGCGGCCTTGAGCTTGGCGTCTTTTGTAGACAAGGAATCTTGAAGTTCTTTCTGGGCCTGGGCCGTCTTTTCCTCGGCCTCTTTCTTTTGGGCCTAAAAAACCTTCTTGATGGCCTCAGCAGAATTTGCCCTCTCCTTGGCATCATCTTTGGCTTTAACAGCAGCCTCGACCTGGTCTTCTAAAGTCTTCATTTTTTATTGTAAGCTTTTATTGGTCTTCTGCAGACTGGAGACCTCCCTCCTCTTGTCGGCCAGCTCCTTCTGGTTCTCAAAGGCTTACATTGAGAATGAATGAGCATGCTGGATGGCCTAAAAATAAACAGAGCAAAGGTTATTTGAAAATTTTCTAAGTACAAAAAAGAAAGAAAGATACCAAGTGTGGAGACTTACTTGAACAGAACGCTGGAGCATCAAGGCAAAGTTCTCGTGCTCAGTCATCTCGGCGTTTCAATCAAGATCGGCAGGGAGAAGCAAAGCGGTGCTAAGAGCAACGCCGACATGAATGTCGTTGGCACTATCCTCAACAAAGATTGGCCTGTCCTCCAAAGTAATAGGTGGTGCCCAGGGGGCACCAGCCTTCATGGAGCCCGATGCTGTGGCTGACTCTGACCTCGGCCTTTCAGACCGAGTTGATTGAGATGGTTCGGCCTCAGCAGACCTCTTCTCGGGGACGGATGTAGTTTTCTCGCTCGAAGCCAATTTTGAAATTGGCAAGGTGTCCTCAGTATCAATCTGAGTCACCGTTGCCTTTGGCTAAGCCTTCTTTATCCTTTTTTGTTTTGGCTTTGGGACCTGAGTTGGTGCTGTTTGAGCATCTATGGTGGATAAAATGTTGGCCAGGAGATCTTTAGCAACTGCTTTCTGGCGGCCCATCTCGGCAGCAAAAACAGTTCGTCGCCGGCGTTGGCGGTAAGATATTGGGATCAGATATGGAGCCGAAGTTGACGGCTGCTCTGCTGGATCAGAAGTCGATCCTTGATCTGGCCGAGATGTGGAGGCAGCTTGAAGAGTCGTGGCAGAAGGAGGAGACAGACTCTTCTTCTTTGGAACGTCGGGAAGAATCGACTTGTAGGTAGGAATAAAATTGAGCACCAAAAGGGCTCTCCGCTTGTGGACTGGCAGATCCAATATTTTCCTCAAGTCTTTGCTGGGAAAGAAAGACTGGCGGAAGCCCTTTGGTGGCTGAGGAAGAGCTGCAAGCGAAAACAGACATTAGAACAAATAAAGTATTGAAGACTTTAAAAAACAAGTTAGTATAAACATAGGGCTCTTACCATTGCCCTCTACAAAAACTATTCGAGGAAGAGGGTAGAGGTGGAGGTCCTCGTCTGGAGTGAACTCCCAGTTCCCCGAGGTATTGAAATAATCATCCCCAGCTCCCTTGTTGGAGTCAGGAAGGTCGGCAATGATTTTGTACTCTGTGGACCTCAGTTTGAGGTAGTAAACATAGCCTGTATCTTTTTTGAGGCCACACATAGTGTAGTAGTATTGGATGTTGGCTAAGGTAATCCTAACATTTTCTTGTTTGGCTAAGGCAATTATACCATTTATGACTCGGTAGGAATTGATGGCAAGTTGCATCGGGTTCAACTTATAGTAATGAAGTATCTCACGGAAAAGGATATTTAATGGGAGCCGAAGTCCACACTCAATAAAAGCTACAACAAAGAAGGGCATAGAAACAGTTGTGGGCATGATAGAGTCATCCTCCCCAGCCAACCTCAGATGAACGTCGGCCGGGATGTCAAACTCTCTCCTAAAGTGCTCTAACTTGGTCGGAGTATCTACCCTATGCTTTCACATACCCATGATATCGGCTTAACTGGAAGAGTTGGATTTCAAAAGGGAATGTTTTGGAGGGTTTTAGGGACCTCGGCTAAAGCCTAAAAATATATAGAATCTGTAAGAAATCGTTTCGGTTTTTTTTAAGTTTCTACAAGCAAATCCCAAACCTATATCTATAGAGATGAAGATTGAAGGCACGAATTTGGAAAAAACACGGCAAACAGAAACATGAATGCGATTCAGAGTCAAGAACAGTGATGGATCATCAAGAAACACAAGATAAGAGTCTTTATAGGCGTGTCAGGCCAGGAACAATGGCAACAATCAACAAGTGTGTGAACAGTGTGTATTCAAGAAACATATGGTGGTAAACAAGATACGAGTTGAAGTATCGAAGATATGAACAAGGTTGTAGAGGCAAAGCAGTAGAGTTCAGTAAAGCAAAACAGGAAACTGAAACAAGAAGTTAAATCGGGAAGAAACAATAACTCACCGAAGAATAGAAGCTAGTATTGAGTTCGCCGAAGTCAGACGAACGGCAGCAACAAAAAGATTAGCAAGAGCCTCGCCGGAGGAGGTGAATGGCAATAGTGGCAGAGCTAGGAAAGCTTAAACAATGGAGGATTTGGAAGAAAATGCTAGAGAGAGAGAGAGAGAGAGAGAGAGAGAGCCTCAAAAACGATAGAGAAGAGTGAAAAGGCGGGGGAAGGAAGGAAGTTTTGTCAAAAACACAAAAAGGCGGCAGAATGGGATTGATGAGCCTAGAATGGCGGATTTGTAAGACGACGCATGCAGGCGCGAGACGACTTACAAGCACGTACGGAGTACGATCCAGTAAAGGGAAAACGCGTGGATAAAACGGTTGAGTTATTATGCTTGACAGCTCATACGCGTAAGGGAGCTCTTGGAATTCTTGTTCAGGACAAAAAGACATGTCGGCCTGTATAATGATCTCGGCTGAGAAATTTTTAAGCCGACGTACTGGAATCAAGTACTGATATAGGTTCCATCACCTCAGAATGCCGAGGTAATAGAACCTAGGGGGCAGTTGTGGGGAAACATTTTCAGAGTACCAACACGTGGCTAAGGTGACGCCGACGTGTCAGCCGAGGTACCACGTGTCCTGGTCATGACGCCAAGGTGATCTTGGCTAGGCCGAGGTTATCTCCGAAGATATCGAAATCTGGGATAAGCGGATAAGGCACAAGAGTCCTAGAATGAGAAAGGACTTCAACATGGATAAGGATAACACTCTTAGGGAGTTTATCTTTATCTCTTGGAGAGTCTAGGATAAGCACTGAGCAGAAGTCCATTAAAGCTAGGCTTCTATGGGGACTAGGACTGAATTAGCTATAAAAGAGAGGCACCCCCGATGGGTCTAAGGTACGCAATTTATATTCTGAATAGTGAGTTAAGCACTATTGATTATCTTTGAGATAACTGACTTGATCGTCGGAGTGCTCCCGAGTGGACGAACCACCGCCGGAATCTTCTCTTTTTGTTGCAGGTCATTCAGGCGCCATCTATTCTGCCAGTACTCTCCAGTTAAATACTGAGTTGGCAGTGTGATCGGAAATTCACTCACATAGATACCTTGGCATGATATTACCTTTTCAAAAAAATGAAAAATACCAAATGTTGTTCCAGCAAGACCTATTGTGCGTCTAACTCTCGACCAAGTCATCCAGACACAAGGAGGAAACGTGTATCACCAATTCGTCCTTTGACTAAAAGTATGTCTAGACCTAGGTCTAGGTTTACACCATCATATAGGGTATATTTACCTGACACTTCTAGACAATCTACTTCCAAACCTCTAGAATCTATCTTACAAGGTATGGCCTTCCAGACCACCAAGTGAACCACCACTAGAATCTATAATTCAGGGAATTCATAATTTTGAAAACCAAATACCTCATGGAGTGTATAACACCAGTAGGCCTTCGTATGATAGGGAAAACCCTACGGTCAGTGATATGAATTTTGAGATTTAATGGATTTTACTCCAGGTAGTGAAACTCATTGTCTAATTTTGGTCCATCTCATATTTATTTTTTATTTTTTGTCATTTCCTTTTTCTTTTGAGCTATTATTTGTACTTGAAAGATCAAAGAAACTAAAATTAGGTAGCTTGCATTTTGGACCACGTTTGCAGGATCTTTTCAGATTTAAAATAATAAAAAAAATGTATATTTTGGTGGAAATAGATATCCTTCAACTTGAATAAATTCCTTTGTAAGCTTAATGGCATGATATTTTTCTTAGATTAACGTTAAACATATAGATAAAATTTATAAATTTATTTTAGGAACTAACATGGTTTTAAATTTTATAACTACATTATATTTTTGCTTAGTAAATAGCCTTCTAGTTTAATTAAAATTGATAGACGTAGTAAAAGCAAGGGTGGTAGATATAACATTTCCCTCATGATATTAGAGAAATCACAAAGACCATTTTATTTTAATTAAACATCCTATATACATCCTTTGGCCAATCATGAAGCAATAGCTCATTAAGTTTCTTTTTGTGTTTTTCACTTTTATTATTTCTTTTTAATCTTAAAATCTTAATTTTTGATTATTTATACTTGACACTAAATGTATTGCTTTCTAGGAATAAAATCTTGGTTTCTTCCGAGGCTTCTATAATCACATTAAAGCAAGATTGTCACGTGTTAGTTATACCAATATATTTTTTTTACATTAAAAAAAAAAAAAAAAAAAAAAACCCATAACAACAACAATAACAATAATAGCTCGGCTTTAAAAGGGAATCAATTGAAGCATTTTTTCAGCCCATGCTTGTTTTACTCCATGGGCTAGGGACTGGATTGGCAATCCCATAGGTTTCACACTTCTAACCAACCAAACTTAGCTTAAATAGCATATAGGATACAATCTCAGCTAATTTTCATAAGCATACCATCCAAAGTACAATTTTTTCATACTATTTTTTAGGTGTTGTTTGATTAACATAATTAATAGTGAGGGGATTATAATTTATGATATTAGTGTAGAATTTACTATCCAACTGGATTAGTAAGAAAAATAATTCACTCTTGTCCATGTTTATTTTGCAATAATTATAAAATATATAATTTTAGTTATATTTTGTTTTTATATTATTACTTGTAAGATCAAAAATTTCGTTAATTTTGTTGAATAAAATGTCCATCGAAATTTAATTTGGATAACAAAAATTGTAACTAAACAATGGAATGTGACTCTTATAGATTAATATTTCTAATTTTATACCATAATCCAACCAATCAACCAGGTCCTTAGAGAATTGGATGAATATCTGTTTGTTTTTGTTTTTGTTTTTGTTTGTTTGTTTGTTTGTTTGTTTGTTTTTTTTTTTTTTTTTTTTTTTTTTTTTGTGTTGTTGTTGATAGAACGGTAATTACATTAAGAGAAATATTTATATAGTCTAACTGATTAACAAATTCTACCAACTAATCTACCAGCACACAAGTCAAGCCCAGCAATCACTAGTAATCACATACAACTCCCATAATAGGGGAGGGGGAGGGAGGGGGAAAGAAATAAATCAATAACTATCACAACAGGTATCAAACTCCTCTCCATAAGAGTTGAACTTGAGACCTCACATCAAAAATGATGATACACAATCACTAAGCCAAATGTCATGGTTGATAAATAATTGGGTTGAGGATGGGATTAGGGTTTCAAGGGTCATTTGGTAAATTGGTTGACCAGTAAATTAGACAGAAAAACATGCATAGCCCTTTTCATCCTGCACACCCTCAAAATGGAAACTTTCATATGCAAAAAAGAAAAAAGAAAGAAAAAAAAAAAGAAAGTGCCTCAAAACATTTGCTACAATAGAAGATATATGTATATAAATTAGTAAAATTAAGCCATTGATTTTAACTCAAGGCGACATTGAAAAAATTCAAATTCATAACTGCTTGTGCTTAGCAAAACTCGTCAAATAGTTCAACTTGTCACCCATTAAGTGATAGCACAGGCATATAGAAACACATAGCATTTTTCTATAAATATATATATATGAAACTAATGGATTTTTGGGTGAGATACTTAAAAAAATTAAGTAAATGTAGTTAGTATATTCAGTTTGAGTCATCGTAGAGTTTGGTTTTGATTTTTGAGTGACTTTTTTTTTTTTTTGGGGGGGGGGGGGGGGGGGGGTTGGTGTGGGTGTATTTTGGCAATTGCTACAAATTTTTTTTTTTGGTTGGTGGAAAATTGACTCTTTAATTTATTTTATTTTTTCTTTAAAGTTGCTTTTTATTTTTGGCTTATTTAACCAGAAAAATGATTTTTTTAGCTGATCCCCAATAGAAATATGTGATAATAATATAGATTTGAGCTTAACCATATTCTACGGAATTTCTTTATAGTACAAAAGACTGTGAATCATACCGATTCATGGTAGATTTGAGAGGGTGAGGATTAGTTAACTTGTTTTTATAACAAAACCTTCATTTGTATAAACGAATGTTGTTGTCTTGAATATTGAAATTTAGATGTGAATCCATTTCCAAGCAATGATGCAATTTCACTGTTTTTCAATTCATTAATTGTGTTGTTTTATTGCTGGTGTGATGGTGGTGTTTATAATTTCATATGACTTGGTCAATTGTTTGATTGTTAAACTTTGGCTCCCCTCAAACTCAGGTCATGGATCATAATCAATATTTTAATAAAGTTAATTAATATTTGTAATTTACTGAGTTGATGTGTGCAACTCTTCATTTTGTTTAAGACAACAATACACAAACACAAATTTTATTTTATTTTTAAATTTAAAGTACAATTAATATAATATTGACAATATTGCATTCATCTTGTATGGGCTCACATTACACCAGAATGAATATAACTTTTGTCGATATTACATTATGAGTATTTTTTTTAAGAAAAAATTCTCTATTTTGTAAAGCATTTTTTTTAAGGGTC
This sequence comes from Camellia granthamiana, assembly GCA_036172215.1. Lineage (NCBI taxonomy): Eukaryota > Viridiplantae > Streptophyta > Magnoliopsida > Ericales > Theaceae > Camellia > Camellia granthamiana. Next base: position 29,629,113 of record CM069905.1, on the reverse strand, counting down.
AGGTTCTCTCTAGTCCAAGATTGAACTGGAGCGTACTATTAGGCCCGTGAGGGCCTCATCACAGGTCTTGTTTCGATAATCCGAATCGTGTAATGTGTAGAACTCGTCTAGTATTTCATACCTGCAAAAAATCACATTAATCAGATATCGATATCTACTTGATCAAATCATATTTCTGTCAACGGTAAATATGATTTTCAAAATAAATTGTTGACAGAAATTTAATCCGATCAAGTAGTTATCAATATCCAATCAACGTACTTTTTAGCAAAAATGAAATACTTGACAAGTTCTACACATTGAACGATTTGGATCATCGAAACAAGAGTCATGATGAGCCCGATGGGCCTAAACAATGGACTAGAGAGAATCTGAGTCCTTTTTTTAAAGGTATGAATCAAATGACTAACTTGTTCTTATTTACATTCAACAAAAATAAATATAAATATGTTTCTTATTTTCTATAAATGAAAAATAACAAACTATAAATATTGTCAATTCGAGCTTTAGTCTAGATTGTTCATAAAATAAACAAGTTCATTCCATCATACTTTGCTTGATAAGCTCCTAAGCATTTAAAGACTATAGAGAAATTGAGACTAATTGAGCATGCATTGAGAATGACTCAAGGAGAAGCCAATCAAAGATAGATAAACAAAGCCAAGATTGCTCTTTATTTAAGCCTCAATACTATTTTGAAGCATTTTTTCCTTAGTGACTTGTCTTCATCAATACTTGTGTAAATTATTGATCATCGAATAACGCAACTTGTCGCCCATATAATGGTTGCACAGGTCTGTAATTATTCTTACATGTCGGTAGCAATGGAGCCTTCAAAGCATCTATTTGGGCTTGAGATATTGATCTCTCCTGCATTTTGTACAAGGATCAAGATTTTCATTTCAGTGTGTTGATTTTTATAGCATGGAATGTTTCGTAAATGTTTTAGAAGTAATAAAAAAGAACTCAAAAATACATTAAAATGTTTGGAAACAGATTTGAAATCTATCAAAATGTGTAAAAATCTAATAATTGATTAATTAAAGGGGAAATATCAAATAAGTAGTATTATCAAAAAATTATTACATATTTTATAAATATTAATAATTATAATTATAATATTTGTCATTAATATATAATTATTTGTTGAAAAATCCACTGAGGTGTAATTGCCCCTTAATTAAACACATTGTGATTTATATAGTCATCCATATAAAAGATTATTAAGTATTGTCTAATAACTTAATTTTATTAAATTAAATACAAGTGTAAAACATTCTAAAAAAGTACGTACAGTCCCAACAAAATAAGATCTAAAAATTTACTTGGATAGTTATAATAATATTATTTTATATATTAGGAGTAACTATATTATTATACTAGTATTTCTTTCCTTGTTTTTAAGAAAAGGAGATATTCTAATTATTCTAGAAGAAGCAAATGAAAATTTTGTTGATGAAATGAACTAGCTAGTACCTCGCCCAAGACATGCCAGATAACATTCTCAGTGCATGGAGGAGTGGTGAGAGAACCAACATATCTATAATACTTGTGAGTCTTTTTCCACAATTGCGAGGTGTTAAAGGTCCCAATATCAATTTCCGTTGTTCCATTACTTGCCAACGTATCTAATTTTTTTTTTATCTGCAACCGTGAAGCACCACAAATTAGCAACTTGTCAAACTCTTTCATTTATTTGAAAACCATATAACAAATTCAATATGAAGTTTTCTCGTAGTCATTTCTATTTTTGGCTCTAATACTATAACCAAACTGTGATTAGGGATGTGAATTTCTCTCTACTCAATCCATCCCTCATAAGTCTTATTAAGGCAAGGATTGATTTTTCTTCCCGGATTAGGATCCCCTCCAATCCAGATTTGAATTGAAGGGCATTGTTTGGACCCGTAAGACCCACCACGGGTCCTATTATTCATTTTGTCGGACATTTCGTCTATTTCATTCACATAAAAAATTAGGCCAATCCGATAACTGTAACTTGTTTAATTTATTGCGTTTGTCACTAAAAAAAAATGTATAGTTTATTTTTAAAAACACAATTGTTATCTATTTTTTTAGTGAAAAATTAAACATGTTACACCTATGGGATCGACCTAGTTTCTTTTATGAATGAAATACACGAAGTGCCCAACAAAATGAACAGTTCAGATCATAGAAACGGGACCCATGGTGGGTCTCACCGACCCAAACAATGCCCTCCAATCCAAAATTTGGACTGGAGGGGATCATACTCCTTTCTTCCCAACCCCATTCTACCCTGCCTCCACCCTGATTTTCTAAAATATAGGATTAAAATATCAAAATATTGGGAAAGAATATGGTTCATACTCCTCAAAATATGTATCATATGTACCTTATAATTACAAAAATGACATAACTCCATACATTCATCTAAGTCATAAATAAATTAATAAATAACTCATAACCAAAATACAAAAAAGTCATAACCAAATATTTCAAAATAATGTCATAACTAAAGAATAAAATGACGTAACTAAATGTGCATATAGTATGAGGAGTGTGTATGATAAAATTCTCCCAAAATATTACACTCAACTTTCATTTTTATTCCTTTATCTCTAATATATAATTCTCATCGCTTTAACAATTATTATCCGTAATATATTACATCATCTTTCATTTTTATTAGTAGTGTCATTTCTAAAGCTGTAAAATTATCCTGTCCACCGCTCCTCTGCCACCTCCCTGATTTGCCCTGCCCTCCTCCCATCCAAAATATGATTAGAGGCGGCGGCGGGCACTACAAACCCGTCTTCACTTCCATCCCTAGTTGTGATGGATAAAATATGATGAAATGCAAGACATATTCTACCTTGGTAAGAATCGGATCAGGTTTGCCAAGTTCATAAAGGATGGCTATAACTGAGATGCTGGCATCGCTAGCCTTGTGGACTAGATGAAGCTCTGCATCGAATCTGTAATTATCAAAATTTAGCAATAAGCTTTTTTGATTCCAAAAATTTTAGAAGCGTAACTAGTAGAAAATATCTAGGGAAATTTCACTTTTACCCCTTGTAGTTTAGTCCATATGGCATTATCCCTTTTATTTTTGTAAATAACCACATAGCCCTTTTATGGTTTGTGGACTGAAGTGCACTATTAGGCCCGTTAATGATTTAATAAAAAGACTAAAATATCCCTGTATATAAGTAACTTAAGTGTGTAAATTACGGATATTTTCATCATTTGTTTGGAAGGCGAAGTGCGCCTTAACCTTTTGTGCTTTATTCCATATGCAATTTATCCCTTAAAATTTAAAAATGAGCATATAACCCCTTTATGTCTGTCACGTGTTTCACACTTACTTTTAAATTGGATGGAATATTTGATGATACACTTTAATCCACAAACCACAATGGGATAATCCGCACATGAACAAAAGCACAGGAGTAATCCGCACATGGATAAAAACACAAGAAGGTAATTGTAACAATTATGGGACTTATACAAAACTCAAAAGAAAGAAAACATAGGAGGCATTATTAATTGTGTGCTCAGAACGAGTATGCCAGTGCATTTCCTGCAAGGTGTAGTTTTTTCCATTTCCAATCAACACTCCTGCATTTCCAAATTCCATCTACACGCAAAAATTCTTCATTGAGCAATAACATACAATTTTTAATGCCACAAAATCCATTTTTTTAACCATTGCGATTAGTAGAGATTCCCCATTTTTGAGAGGTCTTATTTAATCCTACCTAGAAACTTGATGTTTTCATTTATATAAATAAACTAAGGTGCAAGAGATCTCGTGAAAACCTCATAAGCCTATATTTACATGGACATTTCTAAATTATTGAAAAATGTTATTTTTGCTCTCTGAACTATAAAAACATATAAATGAATCTATTAAATTATTGAGAAGTATTGGTTTACCCCCTTAAAAAATTAATAAATATACTTAGAAAGTTTAATATTTGTGAAAAAAAAAAAATCTTTAAAAAATTTACTAAATGCAAAAAACACAAAAAAAAAAAAAGAAAAAAAAAAAGAAGAATTCAATATTTTTTTTTTGTATTCTTGTATATTTATTGATTTTAAAAAAAATTAAAAATATTTTACTTTTTAGATACATCTAAGTAACGTGTATCTAAAAAAGTAAAAAAATTGTTATTTAGGGGGTTTGTACTATTTTATAATTTAGAGAGTTAAAGTGATATTTTTTAATAATTTATAGCATTTATTTATATATTTTTATAATTTAAAAAATCAAAATAATATTTTTCAATAATTTGAGGAATCGTCATATAAATAACCCTCAACTAATTCAAAGGCAAAGCTACAGGTTGTCACTTCCTCGCACGCTCTATATTTTTTTTTTTTACCATTTACCTATTGTGCTTGCAAATGAGCCACCCAATATACATAATTGCCAAGAATGTAAATAAATGAAGAAAATGAACCCTCAAATACATGAATTTGCTATAAATTCATATAAAAAATAGAGAAATATAACATTTCCATCTAATTAACTTCAAAAATTCCGTTACAAATTGGACAACTCAAACCTCAAACGTTGGAGGATAATAAATAAATCTTTTATGTTTTCCCGAAATAGCATACCTCAACATAGTAGCCAGTGTTAACCAACGTAGTAGCCAGTGACTGCATATTCAACAATACTCAACCTGCTGTTGTAGATTTGTGTGAGTTAATAAAAATTAGAGTGGCCATGTGGTTGAAGTCTTATGATATGGGGTGCTTTTACTCCATTAATGAGATAGTTTCAAATATAAAATGGGTGAGACAAAACCTGTAAGGACTGAAGGTGGTTGGTGACTGTTGAAGAGTCAGCTTCTGTTATCAGCTGCTGTGTCTTTGTGTGTTTGAAGCTTTGGTGTGATCAGTTTTGAATCTGTCTTGCTCTGGTGTGATCAGCTTCTGTTATCCTGCTATGGCTGCTTTGAAGCTCTGTTTGCTGCTGTGTCATTGTGTGTCTGCTGCTGTGTCTTCTCTGTTTGCTGCTGTGGGGAGTAATTCTTTTCCAGCAGTGAGCTTTGGATCTGTGCTGGTATATTTGCTGCTGTGTCTGCTCTGTTTGCTGCTGTGGGGAGTAATTCTTAACCATTGTGTGTTTGCTGCTTATGGTTCACTCATAAAATCTGTCTTGCTCCTTGCTCATCCATACATTCTACTTCAATGCTAAGTGGGGAGTAATTCTTAACCAGCAGTGAGCTTTTGGTCATCAATAGGTGCAACATCTACAATATCACTTTGTAATCTGCTAATGAGCTCTTGGATCATTATTAGGTGCAACAACTAATCCTGCTACTCTGCTGCCTCAGCAATATGCTAATCTGCTAATCTGGAATACATCTTGGAGTAAGGCATGGCTGCTGTGTAATATGATGCTGCAATTTAATAAATCCTTCTTCTGCTGGGTGTGGAGTGAAGCTGCAATTTAATTTTCTGATTTAATCAATCCATTTTCGTTTTGTTAGTATGCTGTTATGGTGTTATGGTTGCTGTGATGGTATTATAGTGAAGCTCCAGATTTGTTGTCTTGGAGTGATTTTAGGTGAAGTTTAGTATGGAGTTCTTGGCAGTATAGTTTCTGTTTAGACAATGTTTAGGTGGCTGGCTGGCTGTGTGATGTTTAGGTGGTTGGTAGGTTTTTCTTTTCTTTTCTTTCTCTTGCTTTCTTTGGATTGGTTTCTCGCCAATCTTCGGGTCAAGTGCTAGCAGATGATTTTGCTTCCTTAGCGGTGCCAACCTAGTTGGGATTGTTAAGGTTAGTGGTGATGCTTTTTGCACTTCCCTCCTTATTGATGTAAGTTTTTTGCCTGTTTGGCTTTCTTCATCAATAAAGTTCTGTTTGCTTATCAAAAAAACGTAGTATTACAGGGTAATATTGTCTTCTTAAGGGCTTCAAGGTTTTATTAGGAACAGCTTTGTCCTCCACAATGTTAATTGGAGACTGTGATTTTCCGTTCGAGCATGCCCTTATAATCAGGGCTCAAGCTTCCCCATTTGTCAGGGCCAGTGTCGCCAGGATAGCTAAACGCAGCAGTTGTTTCAAGCTCTGGAAAAGCCACAAAAACAAAAAATTAATCATTGTTAGTTGGATTATGAAAACATTTTCTCCTCCTAGCGATTGGCAGCGGTGATGGTGGTGAAAAATACGAAGGTGGTAGAGGTGGAGTAGTGATGGTGGTGGAAGCAGTAGCATCGTGGTTGTGGTGGTGGAGGTGGTGGAACTTGTTTAAACGAATTTAAATGGATATTCATATTCAACCCTTTTAAATTTAATTTTAATTGGATTTGTAAGATGTAATCCAAATCCATAAAAATCCATGTAATTAAACGATTTATATTAGTCTAGGTTCCAACTTCATATAGAGGAGAAGCACAGCATATACATATATATATATATAAGAAGTGGAGAGAGAGAGAGAGAGAGAGAGCATACCCTCCTCTAGCTGTATGGCTGTAGGAATGGCAAAGGTCCCGACAAAGAAGAATGCAGTGGCTATAATGACCAAGAAGGTGAGAAGGGCAGCCATTGAAGGTGCAATTCTGTTTAGAATTCAATTGCATGTCTAATATCTTCCACTACTACTGCTATTTATAAGAAGTTAGGGGATACTTTTTTCAGTTGTGTTTGGATAATGAGTTGGGGACAGTTGTAATAAAATGGTATAAACTCAATAATTTTAAAAAGATGAAAATATAAGACTTAATTGCACAATCTAATACATAAATTGCTTGTACTTCAACAACATTACAATTATTTTGAGTTGGTGTCATTTTTATTTTATTTTTTGCAATTTTCCCTAATAAATTTAGATTAAAAAAAAAAAAAATAGCGATGTCTTTTATGTTTAGTCATTTTTTCACGTTGGTCCTAGTGGTGTATAAGGAAGCACCATGGTGTGAGGTTCATTCTCTCTCACCTTTTGACGCTTTGTTAGATCACTCCTTGCGTTCCCTTCAGTTGCCTTCTTGTGGGTCCTATAAGACTACGGGCTACCCCCCTGCCCCCCTCGCTCACCCCTTCAGATACTCCTACTTATCAGGTTCACATCTCTAATCCAAAAATAAACAGAAACAAAAGCTAATAAGTAAATAAATAAATAATCAATCAGTGCATGTTGGTGCTTCTTGCTCATTTGAAGTGCCCTGTAGCTGTATGTGGAGTGTGTTCAAGCAATGAAAAATAGCTACCACTGTCTTCTAGGTTATCAGACTAAAGAAAATTAATAATAGCATATGACTTAACAATCACTACTGAGTCACCAAACCAACAAATTACTTTGAAGTTTCTTAATGTTTGAGAAATGTCACCATTGGATTTGGCAGAAAGTAGAACCTCTAAACCAACCTCGTGTGAATCTCTAAAAAAAAAATAAAAAAATTAATTACATAAAAATCCTATTTATAAATATTATGGTAGCTTATGTCCCTATTTAAGATTTTTTGAACCAATAAGTCCCATTTAATAAAACTGAGAATATTATTAGTTTTTTCTAATTTTTAAAATTAAAACATTATTAATTTTGCACAGTAATGTTCCAGATAATTGTTTCACTAACTGATTAAAAAAAAAAAGCATGAGATTAAATATTTTTACCCTTCTACTTATTGGTTTGATTCAACTATCTTATAAAACCGAGAATATTAACAGATTTTTTTCAGTTTTAAAACTGAGAATATTATTAGTTTTTTCATTTTCAATTTTTTTTTTTCTTTTCTTTTCAATTTTGCACATCAATGTTCAATCATCATACTTTTTTATAGATACAAAATTTTTAGTTTTGTACACAAAAATAATTTAAAATTTTCAAAAAAAAAAAAAAAAAAATTGCACATAATTTTTTTAGTTTTTTCAATTTGAAAGTTGATATTTTAAAGTTTTCAAAATCAAAATAAAATGTCAAATCATCATGTTCCTGTATAGATAATTATAAATGATGAACAAGGATAATTCTGACTATTAAAAATTTAATGGGACTTAAAAGTCCAAAAATCTTAGTTAGGACTTAATGGAGTATAAGTTCATAAATTAGGACTGGTATATAAATGCCCCAATAAAAAACTATATATAAAAAAGAAAAAAAAAAACAATCATATCCTACTCATTTTGTTCCTAGTTTTGAAGTCTTATATTTATGCAGTTCTAACCAAACAATTGGAGCAGATGCATTAGAAATAGGGCTGAACAAGGAATCTGTCAAATTCGTAATTCGATCTAGTTCAGTCAAATCTAGTAGGTTTGGATTGATTTTTGAATCCGTAGTTCGGTTCTAGATTGAAAAATTAAAAATCCGTAGTCCATGAATCGGTTCCGGATTAAACCCCACGGTCCTGGATTGGAACTGATCCGGACCGTATACAAATAGCCTATATTTATATTATGCACTATCTCACATAGTATCTTCTCTTATTCCATATAAAACCTAAATCTAAACCTAAAGCTGCATAGTATCTTCTTTTATTGATTTTGTTTGTTGGTTTTTAGTGTTGATTTGTAATGGTCTAAATACTTATAGTGGAACCAATTTTCTTATGATTGTTTAAATTCTAGAACAGTATGTCACTAATATTTAAAGACATGTTGCTATTGTGGAATTAATATGACACTATGTTTATATTTTTTATGAAATTAAAATGTTCTTTATTTATTTATTTTTTTTGGTTAATTTAATTATATGAATCCACAATCCTAAACCAATTCAATCTGTGTTTTAAATAGATTGGTTCAGATTTGTTTCACGATTTAAATGGATTGGATGAGTTCCAATTTTTTAAGAACTGTAGATAACGGGTTGGTCCTGATTTTATCTCAATTCGGACCAATCCGGACCATGCTCACCCCTAATTAGAAAGTGGAAGATGAATAAAGCTAAGTTGTAATCCTATGTGTTGTGTAAATCTAAGTTGGAGTCCTTGAACTATATCCTACTTTTCTGCCCCTTTGTGTGGCAAGTTTGGCCAAGCATCATTTGAGTATAATTAATAATCAAAAATGTTTGAGACCTCTAAATGAGGAGCTCTAGAAGTGGGCCTCACCTTATGATTTGATATATTTTGGCTTGTGATGTTACATCATTTATTTATTTTTTTATTTTTTTATGTATTGCCAAATCACTAGAGTTGGTATTAGAGGTCCAACTCTAATGTTCTCTATCATCACTCAATTAATAATGAGAAGTGATTGAGAGCCCGAATCTGGCGGCCCCGAATGCCCCGAAACCACGAAACGACGTCGTTTCGTGGTTTTAATTTATTTTTTATTTTTTTTTCAGCAGGAGGAAGAAGACGAAGAAGGGGAGGGGAGGGGGAGGGGAGGAAGAGAAGGGAGGGGGAGGGGAGGGGGGCCAACATACTCTGGGCTGAGGCAGGGGGCGGAGGCGGGGGCGGCGAGGCAGAGGCGGGACGGTGAGGCAGAGGCGGAGCTGCGATGGCAGGGCTGCTGCGACGAGCGACAGCGGGTGACGATCGGGCGGTTGCGACGGCGGGTGGCGAGGCGACGAGCTGCGGTCGTCTTCCCCGATCTTCTCTCTCTCTCTCTCTCTCTCTCTCTCTCTCTCTCTCTCTCTCTCTCTCGGGGCATTCGGGTAAAAGATTTTCGAGGCACAAATCTTTTTCCATTAATAATATAGGATATAGAAGACTTTTCAGTATTTAAGTAGAATAACACAAAGTTAGGAGATTGATTTACATTGGTTGATAATTAGACTTTCACACTGTTCTTTGTATCGGTTGATTTATTAATAAAGGTCTTCTTTGGTTGATCAAAAATAAAATAAAAAAAAATAAAAAAAAAAATAATAATAATAATAAGATAACCAACCTAGTCTAAAGAGAAAGAGGGAGACCCACCCTCTATAGGAGATTGGGAGACTTAGGCCTCGTTTGACAACATTACATTTTAGTCTAAAAATCAAAAAGTCACTAAAAAAAAATCAAAAAGTCAACAACCTATACCAAAAGTCAAAGATTTCATTTTCCCTTTACTTTTTGAACATTTTTTCGTAAAAACTAAAAATTCATCTCAAACATATTAATTTTTTTTTGTATCATATTTTAACCAAAAAACTAAAAAGTTACTAAAATGCATATTTCCAAACGAGGCCTTAGTATTATTCTAAAGAGGGGGACCTTAGAATAATATTTTTAATTTTTCTAATTTTTTCAAAAAATAAAAATTAAATGATAAAAAAATAGAATGCAAACCAAAGATCTCTAATCTCATAAGTAGAAGTGTACCCCAATTGATCAAATTATGTGTGCTTGCTCTTAGTTTTTGACAATTACAAGATTGATTTTGTCCTTGTTTGTAGGACTACGGATGTTTATCACTATAGCATTTTTGTACATTGTTTGGGTGTCAAAATGAATAAATTAATAATAATAATAATAATATACAAATAAAAATTTTGGTATAAAATATTCATACACAATAATGTAGTCATTTCATACATTTCATATCAAAACACCAACCCTTATTAATTGTAACTTTAAAAATGTCACTGTCATTGTCACATCATTCTCGATGATTTTTTTGTTTAAAAAAAATCTACTTATAAATTATTTTTCATAAATTAATTAATTTATTAGACTAACTTAGTTGGTCACTCTTACACGCTCTCAATTAAAAGTCAAAGGGTCAATCATTGTTAAACGACAAGTGAGATATCTTGTCTAGGCAAATTTTTTAAAGTGATACCTTCATAGTTTAATTAAAATTGATAGATGTAGTAAAAAAAGGGTGGTGGATGTAACATTTCCATCATATTCTTGTTAGACAACCTACATCCTTTTTGCTAATAATGAAGCACTCATTAAGTTTCTTTTGTCTCACTTTTATTTTTATTTTTTCATCTAATCTTAAAATCCTAATTTTTGATCATCTATACTTGACACTAAATGTATTGCTTCCTTGGAATTAAAATCATGATTTCTGTCACGTTCAAGGTGGTTGTCATGTGTTGGCCATACCAATACATTTTTTTATCATTAAAAAAAAAAAAAATGTTGAAAAAAAACAACGACAACAATGTAGCTTAGCTTTAAAGGGGAATCAATTGAAGCTCACCTTAGCTTGGATTGGCGATCCCATTGGTCTCGCACACTTCTAACCAACCGAACTTGGCACAAATAGCATATAGGATACAATCTCAGCTAACTTGCATAAGCATACCGTACAAAGTACAATTTTTTCATTTTAGTTTTGATGAATTAATGCTTAAGGTGCATAGTTATTCCATTAATAGGAAAGAGAAAAAGTTGTGAAATTAGGTGAAATGTAAATATATTTTATTCATATTTCACCTACTTTTTCCAAATCCTTTCCCAAATCCCTCGACCAAACATTAATGTTTGAGAAATGTCACCATTGGATTTGGCAAAAAGATAACTTCTAAACCAACCTCGTGTGAATCTCTAAATAAGAAACTATATATAAAAAAATTAAAAGAAAAAAAAGAGAAGAAAAAACAAACAAACAAAAAAAAACCTCATATCCTACTCATTTTGCTCCTAGTTCTGAAGTCTTATATTTATGCAGTTCTAACCAAACAATAGGAGGCAGATGCATTAGAAAGTGGAAGATGAATAAAGCCAAGTTTTTAATCCTGTGTGTTGTGTAAATATAAGTTGGGAATCCTTGAACCATATCCTACTTTTCTGCCCCTTTGTGTGGCAAGTTTGGTCAAGCATCATTTCAGTGGTGGGGATTGTGCTGGGTAGTACCAAGGTCAATTGAAATTTTGATGCAATGGTGGCTGAGCTGGAAATTCAGGAAGAAGGAAGGCAAGTACGGAGAGCTGTCCCCATAGCAGTGATTTGGTCTGTGTGGAAATATAGAAATGAGTGCATTTTTACTAATACTCAACCAAATATAGAAGAATTATGTGACCTAATCAAAGTAAGAGTGGCTCTTTGGATGAAATCACATGATCTAGGTTGCTTCTATTCTGTAAATGAAATCGTGCTAAGCATTCAGCAGCTGAGGAAGTGCATCTGAGAGCTATGCTGTAGAGGAGGAACAGAGGAGATTCAGAGGTGGCTGCTGCTGCTGTGCCTTTATATGCTGCAGTGGTCGCTACTGGTTTTGATGACTGCTAGTTGTTGTATTGTTGTGTTGAGAACTGTGATTGTTTGTCTTGTTCTTTTCCTTTTCTACTGGTTCTCACCAACTTTTTTGGCTTGAGCTAGCATATGATTGGGTATTCTTCTTGGTACTAACCCAGTTGGGATTAGGAAGTTATACTATGATGCTTTCTGCTTTTGCCTCTACTTTGTTGATGTAATTTCATATGTACTGTATGTTTGATTTTATTAATAAAGTTTATTCTTTTGGTTGATAAAAAAAAATGAATAAAGCTAACCTCAAAGAGATAACAAAATAAAGAAATTTAAAGTTGGGTTACAACATAAGCACGTCTGTCACCGACTTACTGGGAACCAGGCCTTAAAAGCAATTATTGCAACAACGGCGCTAAAACGTCATACACGACTTGGATGACGTCCTACTTACCCTCAATTTGATCAGTCCCTAATTAGCACAAACCCAGGAATATTACGACCCATATTATGACTATACTGAACTCAAAGTATGCAGTATATGGTCTCATTAACTATTCTACTGTTGGGAAGGAAGACTAAGAAAGGCCGCCAAATAGCAAATCTCTTCTTGGATCTGTTGTTCTGTTAGAGCTATCTGGTGACCAAGTTCTTCAAGTACTGGTATTATAGATGGTCGTAAATAATTATCTGATAATAAATTTAAATACAAAGAACGTTGATGCTTATGAAATTATAATATATCACATAAAAAAGCTAGTAATCTGACAGGCATACATAAAAGAAATACTTACAAAATACTTTTATTCGTTCAAACCAGTAATACAACTGCTTGATATTACAAGGAAAAGAGGGAGAGATGCCAAAAGAAAGATTGAAATTGTGTGTGCTTCGACAAAGGTGAAGCGTTCCCTTTTATAGACAAATTTTAAAATCAAAAGAGATAATGGTGAAGACAGGTTGCGTGTCCTAGATGGATTGGAGTAGATCATTCTTATCTTCAGTCGAAAGCAAATCTGTCGACGTCCCCGAACGCATCCCGGGGAAGGAGTGCGAGTCCCCCCCGTTCTGGTTCGATATTGGGTCACTACAGTTCGAAGGACTCAAATGTCACGGTTCTAAATCTCGAACCAAAGAGTCCAAATCCGGCAAATCGTTTTGAAAACAAATTTTTTTGAAAGAAGTGCCAAACATGGACTGCTTTGCCAGATACAGAGTCGCCACCTAAATATTTTATAATGGGAAATTTAGGAAACCCTGACTCGGTGCCAAAGGCCACGTGTCCGTCATCACCAAAGTTGCCTCGGCTCGGGAACTTGGGTACGATTGGGGAAGGTCACTTCGTGAGCACCCCCGCTCGCCCGGTCAAAGACCGGCCTCTACTAACCATGATATCTTATTTTGAAAACATTGTGTGTTCTTATTCCGGTTATTAGCCTAGGTTACTATGTGATGCGCACAGCATACAAGTATAGACCGGGTCGTCTGTATTGGAACAAAACATTTCATGTTTGTTTTTGAAAGATGGTTTGCTACCCGCAGGTAGGCTTAAGATGCAGATTTTGCCACCCTCGGGTGGGCTTAGGAAACATGATTTTGCCACAATCTAGTGGGTTTAAAACAAACATTTGATGAATTATCCCAATTCAGGTAACACAACCTCCACCCACAGGCATTCAAGGCAGTTATATCACATAAGCAAATAGCCTCATGGCAAGCATGCTATTCATGGCAGTCACTCACACGCATGCAAGGATGCTAAAGCATAAAACTCACCGAGTACTCCAAGCCAAAACAGAAGCTCATTAGAAATCATGCATGATCCTAAATATGCTGAAATGCCTAATGCAACACATGCAAAATGCAACTATAGCAGGCTCGGCTATTCTAAACATGGCATATGGAATGCTACAACTAACACGTATTCAATTTGGAATTGAAATACAAATGCAATTTGTATGATGCGCCGAGCCCGGTGCGTGCAAAACAGATGAATGATGCGAACATGTTGTCATACTGTATGCTAATTGAAATATGCCCTATATCTAACCATCATAGGCGGGTGAATAAAAGGGAGAAAGACGTGGGGTTGGAAGACATACATCACACTCACCCACACTTATTACAGTTATGCCCTCGCGCAGAGGGTCCAAATAAATATACAGTCCGAATAAAAAAAGAATATTACAATCCAAAATATTACAGTCCGAATAATATACAGAAATTCCTAATTAATTAACAGATTAACTAAGAAAACTGTAAACTGGCATGCAAGCCAAGGGCTGCCTTGCTTCCGCTCCGGATAATGAGATGATGCATGTTTGGGCTGCTTTGCGCGGAAATCCACGGCGATGCCCCGATTAGCCTTTGTTTGCAATGTTTCTCGAAATGCGTGCCAGACTCCGAAAAGTTGCTGATTCTTTATTCTGCTGCAACAGAGAGCAGGAAAGGGGTATAGCAATGTATTTCACAAATATATGCATGCCTCGATCCTCGTGCCACCAATCACGCATCTCGATGCATGATGGCCGAGGAGCCGAATTACACAACTCAATATAGGATGAATGCGTATGAATGCTACAATAAAACCTAACTCCATCATGGATAATCCGGAGTGCCGGTGACTTGGGAATTGAGACCCGTTCCGTCACTCGGAGTACGAAACGTGCCTCGTTTCCCGTGCCCGGGCTAACTCCTATCCCGAACACGATGCAATATGCATGATATGTATGAAATACAGCTAACATATGACCTAGCATACACAATGCTATGAAAATGAGATGCCTCGAAACGCGTGCACGCAGGCACGCAAACCGAGGCGATGATCCTAAGGCATGAAATGGCATGCAAATGCAATGATGGGCTTATACCAACATGAGAGGGCCTCAGCCAGACTCACATAGGACGTCTTCGGATAAAAGTGAAGTGCCTCGAAATGCGTGCACACGGGCACGCAAACCGAGGCAATGACATAAAGGCATGATATGGCCTGAAATATGATATACAATGAGACTAGAATGAGGTGTCTCGAAATGCGTGCCCAAACCGAGGCAATGGCATACGGAATGCAATGATGTTAAAATGACATACAGAATGCAAAATGGACTTACACTAACATGAGTGAGCCTCAGCCACACTCACATAAGAGGCCGTCAGATGAAAATGAAGCGCCTCGAAATGCGCGCACACGGGCACGCAAACCGAGGCAATGACATAAATGCAATGATGCTAAAATGAGATGTCTCAAAATGCGTGCACACGGGCACGCAAACCGAGAAAATGACACACGAAATGCGATGATGCTAAAATGAGATGTCTCGAAATGCGTGCACACGGGCACGCAAACCGAGAAAGTGGCATACGCGATGTGATGATGCTAAAATGAGATATAAAATGTAAAGTGGACTTACACTAACATGAGTGAGCCTCAGCCACACTCACATAAGAGGCCGTCAGATAAAAGTGAAGTGCCTCGAAATGCGTGCACACGGGCACGCAAACCGAGGCAATGACGTAAAGGCATGAAATGACCTACGAAATGAAATGAGGGCTTACACCAACATGAGAGGGCCTCAGCCGCACTCACATAGGATGCCGGAAGATGAAAAATGAGATGTCTCGAAGTGCGTACCCGTGGGCACGCAAACCGAGAAATGGCCCGAAGGCATGGAATGACATGCAAAATGAGACATGGCATATGGAATATGGAACATGCAAATTTCAGCAGCCACAATGATGCAAAATAGCCCCCGAATCATAGCAAAATTACACCCGATGCCCGAAATAAGTCCCGAAATGCAATGGAATGGCCTACAGCTATGTCAAATATGCACAATATGGACATGAAGTGTAAAGAAAGATGCTAGGCAGTCCCTAAACTAGCATTTTTCCAGTACAAAGCATGGCCAAAAAACAATCATAGATGGGGCAAAAACAGCATGCAAAAATGGGGGAAAAAGGGGAAATAATGAAGTAAGTGGTATATGCAATGCTCAAACTGAAAAACACAGTTCTACAACACTGAAGAGGGACCAAAAATATGAACATTTACAGCTTATGACAACCCCCAAAATAGTATGTAGATATGCTCAAAATAGCATGCAAAATATGAGCCAAAAGAGGGCTATAAAGAGAGGTATACCAAGCATTCACCAAAAAGCCTAAAACCCTTAATGAAATATGTCCAGAGGGTCAAAACATGACCCATTTCAGTTCTGAGGATGGCCCAAAAACAGAAGTAAAATAGGCTAACAAAGCATGCAAGAATGGGGGCCAAAGAGGGATATAAAGACAAGCACAATATGGAGACCCCCAACAAGGTTGATCCCTTCTACAATGTTGTAGAGGGATCCAAAATAAGCCTACTCACAGTTCATGACATGCTCCAAAACAGATCACATGTAGGTCAAACAAATCATGCAAATTTACGGTAAATGTGAGAGATTATGAAGCAAGTGCATGATAGAAAGGCCAAACAGGGTTGAGCCCTTCTTCAATGTTGAAGAGGGGCTCAAAATAGGCCCACTCACAGTTTACATTATGCTCGAAAACAGATCACACATGAACTAAAAATAGCATGCAAGATATTGACATACAAGATGATATTGAAGCAAGTGCATCATAGAGGGCTCAAACAGGGTTGAGCCCTTAAACAAATATGTAGAATAGCTCAAAAGAAGGCCCCTTTCAGTTAGGGCCGGAGTCCAAAACAGTGAGCAAGTAGGGTAGAGGAATGGTGCAAAAAAAGGTGCCAAAATGGGGTGATTGATACTTACCCTTGAAGATTACACTCTTGTTGCTTCTTGGCTCAAGTTTGCTGCTCCTAAGCCTCTGAAAAACCCTTCCTTGTAGCTGGAATGGACTGGTGGTAGTAGAGCTTGAAGATGATGAAGAGATGAAACCAAAACTTGAGAATTTGAGAGAGATGGAGAGAGATATGTGTCTAAGCTCTCAAGAGAGTTTTTCTAACCCTAGTCCAAGAGTTGGGAGGTCCCTTATATGGGCAAAAAAAAAAAAGGTGTAAAGGTGGAGGGCAATGCACCTAAGTGTTCCCCTCCAAAATATCCCCCGGATACAGATCTTTTCTGGGGGAAACAGCTATACAGCTGTGCAGCACAGGTCCCAAGGAGCATGGCCGGCCAGGCACCTTTACTGGAGGTGGCCGGCCGGCTACCCCCCATGGCCGGCCGGCCAGGGGCAAAAATGGAAGTTTGGAATTGCTAACCGAGCTCTACATATTGGTGTCCTCCCATGTATGTACAACAAAGCCCTGTGGTTAGAATCTGGCAACTCTGAACCAAGAGAGACAACAAGCCATTTAAAAGAGGGGTTCAAAAGGGTCAAATGCAATTACTGGCCGAGCACCATTTTTTAGGGTCCTCCCAGGTCTCCTCAACACAAATATGTGGTTTTGGCTCAAAGAAAAAGGCCCTAGGGTGTTCAACATTAGCCCGGAAGTGAGAAAAACGGGCGCCAGGGGGCGCCGGAGGAGCATAACTGGTTGTTTGAGACAATTACTGTGATCCCACCCTCCAGTGATCTTCCTGGTGATAAAACAGAGGTATCTGCCAAAAATGAACAAAAACCGATGCAAAACGAATGCTCGGGGGCCAAAACAAGCAGTTCGGGATCCCGAAGACCTGCCGTTAAGCACCGAAAGGGGTGTTTGGCCACGAAGTGGGTATCTAAGACCCCAGTGTCCCTTGAAAGGGAGTAAATGAGATGCATGCCAAAAACCGGAGGAATCGGAGATGGTTGGGTGGTCCCGAACCGAGGCACACGGCCTGACGGCTCCGAAAACCGGGGACCGGGCTCCGAAATGGGCAAAATGGCCTACGGGCACGAAATGTAGCCCACGGCCACTGAGAGATGGTCTACCGGACCTCTTCCCCCCCTCAGGAAAGGAAATAGAGAAAACCGAGTCCGGTTCGCAAACCGAGGCAAGGCACAGAAGAGGGTTCGGAAGTCCGGAGGCAGGGCGCACGGCCGCGACTCTGAGACTTCTGAATGAGCACGATATGCAACATCACCGAGCGCTCAATCGGTGACATCTTAGTCTTAAGGTCGGTCAAAAATGGGGTGTCTACAGTTGCCCCTCTTTGACAGAACTCGGAAGTCAAGAAATGACGGGAGTGAATGTCAAAGCCCAGAGACGACCCATTTTTGACAAGGCCGAAGACTTAGACAATCAAACAAGATAAGCAGAGATATGTGCCCGCAGGCGTGCCGGCAGGCAGGGGCAAAATGCAAAATGATATGCAGGAAGCCAAATGCAACTCGATGTTCGTGCAAATGCAGCAAGCTGTAATGAAGCAAGTATTCGCAAATAAATGCAACAGTTTTAAGCAAGAATGCAAAGCAACAACTACATTTCTTGCAGTTAAGAATGCGGAGAATCATTCAATTCTCGTCGCGTCTCACACGGAGAAGATACGATACCTGTGCGATTCGTCTGGTCGCACCAGCCTCAAATGAACCGTACATACAATATCGTGCCTGCAAAAGAGAGAAATTCAACAAGAACAATATGCTAACAACATATATTCAATGTGATTCCTGTGGTTCCGAAAGTTTGACACACGCAGTGTCGGTGAGTGAATGCATCGCAATGCGAGAAAGGAACGTGCGTGACAACGCATGCTCAAACACAGAGGTGTGGTAGACCAAGAAAACATGTATGACAATGCAAAATGCTTATAAGAATGCAAGTTATATGCAAAACAATGCAAAACGAGCATAAATTAGGGTGCCCGTTTGTTGCGAAACAACGAGCTGGGAAACGCGCACTTCGGCGAAGGCAACTTAATCGCGGCCTCTGATTCACCTCCCGGAGAGGTTACAACATGTTTGAAAGGGATACACCTTGATTTTGATGAGTAATGATGAGACACATGTCAGAAATTGCAGCTGAAGTTCCGGTGGAGCAATTTCGCGCCAGAAAGTGCACTTTTTCCGAACTTTTTCAGGTCCCGGGAACTCCGATCTTCCTCAAAATTTGCAGAGAGCTAGAGGGGGGTGTGGGGACCACCACCGGCCAGGTGGTTGCCCTTGGGGAGGCCACCGGCTAGGGAAGAAAAAGGAAATGGCCAACCAGCCAGAAAAGGTGGCCGGCCGGCCACCTGCCCAAAAGCAGGGGCATTTTGGTCATTTTTCTCATTTCTATATATATCCACCTCCATTCAATCCGAAATCACTCCCAAAGCTGTGAAAACTCCTTCCCTTGCCTCCCCAGACCATTTTTCTCTTCAGATCTGCATTTTATACGCGCTTTTCGGCCTTCCACGCAAGTTGTTTCCGCGAAATCTTTCAGCTTTAAGTACTTTGAGCCGACTAAATTTTGATTTCGGGGCTTCTTTTCTCATTTTCACCACTTGAGGTAAGTTTCTCTCAATATTTGGAAAATTTTCTCGGGAGTTGACTTTTGTTGACTTTTTCATTTCCCGGGAGTTGACTTTTGTTGACTTTTTGCAATTTTGGCTCATTTTGCTCATTTTTGCTCCTTTTTGCAGATTTCTCGAAATGGCAGGTGATTTTCCTCACGGTGGAGGCCCTCCAGGTGCCGGGGATGACTTTGATTTTATGACATTGCCCCCGAGAGTCCGCCCTTTTATTCCCGGGAGATACGCCCCACCGGTACATGTGCTTCCGCGGGCCGTTTTTCGTCGTTTCACTGGGTTCAATGACCGGGCACCCGGGGATTTACTTTTGCGAGAGCCGGAGCAGCACCTCTCTCACGATGCACGAGAGGTGTTTTACTTTATTTCCTACATTTTTCTCGTATTTCGTGCCTTTGCCATGCTTGTATACGCAGTTTTAGCTTACGACATAGTACTTTGTTTGCATTCTGAACATGTGACTTAAACACTTGAATTGCTAAACACACGGCTCATCGACTTAATTGTGAGCACACGGCATACACTGATTGAAAATTGAACTCACGGCCCAATACTTGAATTTTGAAATGAACGCACAGCCCATCCTTGAATGTTGAACACACAGTCCATTGTTTAGGTGAACACTCGGCACACACTGATTTAGAGTTGGACACACAGCCCGAATTGGAGTGAACACGCAGCCCAAATAACAAATTTACTGAACACGCAGCCCAGATAGAAGTGAACACGCAGCCCACATAAATAGAGAACAGAAACCGCAGCCCTGACTCTGATTTTCTGAAATTTGAATACGCAGCCCAAATAACAAATTTACTGAACACGCAGCCCAGATAGAAGTGAACACGCAACCCACATAGATAGAGAACAGAAACCGCGGCCCTGACTCTGATTTTCTGAAATTTGAACACGCAGCCCAAATAACAAATTTACTGAACACGCAGCCCAGATAGAAGGTGAACACGCAGCCCACTGATTTTTCTGAAATTTGAACACGCAGCCCAAATAACAAATTTACTGAACACGCAGCCCAGATAGAAGGTGAACACGCAGCCCACTGATTTTTCTGAAATTTGAACACGCAGCCCAAATAACAAATTTACTGAACACGCAGCCCAGATAGAAGGTGAACACGCAGCCCACTGATTTTTCTGAAATTTGAACACGCAGCCCAAATAACAAATTTACTGAACACGCAGCCCAGATAGAAGGTGAACACGCAGCCCACTGATTTTTCTGAAATTTGAACACGCAGCCCAAATAACAAATTTACTGAACACGCAGTCCAGATAGAAGGTGAACACGCAGCCCACTGATTTTTCTGAAATTTGAACACGCAGCCCAAATAACAAATTTACTGAACACGCAGCCTAGATAGAAGGTGAACACGCAGCCCACTGATTTTTCTGAAATTTGAACACGCAGCCCAAATAACAGATTTACTGAACACGCAGCCCAGATTTGAATAGTGAACACGCAGCCCACTGATTTTGAAATTTGATTTGATTTGCACATAGCTCATTCATTTCATTAGCACACAGCTCATTTATTTCATCACTGACACATGTATTCATTCTGGATGCAGGTTGGCGATCGCACCGTGCGCGGATACGGCTCTACCGCCGCGAGAGACTGGTACGCTGAGTTTCCAGAGGCTGTTCGGGATCTGGTTGATCTAGCAGGATTCGGAGCCTTCTGCGTGGGATTATCACGCTGCCCTGCCAGCAGGACATTATTAGCTGCCTTGGTGGAGAGATGGTGGGACACCACCAATTCTTTCCATTTTTCTGCCACCGGGGATATGACCATGACTCCGCTAGACTTTGCCGTACTCACCGGCCTAGACATAGGTGGTTGGCCCATTCCTTATGACGAGGATATGGGAGAGTGGGAGGCCGCATGGTTACATCTGTTAGGGGCCTGTCCACCTGTAGACAGAGCTTCCGGGAGAGTTCGGTACACTTGGTTCTCTTCCCATTTCCGGAGGCCGGAAATGGAGCCTGAGTCTCCTGGGGAGGTCGAGCAGTACGCCCGTGGCTTCCTTATGTTCCTCTTTGGCACCACTCTGTTTGCCGATAGGGGGAACACTGTTGGGTTGTATCTTCTGAGTGCCCTAGTGGACCTATCACAGGTCAGTCGGTATGACTGGGGTGGCGCTGGCCTGGCTACCCTCTATTGTTACATGAGTGCAGCCTCTCGTGGGCGGGGAGACTTACTCGGCGGCTATTGGAGAGCCTGGGAGGTACGTTCTGTCCTCTTGATTTACATTTCTGCTCCTCATTACTTGTTCATTGCACATACGGCGCACTTTGCACTCTGTATTCTGCCCTTGGCACTTTGTATTCACATTCTGTACTGTTTTTCTCAGCTATGGGTGTACGTATACTTTCCCACATTAGCCCCGGAGATGGAGGTGGCAGGACTCATTATGACTCCGTTTTCACTGGTATTCGAGGGCGAGCACCGACCGAGACCTCGAGAGACTCTCTTCTACCTGCGATAGTATTTTGATATTGTGCGGGCGACAGAGGTATTTCAGAACCCTCAGTCCCTTTATTTTCATCTTTGACCTGCCCTGTATGTTCCTGATTTCTGATGGATCTGTGCACTGGTTATCCGCAGATTACTTGGCAGCCCTGGCCGGTCTTAGGTGATGGTCTCCGACATCAGTATCCCGGAGGATCGAGCAATTCCCAGTATAGGTTCCTACTCGAAGGACCTGTTGGTAGGGCATGGTTCCTGGGAGAACGCTTTCTGCGTCAGGTGTGGGGGTACGATTCTCAGGACCCTCCTGCTGTACCTCCAGCCACTATGCAGACTGCCGATAGACTCTCTGCCCAGGAGGTCATTAGTGACAGGCAGGGCACCGATGCTTTGTTACATCTCAGGGAGGGGGGCTACGCCACCTATCGTCGCATATATCTGATGCCCCCCTTGACGGGAGTGCGTGCTCCATCACGGAGGTCTACTGATGTACCATCGTCGAGTCGGGCTCATGCCACGGATATCCCCTCCTCTAGCAGAGCTAGTGCGTCTAGGGGGAGAGGTAGTTCGATTCCTCCGATCCCTCCGTCTCTTTATCATCCTGGGTGGCCAGACATGCCGACCGAGTTGACGAGTTGGCGATTCGGGGCTCCTTACCAGGTCCCGCTAGAGCCTCCTCTTCCTGACCACGGATATGTCAGAGATCCTGATTCACCCCCGGTATGTTCTTCAGCTTTGATTTATCAGTTAGATATTTGGACGTTCATCCCTTTACTGATAGTTTTGCATTTGTATTTGCAGCCTCCAGTTGAGTACACAGATGAGCTACTTGGGATGCTAGCCACTTTCGAGGGCATGATCCTACGGAGGGAGGCACAGCTGGCCATTATGGGCGTGCAGGTATTGTCCATCTTTCCTGTATTCAGCATACTCCTGATGACATACTGGTTTTGAACGCTCTGCTGTATTGATAGGCTGTATAGAGCACATCTGACACACACCCCACTCGTATACTGTACTTGCATCTGCTTTTCATATTTAAACTGATGTATTGAACTCTTCATTTTCAGATGCCTCCTGTATATGCATCATCGCAGAGCAGGCCACCCGGGCCTTCTCAGGGAAGTCGAGGTACTGGGCCTGTTCGAGGTACTGGGCCATCTGGGCCTTTTCGGGGAGCTGGGCCATCTAGGCCTTTTCGAGGAGCTCGAGGAGCAGGGTCGTCTCGCAGACGCAGGGCACCCATTATTGAGGAGGAGGAGGAAGAGGTTGCAGACCGTGAGTCAGAGACATCTGCTGAGGAAGGAGGCTCTGGTCTTGGTTCTGGGAGTGGAGACCAGGCTGAGGGGGATCCGGAGGATGATAGCTCTGACCCAGATGGTGATGATGGTGCAGAGGTTATCCCGCAGAAGAGGATGAGAGGGCCTCCTCATTCCCGTTCCCGAGGGCATTGACGCTATTTCCTGCTTTATTTTACTTTTTGCTAGTAGTTTGTAGCACTTTGCATATTGTTAGGCAGTTTTATTTTCTGTAAAACTTGTACCTCTATTTTGTTGTAAAATATGATGGAATGAAACAGCTTTTGAAAATGTGCTTGTATTTGAAACTCTTAGCATCGCATCGCATCATTTTGCACAAAATGGAATTGAATGAAAATGTGCCTTGTATATTTACCGGGTCAGGTAATGAGTCGACACAACAAAACAAACAACTCAACTTGTTAAGAAAAGACAAGATCTTAACAAGTTTACAACTCGATAAGCAAAATACAATAATGTTAACGACTCGATAACAAGACTTAACAAAATTGCGTAAACAAAAGAGTAACAACTCAAAACACCGAATGTGACAGCTCGACGAAACTTACAACTCGATAAACAAAACGACAACTCGATAAGCAAAACAACAACTCGATGGGCAAAACAAAGCGTACATTCAGATGATCTGGGTGACGGAACGCATCCTAAACTGAGAGAAATGGAGGCCTTTGACATTCCCGATGCATCGAGATGCTTCAAATTTCCTTCCGAAGGGTAAAACAGGACTAATGCGGGGCCGAACACATTTTGCATCTGGAGACTAGAGGGTGGCCGGCCTACTAGAATAGATGGCCGGCCGGCCACCTCTCCCGCAACCCCCAGAATTTTGACACGTGTCCTTTGAATAGTGTTTTACCCCCCTATAAAAGCCCCAACCTTGGAACTTATTCATTTCATCACCGTTTCTCACAAAAATGGAGGCATTTCTCGCAGAAAATCTCACATCTTGGATCTCTTCTCTAGATGGCTCGGAAAAGTTGAACTTCCGGGGTTTCGGCTTGAATGCACTATTTACGCTGGGCCGGACTCCACTGCACTTTCCTTTCCTCCATGCGGCGGCGAGATTTTGGAACCCGGTGACGCACGTTTTCAGCTTTGGAGGGCAAGAGGTATGTCCCACTTTTGAAGATTTTTAAGTTTTGATGGAGTCTGAACATTCAGAAGAGATCTTGCCTCAGTCTCGTTTCGGCCATGCCCAAGCTTTAGGGCGGATGTGCGGTCTCAACGCGCATGATGCTCGATCCCTGATTTGTAACGGGAGGTTGGATATCCCGAGCCTGATTTACCGATTCTCCGATGCCGGTGACCGCGGTGACCATTATCAACAAGGTTTTCGTCAACATGCCCTCTGCTTGTGCATGCTATCTCATTTTCTGTTTGTCTCAGGCTCCGGGGGAGCTAACATCCGTTTGATTGAAGTTGCTCAAGGCTTGAGGGAAGGAAAGAGCTGTACCGCCATGACATTGGCTGAGACACTGCTGGGTTTGGATGCCTTCCACCGCCAGGAGACAACCAGGTTTGCGGGGAGCCCACTACTGTTGCAGGTAATGTTTCCCACCCAAGCTCACATATGTAGCTGCTCACATTGCTCGGCCCTCAGGCTCGGTTTTTCTCACAAAACCCTCACCTTACTTTTCTCTCATCGCACATCTCTCTATTCTTTATTCTCTCATTTTTCATCCCTCCCCAGATATGGTTAATGGATAAATTGCAAGTTGTGGACTCTTGCCCTGCTTACTCAGCCCGCGGCTACTTCTTTCGACAACGCCTGGTTGACGCCCTTGATGAGGGATGGTGGGTTGAATGGATGTGCAACTTGTCAGCAGATCGTATTGCGTGGCGCTGCCCTTGGCTCAATCTCCCGGCGATGAGCTATAGCATGTTCCAGGATACTGGGATCCGGTTGATTGGCCTGACCCATTGTGCATTCTATTTCCCATTTCGCATTCTGCGCCAGTTCGGCCATGATCAGACTTGCCCTTCGGAGGGGATAGAGTATCCGGTCGCCTTCCCGATCCGAGGTGCACACCTCGCCCGACATACTACGGCTTGGAGGACTAGAGAGCTCCTGCCCCCCGCCCCTATTTTCAGTTGCACTTTGTCTGATGAGTGCTGGGATTAGCTCAATGAGGAGGCACAGATTGGGCCCAGGTCGGCATCGGAGGCTTCGACTAGCTCCGGGAGGGGGCGCAGGGACATCTGACCTGACTATGCCCCAGATTTATTGCTTTATTAGTACTTTCAAGTTTTCATTATGAGTGTAATAAAAAAAGCAACTTCAATTGTATGCAAGAGCAAGAGAACTCTGTTTTGAAATCAATGAAATTGAAGGTTGTGGTACTGAAAATTTCCGCTTTGGTCCAAAAATGGTCTTAGTTGTGAAAAGATTAATTTGAACAAAGTCAACTTTTATTAAAACTTTTCAAAACTATTTTCGATAAGGATCAGAACTGGACACGTCTGAGATCTGTCACTGAGATGCACAACTCCGGATCCTAGCAACTGGAAAGTTGCCCCTAGTCTGAATGGTACCACAACACCTCTTGGCGACGGAAAGTTGCCCCTAGTCTGAATAGCACTGCACCGGAGATTACGATGAATGTTGATGGATAAGGATGACTGAGATGATCAAAATGGACAAAGTTGATCAGGGAAAATGTTTATGGCTGAACTTCAGGATGAAGCTGCCTACGTATCCCAAAGATGAGAATCAAGCCTTACGTAGTTCAGGCTTAGGTTCGCTCGGGTATTTTTACTCTCCTTTTGCGCTCTAACTTTTGCCGAGGCCGCCCTTTGCGGGTTTTCAACCTTGCGAGCTCAGTTTTTATATTTTCAAATTTTTTGTGCTCTGAGTTTTGCCTAGGTCGCCCTTTCGGGTTTTTGGCCTAGCGAGCCTTTCAAGGGTAGTATTTCTTCAACTTATCCATGTTGATCGGTTGGGAAAACTCTAAGCCATCCAGATCCATCAGAACCACAGCTCCACCTGACCAGATAGACTTGATAATGTAAGGACCAGTCCAATTAGGTCTGAACTTGCCCCTTGGGTTGTGGATGGGAGCTCGGTTGTCCTTGAGTACTAAATCTCCTTCCTTCAAATTCCTGGACTTAACCTTCTTGTTAAAAGCCCGGGCAATCCTGCGTTGATAACCTTGAATGTGGTACAGTGCTTTCAGTCTTCTTTCATCAAAGAGCATGAGTTCCTCAAATCTGTTTTGCTGCCAATCCGCTTCGACTATTTGACATTCAGCCAATACTCGTAATGACGGAACCTCAATCTCAATAGGTAGAACGGCCTCCATCCCATAAACCAATGAATACGGAGTCGCCCCAGTTGAAGTTCTGATTGAAGTTCGGTAGCCCCACAGAGCAAACGGCAGCTTATCTGGCCAGTCCCGGTAGGTTTCCACCATCTTCTATAGTATGCGCTTGATATTCTTATTGGCAGCCTCAACCGCTCCATTAGTCTGCGGCCGGTAGGTAGACGACTTATGAAAAGCCACATTGTATTTCTCCAACAAGTCTATCACTTCCTTCTTGAAGTGGGAACCGTTATCTGAAATTATCTCATTTGGGACCCCATAGCGACAGATGATGTTGTTTCTGATAAACTTTGCAACATGCGAAGCCTTCAACACCGCATAAGATTGGGCCTCAACCCACTTCGTGAAATAATCTATCGCTACCAAGATGAACTCATGCCCATTCGACCCCTTTGGCGTGACAGCTCCGATCACATCAATTCCCCAGACTGAAAATGGCCATGGCGAAGTCATGTTGTACAGCTTTGATGGCGGGATGTTCATGCGATTTGCATGGATCTGACATTTATGGCATCGCCGAACAAAACCAATACAATCCTCCTCCATGGTGGACCAGTAGTAACCTTGTCTGAGAATCTTCCGCGCTAGCATTACCCCATTCATATGTGCTCCACATTCCCCCCCATGGATGGCTTCCATTAGACTCTTTGACTCTTCGGCATCAACACACAGTTTATGCATTCCCAGATGACCTCTTCTATACAGCTTACCCCCACAGATGATGAACTGAATGGCCAATCTTCTTATTGCCCTCTTGTCCTTGGCGTTTATCCCTGGCGGGTATGCTTCCCTCTCCAAGAAATTCCAAATGTCGTAATACCAAGGGTGTTCGTCCTGAACTTCATCTATGGCTGCAATCGACTCATAGGCTGGTGCAAATTTCTGGTCAATGATGACTGGACACATCCGGACTCCACACGAGATGTCTATCATGGATGATAGAGTTGCTAAAGAATCTGCGAACCTGTTGTTCTCTCTTAGTAGATGAGTAAAACTTAGCTTCTCAAACCGAGGAATTAGCAAATCCCAGGTTTGGTGATACATCATCATCTTTTCCTCTTTTACTTTCCAGTCTCCTTTAGCTTGAGACACAACGAGGTTCGAATCCCCAATGACGTCCAATCGTCTTGCCCCTAGTTCCAGGGCTGCTTCTAGGCCAGCGATGCACGCCTCATATTCTGCTTCATTGTTCGAGACTTTGAACCGGAGCTTGAAGGCTAGAGGGATACGGGAATTGTCGGGCGCTATCAACAACACTCCTATCCCATACCCATGTTGATTTGACGCTCCGTCAAAGTACATCGTCCAAGTTTCATCGTCGATATGCAAAATGGCTTCATCTGGGAACAAATACTCCACTGCTTCATCCCCCTCAACCGGATGGTCGGCAAGGAACTCTGCTACTGCTCTTCCCTTCACTGACTTGCATGTCACGTACGTGAGATCAAATTCGGAGAGCAACAGCAACCAACGAGCTAGCCTACCCGTAAGCGCTGGTTTCTCGAAAAGATATTTGATGGGATCGAGTCGTGAAACCAACATTACGGAGTGAGCTAACAAGTAGTGCCACAACTTCCTGGTAGCCCATACCAGAGCTAAGCAAGCCTTTTCCAGCGGTGTATATCGGGTCTCATATTCCAGCATTTTCTTGCTTAAATAGTAGATGGCTCTCTCCACCCTGTCTTCAGACTCTTGTGCTAGCATACAGCCCATTGTGGTCTCAGTCACTGATAGGTACAAAATCAACGATTTCCCTGGTTCTGGTGGCGATAAAACGGGCGAGTTCTGTAGATACTCTTTGATCTGCTCAAACGCTGCTTGACATCGGCCGTCCCATTGAAATTTCTTGCCTTTCTTCAGGAGACCAAAAAGTGGTTCACAAGTCAAGGTTAATTTTGAGATAAACCGTCTTATGAATTGCACTTTACCTAGAAAGCCTCTCACCTCCTTTTCAGTCCTTGGTGGGGGCATTTCTAGGATGGCCTTGATTTTGGAAGGGTCGACTTCGATGCCCCTTTGTGTAATCAGAAACCCCAGCATTTTTCCCGCTGTAACACCAAACGTACATTTTTTAGGGTTCAGCCGTAACCGGAATTCCCTGATCCCTTGGAAAAACTTATGCAAGGCGGTGTAGTGGCCCTCTCTATCTTTGGACTTAACAATCATGTCGTCCACATACACCTCAACCTCCTTATGGATCATGTCATGTAATATTGTGGTCGCGGCCCGTTGATAAGTAGCCCCAGCGTTCTTCAACCCAAACGACATTACCCTGTAGCAGTATGTCCCCCACGGGGTGGTGAATGCAGTCTTTTCCCTGTCTTCTGGTGCCATTACTATCTAGTTGTATCCTGAGAAGCCATCCATAAATGAGAGCAATGCATGCCCTGCTGTGAAATCTACCAACTCATCGATGTGTGGTAAGGGGAAATCGTCCTTCGGACTAGCTCTGTTCAAATCCCTGAAGTCCACACACACCCGGATCTTGCCGTCCTTCTTCGGCACCGGAACAATGTTGGCCAACCAAGTTGGGTACTCAGATACCAGCAGGAAGCCTGCGTCGATTTACTTGGTGACCTCTTCCTTAATCTTGAGAGCCCAGTCCGGGCGGATCCTTCTGAGTTTCTGTTTGACAGGTCGAGCCTCGGGGTCAAGGGGGATCCGATGCTGTACAATCTCAGGATCGATTCCAGGCATGTCTTCGTAGGACCACGCGAAAACATCTTTGAAATCTTTTAATAAAGCGACTAGTCGCTCGCGTTCCTCCGAAGACAACGTGGACCCGATCTGGACCAGCCGCGGGTCCTCCTCAGTACCAATGTTCACGGTAATGATTTCATCCATTAATGGTTTGACAAATCTCTCTTGCTCTTGCTCAATTAAACGTTGTAAAACCGGAGGAACTTCGTCCTCTTCGTTTTCATCAAAATTTTGAAAGTCTGAGTTAATGCAATAAATTAGGGGCACAGAAAAGTACTCAGAAACCACAGATAGTTCATTCTCATTAGGCACTGCCAGATCATCCAATTCATCGGTTACAACAGACTCAAATGAAAAGGAAAAAGACGACCTAGATAGGACTGTGGCATTCGGGTTAACATCCCCAGGAGTACCAGACTCAGACTCAGTCGAGCTGGAACCTGATTCCGACTCACAAGACTCGGTGGAATCAGATTCCGGCTCACTACCTGACCCGGTGCTGCTGGACAAAAATCCCTCCTCGTACTGCCAAGTGAGAGAGGGTGCGATAGATGCATCCAAGATAGCATCTGGTTGGCTCGCAGCCGTTTCATCCCCAATCATGGAAACCTCAGAGTTATCCCCCAAGCACTTATGGTCGATCGGAGGATCAGAGAGTAGACACGCCAGCGCTGCCCCCATTTCAAATCCAATGCCCTCGGGATCCACTGCCTTATTCTGCTCAACCTCAGTCGTTGGGTCTGTCTGCTCTGCGGCAACGTCATCCCCGGGTAGTTACAGGTCGAAGAAAATCTCGAAGCCTGGCACGCGCTTCTTCTCCGCGTTGAACCACGGCTCTGGGAAGCCGCAAAATGGAAAGTCCTCCCCCTCCCGGACGAAGCGTCCGTTCAGGGTGCCCTGAATAGGCCTATGCATCAAGTCAAATGGCTTCCCAGCCTGCTTTGCTCTGGCCCTTCCGGCCATTTCTTTCCCTTTCCTGACCCAGTCCTCTCTGGTGGGCAGATAACCCAGTCCAAAGGTATGCGGGTTGTGTGGCACTTCGGCCAATGTTGCGACGCCTTTCCTGCCGCTCCTTCCCAATCCCATCCCGGGAATATGTTGTAGCTTGTTCATGAGGTAAACGGATTGAGCACTGACGTACATACCTTCATTCACAGCCATAATGTTTTGCACAACCCGGGCCTCGGCCAGAGTAAATCCTGATATAAACACGTCCTCCATGCCGTGCTCTATTTCTAGGACTGGTGTAGACACCTCCGGAGGGGGATGGATCGATGAATTCCCGAACACAATGGCTACTCCCTTTCCACAGGGGTATTTCACCATTTGATGCAAAGTAGACGAGACGGCCTTCACCTGATGCAACCACGGTCGCCCCAGAAGCAGGTTGAAAGTTGCGGGAACCTCCAAGACATGGAAATCTATCTCGTGTTGTCCAGGTCCAACCTTTGTCTGAATCTTGACGGTCCCCATCACTTCTCTGCTGGTATTGTCATATGCTTTGATCACCTGAGTTGTCGGGATGAAGTCCGCGGGCTTCAACCCGATTGCATATGCTGTTCTGGCTGGGCAGACGTTGATAGCAGACCCGGTATCAACAAGTACCACCGGTATCCACTTGTCTCTACATTCCACGGAGATGTAGAGAGGTTTGTTATGATTCACGCCCTCAGGCGGCAGTTCCTTGTCTGAAAAGGTTAAAGCCGGGGAACCTCCTCCCGGAAAAACCAGCCCGACCAGTTGCTCTGGTGTAGTATCGATGGAGAGCTTGGCTTTGTCCATGGCAGATAGGACAGCCTGTCTGTGTACCCGTGAAGCCATAAGCAGTCCCCAGATGGAGATGTCTGCTTGTATCTTCTTTAATTTCCTCAGCACAGCTTCTTCTTCAATCTGTTTCTCTCTCTGTTTCTCAGCTTCCTTGTCTTTACCAGATGCTTCTGGTTGGTCTAGGTGCGGGGGCTTGAAGCACCGCCCACTCCTGGTCATGTGGTCCACCTCATCGAGGTACCAGGTGCTGTCTGGTTGATTTGCTCCCCAATCTTCGTCTGTGTGGGCAAGACATAAGTCGTCGTCTTCCCACCACATCCCGTTAGCATCCAAAAGACACCTGTCTGGTTCTGGCAGATGTGTACTCTCAGTACCTTCATCCCATATGCTCACAGCGTTGTCCGTTCTTGCGCCCACAGCACTCTCAGCCCCTTCATGGGCTTTTGCCTTTCTGATTCTCTCGGAATCCCAAAACTTCTCCTGTTCTGTCTGCGTTGCTGCAGTTTGTTGTTCCATTGTCTTTGCATCCACAATGCTTAAGTCCCGAGCGGAATTCTTTGTACGGGCGCTCTCCGGCAATTCATTCTGACTCTCGGCCCTTCCGGCCACAGTTGATACCTTCACCCCTGCCGGGCTCTGCTCTGGCTGAAACTCCACAATATCAGGCTGATCATCTAACCACCCGATGGCCTCCGCCGACTCCTCATATTCAAACCAGTTGATTGTTGCATCTCCTGATTCTTGGTCGTTGAAAAACTGGAGGTTGGCGAAGTCCTCCTCCACTGTTGCTAGATCATCTGCCCCCTGTTCAAGTCTGTCCCCCTGAATCATGCACAGCCCAGCTTTTTCTGGCAACCCCACACTCAGTTCAGACCGGCCCACTGATAAAATGTATTCGCTTGGATCATAGGCTCCCCCAGCATAATTCCCAGACTGCTTGACCCCAGATTCAACAACTCTGTTCTCCTCTGAAACCTGCCCTGTTCCATCTTCAGTGGTCACCACCTTTGACTCGGATTGGGTTGTGAAGGTGTCCATCATGCACAAGGAATCGGTGCAATCAGGAAGGATCACCTCCGGCTTGGGTAGGTGAGAGGGAGTAATATAGATACTAGGATCGTAGGATACGACCCCAGTTTGGATGGAGTTGACTCTTTTGGGTGGTGGATCTTGGTTATGGGTAGGGAGTGGGTTGGTTGTGACGTTAGGTCTATCTGGAGGTAAAATAATATTTTTGTCGATGAGGTCCTGAACCTCGTGACGCAGCCTGAAACAATGGTCGGTATCATGACCATGTTGCTGGTGGTAGGCACAGTATTTGGCTGGGTTGTGAGAGGGGGGGAGTGGATTTGGTGGCGGCCTCGGCTCCAGGGGTTTTAGGTGTCCCTTTCTAATCAGGACCCCTAGAACCTTGGACAAAGGCATGTATAGTGGAGTAAAGGTTCTTTGGCCTCTGGGTTGGAATCTTGGGGCTTGGGTACTGCTCCCGGATGTACTGGAAAAGGGGGTGGCCGCCATGGGCCTTGGCTGGGGAGGGGGATTGGTGGTGACCATACTGACCTCCGAAGTCCTTGTGTTTGCAGCGCCACTCGGGCCTGCGTTGTTATTGCGGTTGAATGTCCTCCGGGGTTGCTCCCGGTCCTAGTCAATCAGACCTTGCTTCATCGCATCCTCGATCTGTACCCCCATCTCGTGTAAGTCTGAGAAGGTAGGAAAGGGGAGTACGATCATCTTCTGCATGAGTTTTGGTTGGAGATTGCGCACAATCATCCTAATTTGATCTTTGTCTGTAGGCCTCAAGGTCATCATCGATGCCTTTGCCCTCCATCGGGTTACGAAGTCTGAAAAAGTCTCCTTGGCCTCTTGCCTCGTCGTTTCGAGATCACGAGTTGTAATCTCGATCTGTGTATTGTATGAGTACTGTGCAATGAAGGCCTCAGCCATCTCATCCCAGTTTCTCTTCACGTCATCTTCTAGCTTCGCGTACCAAATGGTTGCCACACCCGACAAAGTTCGGCCAAACAGGGAAAGCTTTTGTGGTCGGGTTAGGCCCATTGGCCGCAGGATGTCTGAGAATAGCCGAAGATGGACCATGGGGTCTCCGGATCCGTCGAAACGGTCAATTTGTGGCATCTTAAATCTGTCTGGCAATGTTACGGCCACGTCGGTGTACCCATCTTCGATGTCTGGGATGGTCTTCACCCCCTGAGACTTCTTAAAAAGCTTCTCCAGTTTGCTCAATTTCAGAGCTGTGTGGTCTACCTCGAACTCGAATGGAGAGTCCGGATGGTTGGCAGGTGTATGAGTCTTGGACAATTGAGGCAGAAGCGGGGGCGGAGCCAACCCCGTTGGATGGCCTGTGTCCTCTTGAATATTCTGGACATTGGGTAGGGTGTTCTGGGTATTCAGGGGGGTATTCTGGGGATTTGGCAGGGCATTTTGACCAGTGGATGCCTGCTCGGGTAATGGAGCTCCGGGTGGAGGAGGAGCCGGGTGTGAGGTTGATGTTCCGGTCTACTGCTGGAGCCTGGTAATAAGCTCAGCCTGTTGGGCCATAACTGTAGCCTGTTGCTTGGAAAATTCCGTTTGGCGGATGGCATCCTCTTGCATCTGTCTCATGCTCTCTTGCATTTGGCGCATCATCGCCTCCATCCCTGATGTATTCGGCGGATCCATCTGAATAACTGGTAAGTGTATCTCTATAGCGGAAATAGCAACCTCAGTCGGATTATTCACTGCTAGGGTAGGCCTCTGCTCTGATGATCTCTGTTCAGACGGACTGCGCCTTCTCGGCCTTCTCCTAACAACTGGGGGTAACGAGTGGAACACTGGATGTCCGTCAATCAGATCCTCGGATCGAATAAGTCGGCGACCTCGTGTCCAAAGTGCTTGGGGTATATCTACTGGTTCGGAGGCAATTGCGCTACAAACCTGCCCTAGCAAAAAGATAAATAAAGCGAAAAGGAAATAAATAACCAGAAAAACGGACAGCATAACAGCTTAAATTAAATACACAACACACAGTCGGGCATACAACACACGGTCGATAAGCTGGGTATAAACTGTCCTCAATCACTGATTACTGTCCCTGTATCACTGGTTTCCAAAACCGAATCTGATATTCGCAGACAACTGATTCTCAAATGACTGGCTGATGCCCGCAGGCCTGATGCCCAATCTCAAAAACTGATGCCCGCAGGCCTGATGCCCAAACCCATAAACTGATACATGCATTCCCTGTAGAGACGCACTCTAACAAGCACATAACAGATAAATGAGAGCCAAAACACCCCTATGTTGGGGTAGGGTTTCCCTGTCCTATTTTGTCAAGAACTAGGGTTTCACTATGCACGCAGCGGTTTCAAACAACCTATAAACGGGTAAGCAACCTGTCCTAGTTTGGAATGGTCACTATGGATCCGAATATGCACTAGGTCGAATGGTCAAAAAGGGTGCCCCGGTAAAACCGGGGTTTGTGTTCCCATACTGACAGAGCCCGTAACCGATCAGCCTTATGGACATGCCTTGACAAGACAAGCCTCCGGCAAACCGCTCAGGAATAGCAGATGGCAAACACGGTGTCCTAGGCGCACCAATGCAAATGCAATGCAATGCAAAGAAACACACAAGTGTAGTCAAAACCAGATATCACGAGTCCGAGTCAAGTTCTCTAAATCCCCAGCAGAGTCGCCAGAAACTGTCGATGTCCCCGAACGCATCCCGGGGAAGGAGTGCAAGTCCCCCCCGTTCTGGTTCGATATTGGGTCACTACAGTTCGAAGGACTCAAATGTCACGGTTCTAAATCTCGAACCAAAGAGTCCAAATCCGGCAAATCGTTTTGAAAACAGATTTTTTTGAAAGAAGTGCCAAACATGGACTGCTTTGCCAGATACAGAGTCGCCACCTAAATATTTTATAATGGGAAATTTAGGAAACCCTGACTCGGTGCCAAAGGCCACGTGTCCGTCATCACCAAAGTTGCCTCGGCTCGGGAACTTGGGTACGATTAGGGAAGGTCACTTCGTGAGCACCCCCGCTCGCCCGGTCAAAGGCCGGCCTCTACTAACCATGATATCTTATTTTGAAAACATTGTGTGTTCTTATTCCGGTTATTAGCCTAGGTTACTATGTGATGCGCACAGCATACAAGTGTAGACCGGGTCGTCTGTATTGGAACAAAACATTTCATGTTTGTTTTTGAAAGATGGTTTGCTACCCGCAGGTAGGCTTAAGATGCAGACTTTGCCACCCTCGGGTGGGCTTAGGAAACATGATTTTGCCACAATCTAGTGGGCTTAAAACAAACATTTGATGAATTATCCCAATTCATGTAACACAACCTCCACCCACAGGCATTCAAGGCAGTTATATCACATAAGCAAATAGCCTCATGGCAAGCATGCTATTCATGGCAGTCACTCACACGCATGCAAGGATGCTAAAGCATAAAACTCACCGAGTACTCCAAGCCAAAACAGAAGCTCATTAGAAATCATGCATGATCCTAAATATGCTGAAATGCCTAATGCAACACATGCAAAATGCAACTATAGCAGGCTCGGCTATTCTAAACATGGCATATGGAATGCTACAACTAACACGTATTCAATTTGGAATTGAAATACAAATGCAATTTGTATGATGCGCCGAGCCCGGTGCGTGCAAAACAGATGAATGATGCAAACATGTTGTCATACTGTATGCTAATTGAAATATGCCCTATATCTAACCATCATAAGCGGGTGAATAAAAGGGAGAAAGACGTGGGGTTGGAAGACATACATCACACTCACCCACACTTATTACAGTTATGCCCTCGCGCAGAGGGTCCAAATAAATATACAGTCCGAATAAAAAAAGAATATTACAATCCAAAATATTACAGTCCGAATAATATACAGAAATTCCTAATTAATTAACAGATTAACTAAGAAAACTGTAAACTGGCACGCAAGCCAGGGGCTGCCTTGCTTCCGCTCCGGATAATGAGATGATACATGTTTGGGCTGCTTTGCGCGGAAATCCACGGCGATGCCCCGATTAGCCTCTGTTTGTAATGTTTCTCGAAATGCGTGCCAGACTCTGAAAAGTTGCTGATTCTTTATTCTGCTGCAACAGAGAGTAGGAAAGGGGCATAGCAATGTATTTCACAAATATATGCATGCCTCGATCCTCGTGCCACCAATCACGCATCTCGATGCATGATGGCCGAGGAGCCGAATTGCACAACTCAATATAGGATGAATGCGTATGAATGCTACAATAAAACCTAACTCCATCATGGATAATCCGGAGTGCCGGTGACTTGGGAATTGAGACCCGTTCCGTCACTCGGAGTACGAAACGTGCCTCGTTTCCCGTGCCCGAGCTAACTCCTATCCCGAACACGATGCAATATGCATGATATGTATGAAATACAGCTAACATATGACCTAGCATACACAATGCTATGAAAATGAGATGCCTCGAAACGCGTGCACGCGGGCACGCAAACTGAGGCGATGATCCTAAGGCATGAAATGGCATGCAAATGCAATGATGGGCTTATACCAACATGAGAGGGCCTCAGCCAGACTCACATAGGACGCCTTCGGATAAAAGTGAAGTGCCTCGAAATGCGTGCACACGGGCACGCAAACCGAGGCAATGACATAAAGGCATGACATGGCCTGAAATATGATATACAATGAGACTAGAATGAGGTGTCTCGAAATGCGTGCCCAAACCGAGGCAATGGCATACGGAATGCAATGATGCTAAAATGACATACAGAATGCAAAATGGACTTACACTAACATGAGTGAGCCTCAGCCACACTCACATAAGAGGCCGTCGGATGAAAATGAAGCGCCTCGAAATGTGCGCACACGGGCACGCAAACCGAGGCAATGACATAAATGCAATGATCCTAAAATGAGATGTCTCAAAATGCGTGCACACGGGCACGCAAACCGAGAAAATGACACACGAAATGCGATGATGCTAAAATGAGATATCTCGAAATGCGTGCACACGGGCACGCAAACCGAGAAAGTGGCATACGCGATGTGATGATGCTAAAATGAGATATAAAATGCAAAGTGGACTTACACTAACATGAGTGAGCCTCAGCCACACTCACATAAGAGGCCGTCGGATAAAAGTGAAGTGCCTCGAAATGCGTGCACACGGGCACGCAAACCGAGGCAATGACGTAAAGGCATGAAATGACCTACGAAATGAAATGAGGGCTTACACCAACATGAGAGGGCCTCAGCCGCACTCACATAGGATGCCGGAAGATGAAAAATGAGATGTCTCGAAGTGCGTACCCGTGGGCACGCAAACCGAGAAATGGCCCGAAGGCATGGAATGACATGCAAAATGAGACATGGCATATGGAATATGGAACATGCAAATTTCAGCAGCCACAATGATGCAAAATAGCCCCCGAATCATAGCAAAAT
Source organism: Camellia granthamiana (assembly GCA_036172215.1). Taxonomy (NCBI): domain Eukaryota; kingdom Viridiplantae; phylum Streptophyta; class Magnoliopsida; order Ericales; family Theaceae; genus Camellia; species Camellia granthamiana. The sequence continues at coordinate 29,591,616 of CM069905.1, read as the reverse complement.
TACACCCGATGCCCGAAATAAGTCCCGAAATGCAATGGAATGGCCTACAGCTATGTCAAATATGCACAATATGGACATGAAGTGTAAAGACAGATGCTAGGAAGTCCCTAAACTAGCATTTTTCCAGTACAAAGCATGGCCAAACAACAATCATAGATGGGGAAAAAACAGCATGCAAAAATGGGGGAAAAAGGGGAAATAATGAAGTAAGTGGTATATGCAATGCTCAAACTGAAAAACACAGTTCTACAACACTGAAGAGGGACCAAAAATATGAACATTTACAGCTTATGACAACCCCCAAAACAGTATGTAGATAAGCTCAAAATAGCATGCAAAATATGAGCCAAAAGAGGGCTATAAAGAGAGGTATACCAAGAATTCACCAAACAGCATAAAACCCTTAATGAAATATGTCCAGGGGGTCAAAACATGACCCATTTCAGTTCTGAGGATGGCCCAAAAACAGAAGTAAAATAGGCTAACAAAGCATGCAAGAATGGGGGCCAAAGAGGGATATAAAGACAAGCACAACATGGAGACCCCCAACAAGGTTGATCCCTTCTACAATGTTGTAGAGGGATCCAAAATAAGCCTACTCACAGTTCATGACATGCTCCAAAACAGATCACATGTAGGTCAAACAAATCATGCAAATTTACGGTAAATGTGAGAGATTATGAAGCAAGTGCATGATAGAAAGGCCAAACAGGGTTGAGCCCTTCTTCAATGTTGAAGAGGGGCTCAAAATAGGCCCACTCACAGTTTACATTATGCTCGAAAACAGATCACACATGAACTAAAAATAGCATGCAAGATATTGACATACAAGATGATATTGAAGCAAGTGCATCATAGAGGGCTCAAACAGGGTTGAGCCCTTAAACAAACATGTAGAATAGCTCAAAATAAGGCCCCTTTCAGTTAGGGCTGGAGTCCAAAACAGTGAGAAAGTAGGGTAGAGGAATAGTGCAAAAAAAGGTGCCAAAATGGGGTGATTGATACTTACCCTTGAAGATTACACTCTTGTTGCTTCTTGGCTCAAGTTTGCTGCTCCTAAGCCTCTGAAAAACCCTTCCTTGCAGCTGGAATGGAGTGGTGGTAGTAGAGCTTGAAGATGATGAAGAGATGAAACCAAAACTTGAGAATTTGAGAGAGATGGAGAGAGATATGTGTCTAAGCTCTCAAGAGAGTTTTTCTAACCCTAGTCCAAGAGTTGGGAGGTCCCTTATATGGGCAAAAAAAAAAGGTGTAAAGGTGGAGGGCAATGCACCTAAGTGTTCCCCTCCAAAATATCCCCCGGATACAGATCTTTTTTGGGGGAAACAGCTATATAGCTGTGCAGCACAGGTCCCAAGGAGCATGGCCGGCCAGGCACCTTTACTGGAGGTGGCCGGCCGGCTACCCCCCATGGCCGGCCGGCCAGGGGCAAAAATGGAAGTTTGGAATTGCTAGCCGAGCTCTACATATTGGTGTCCTCCCATGTATGTACAACAAAGCCCTGTGGTTGGAATCTGGCAACTCTGAACCAAGAGAGACAACAAGCCATTTAAAAGAGGGGTTCAAAAGGGTCAAATGCAATTACTGGCCGAGCACCATTTTTTAGGGTCCTCCCAGGTCTCCTCAACACAAATATGTGGTTTTGGCTCAAAGAAAAAGGCCCTAGGGTGTTCAACATTAGCCCGGAAGTGAGAAAAACGGGCGCCGGGGGGCGCCGGAGGAGCATAACTGGTTGTTTGAGACAATTACTGTGATCCCACCCTCCAGTGATCTTCCTGGTGATAAAACAGAGGTATCTGCCAAAAATGAACAAAAACCGATGCAAAACGAATGCTCGGGGGCCAAAACACGCAGTTCGGGATCCCGAAGACCGGCCGTTAAGCACCGAAAGGGGTGTTTGGCCACGAAGTGGGTATCTAAGACCCCCAGTGTCCCTTGAAAAGGAGTAAATGAGATGCATGCCAAAAACCGGAGGAATCGGAGATGGTTGGGTGGTCCCGAACCGAGGCACACGGCCTGACGGCTCCGAAAACCGGGGACCGGGCTCCGAAATGGGCAAAATGGCCTACGGGCACGAAATGTAGCCCATGACCACTGAGAGATGGTCTACCGGACCTCTCCCCCCCCTCAGGAAAGGAAACAGAGAAAACCGAGTCCGGTTCGCAAACCGAGGCAAGGCACAGAAGAGGGTTCGGAAGTCCGGAGGCAGGGCGCACGGCCGCGACTCTGAGACTTCTGAATGAGCACGATATGCAACATCACCGAGCGCTCAATCGGTGACATCTGAGTCTTAAGGTCGGTCAAAAATGGGGTGTCTACAAAATCTTATCCTTTTTGTCATGGAGCAAGAAAGTTGAGAACTCCTTTTTTGGATGGCAGGTAAAGAATCTTCTTTTCTGAAAGTTGCATTATTTGTTTTTACTGGTGGTTGTTACTTTGTGCTAACGCTTATCTGGAAAGAAGGGCTGGTAACGAAAAATCAAGCTTTGCCTTTCCCTTCTTGACTTTTGCTAAGGCATCAGATATCATGTCTGTGAGAGAATCCCAAAAATCTCCAATGTTTTCTGTAGCAATGATGTCGTCATCTGAATTTTGTGATTCTCCAGCTAAGACTGGGTCTTCACTACTACACATAGATCGAGCAACTAGTACTGTTGCTGCTTCTTCTTCATTTTCATCACTATGTGTTGACACAATGTGTATAGATTTATCATCTCTGGATTGGGATTGGCTGGTAATGGTCTGAAGAAATTTCTCCTTCATGTAATCCATACTTTTGACAATTAATTCTCTTTATGAGATATTTGGAAATTGTTTACAAAGAGCTTCTTGGATATCCAAGAATGGATTGCTGGATGATACTGAAGGGGGAATGGCCTTGGGTGCCATATCCCAACAAGCTTTAGTGTTAGCTTTGATTTTCTTGATAAGTTCATCCTGGTGGGGATCCGTACCTTTACTCCATCACTTAGCATAAAACACTTTTTTCAAGTGGAGAATATTGGTTTGCAAATAATCGCACCGAAAATCCCATTTCCAAATCCAAGGGATTCCAAAATTAATAACAAAAATGACCCAAGTTTTGGGCATGGTAATTTCTCGGTTGCTTGGATTATGAGAATAGGCTACCTGCCATTCACTAAATTATGGTCGAAGTATTTCTGGTAAGATATCCATAGGTGGACCAAATTTATTCCACCAAAGATAGAACCAATTAGGTATCCTAGATTTTAACACATCTTGGTAGATTTTGAAAAATCAAGAATGATTGTTAACTGAATTCTGATAATAAAATGCTTTAGAAAAAGCATCAATATAATCCCAATAACCGAATTTCTGTTCTCTAAATTTAATACTGAGTTGTTTGGTAGTATGAGGATGTATCCCCCAAGCAGAAATAGACATGATATTTCTAATGATAGCCTTACTAAATCGAAGAGGGCTATTTGTCCGGTGTGGTTCCACAAGGGTATAGGTAAATTGAACGGAAGTAGTGTCAATGAGAATTTGCTCATAAACATAGCGATACTGGTCAAAATGAGATGGAAAAACTTGAGTGGTAAGATACCGCCTCTTAATTTCCCATTGTTCCCTCATCCATTGTTCATCATGTTTCTCAATAATGAGTATTGTTTTTTCTGTAAGGGGTGTCGGTAGAAAAGTGTTTTTTGGATTAGAAAGAAGTGCTTCTTTCATAGTACTTGATTCTCCCTGAGGAGTTTTACTAGATCGGCCTTTTGGTTTAACTGTGTTCTATGGATACTTAGTGGTATCCTGGAGGTTTAACTCTTAGGTAGCAGTCCCCAGAATGATACCTTGGCATGATATTACCTTTCCAAAAAAATGGAAAATTCCAAATGCTGTTCCAGCAAGACCTGTTGTACGTCTAAGTCTCGACCAAGTCATCCAAAGACAAGGAGGAAATGTGTATCTCCAACTCCGTCGTCCTTTGACTTAAAGTTTGTCTAGACCTAGCTCTAGGTTTACACCATCATATAGGGTAGATTTACCTTACTCTTCCAGACACCGCTAGAATCTATAATTCAGGGAATTCATATTTCTGAAAACCAAATACCTCATGGAGTGTATAACACCAGTAGGCCTTTGTATGATAGGGAAAGCCCTACGGGCAGTGGTATGAATTTTGAGATTTAATGGATTTTACTCCAGGTAGTGAAACTCGTCGTCTAATTTTGGTCCATCTCATATTTATTTTTTGTCATTTCCTTTTTCTTTTGAGCTATTATTTGTATTTGAAAGATCAAAGAAACTAAAATTTTGTAGCTTGCGTTTTGGACGACATTTGTAGGATCTTTTCAGATTTAAAATAATTTAAAAAATGTATATTTTGGTGGAAATAGATATCCTTCAACTTGAATAAATTCCTTTGTAAGCTGAATGGCATTGATATTTTTCTTAGATTAATGTTAAACAAATAGATAAAATTTATAAATTTATTTTACAAACTAACGTGGTTTTAAAATTTTATAACTACATTACATTTTGCTTAGTAAATAGCCTTCTAGTTTAATTAAAATTGATAGATGTAGTAAAAACAAGGGTGGTAGATATAACATTTCCCTCATGATATTAATGAAATCACAAAGACAATTTTATTTTAATTAAACATCCAATATACATCCTTTGGCCAATAATGAAGCAAAAGCTCATTAAGTTTCTTTTTGTGTCTTTCACTTTTATTATTTTTTTTTAATCTTAAAATCTTGATTTCTGATTATTTATACTTGACACTAAATGTATTGCTTTCTTGGAATAAAATCTTGGTTTCTGTCCGAGACTTCTATAATCACATTCATGCAACATTCATTATAACATATAAAAGTTTTAGAGACCAAATGTTTTGGTCTCTAAAAGTAAAAATTTTGTTACAAAAGATATTTAGGGACCAATTTTCATCATCATAAGAATAGTCACAAAAAAATCATCCCGAAAAATCAAAAACCAAGCTTTTAGGGACAAAATTTTAAAAATATCACTAATAAATAGATTTTTAGGGACAAAATAATTTGGCCTCAAAATAGTTTATTTTTTGAGACATAAAATTTAGTCCCAAAAAAATAATAATTCATCACTAATGTTCAATTTTCGCTTCTAAAAATATAAAAATGACATTTTTCGCAACAAAAATATTTGGTCCCTAAAAAATAATTTTGTCCCTAAATTTTAGTTTCTAAAACATTAATTTTTTGTAGTAATTGTCACGTGTTAGTTATACCAATATATTTTTTTAACATTAAAAAAAAAACAAAAAAAAAACAATAACAACAATAATAATACTCGGCTTTAGAAGGAATCAATTGAAGCGTTTTTTCAGCCCATGTTTGTTTTACTCCATGGGCTAGGGACTGGATTGGCAATCCCATGAGTTTCACACTTCTAACCAACCAAACTTAGCTTAAATAGTATATAGGATACAATCTCAGCTAATTTTCATAAGCATACCATCCAAAGTACAATTTTTTCATACTATTTTTAGGTGTTGTTTGATTAATATGATTAATAGTGAGAGGATTATAATTTATGAGATTAGTGTAGAATTTACTATCCAACTGGATTAATAAGAAAAATAATTCACTCTTATCTATGTTTGTTTTGCAATGATTATCAAAATATATAATTTCAGTTATATGTTTGTTTTTATATTATTACTTGTAAGATCAAAAATTTAGCTAATTTTGTTGAATAAAATGTCCATCAAAATTTAATTTGGATAACAAAAATTGTAACTAAACAATGGAATGTGAGTCATATAGATTAATATTTCTAATTTTATACCGTAATCCAACCAATCAACCAGGTCCTTACAGAATTGGACAAATATCTTTTTTTTTTTTTTTTTTAGTAGAACAATAATTACATTAAGAGAAACATTTATATAATATAACAGATTACTAACTCACAATAACTAGAAAGCGAACAAATTCTAGCAACCAATCTATCAGCTCACAAGTCACTACAACATATAAGATGTTTGGTGAACAATTATTTTGGTCCCTAAGACCATTATTTTGGTCTCTAAATGATTTTTGTGACAAAATTCAATTCGTCACTAAGAAAGTCACTAAAAATGCGTCTAGAAAAGTCTTTTGCAACGAATTTTTAAAAATGTCGCTGAAAATGACAATTAGCGACCAATTTTATATTGTCATAAAATGTCTGATTTTATAAGACTAAACATTTGGTCACTAATACTTCATCACAAAATGTCCCAATTTGATTGCGGAAAACAAAATAATGACATTTTTAATGACAATGATATTTAGTCACTAAAAGACAAATAACTTTATCTACAACACATTTTCATCGCTAAAAATTCAAAGTTGGGATAGCTAAAAATACACAAAAATTCAATGTCATCCAATCATAAAAAGAAAAAAAAAGAAAAAATTTGACATCCACACATCAAAGACACTCTATTCCCAAATCATAATTAGTATATAGCTTTGAGCATATTCAAATTTTCCAAACAAAAAGTTTTCAAAATGCTTTTAAAAAGTTTTCAAAAATTGACATATCAAGTTGCAATCTCAAAGCTAGTATTCTAGTTAACTGGTATGTCATCACTTATCCTGAAATGGCGTAGCAATTGATATCCAATTCTTCACATATTTTTCAAGGACTTGCAGAACAAGATAATCATTAGAAGATTACACCAGTTCACATTCACATTCTAAACTTTTTAAATATACAAAGATCATTCACCTAATTAAGAAACTCATTTTTTATTTACTCTGTTTAAGAACAGGGAACCTTGCCTAAATACTCCTCTTAGATTGTAATAAAGAAGCTTTCTTCCCTAGCAATTTTACACTAGAAGTCAAACCCTACTGAAAATTTCATAAGGGTAGACACTCTCAATAAAAGAGTTTTGTGCCCAAGTCAAGCCTTTTAAAACTTTGGAATTGCCAACAGTTCTTAGGTATCAAAAGCAGTTTTTACTGAAAACTTGTGCCCGAGTCATAATGTCAAATCTGAAAAGAGCAATTAGTTCCACCTATATAGGAGATGCCAAGAGGCTCTTGTGAATTTTTTTATAGAATTTTACAAGAATTGCCCAATAACCAACAAGATGGGGAACATGTTGGCTAAAACTACAATCTTTAGATGGATATCATTGACTATCACTAACAATAGCAAGATGGGCTATCTGGTACTCATATTCAATGGCTCATCTTAATTGTGGATAACAAAGAAGCAGCATTCCTCTTTAAAAATGTACTTCAGAAAAGAAAGTTCATGAGAAAAATTTAATCTTTTAACTGGTATGCTGCCCACTTGTAATTAGCATAAAACTTTTCAATTCATCATACTTCAGCTTTAACTTATCAAACAAAAAAGTTGATTCAACTTCAGGATAATACACATGTAAAGTGCTATTTCTGCAACTCCCATAATGGAAGATTAAATGTCTACCACTTCACTCTAACTTGATGACACCACTAGTAATTCCAACTCTCATTGACATGTAACAACAAAAAACACAAACTCCCCAGACAGAACAAATAGGTAAAATAGAATATCTATAGCGATGCATAGTTGCAAAGAAACTTAGAAGAGATTAAGGTGGGAATACAACAATAGCACAATCCTGTAGAGTAATATTAAGCGAAACTGCAAAACAATAAGCAAAAATGCCTTGAAATAAAAAATAGCCACAATATAGTTTCATCACAAAACAACACCTTATTAGTCAATGAAAAAATCAGACCAGACATACACAAGTTTACGAGCGAAAGGCAATACAAAACCTCCAAGACAAAGGTCAACATGGAAACAACCCCAGAACCAAAAGCTAGTTCGGCAAGCTCCTACAAATTTCAAAGTGATAAGCAAGAACCAATGAGAATTACATATAACCAAAATTCAGTGTCACGTACCTCAATAGGGTCAATGATCCCATGTGGGAACCCAGGTGCCGATCCAACAATCTGAAAATTCATTTGAATTTAAATTCACCATCACAGAATCTAGGAGAAAAATGAAAGGCAAATGGAGTAAAATCAGCAAGCCTAGTCTAAAAATGCATACCAATATGGTATTTTTGTTTATACATCGTTTAATATCTCTGGCATTTGCCAGAAATTCATTGTTTACGGGGACACGCCGCAACTTGATTTTGAAATATTGTGCTTCTTTGTCATATGCTGAGTGCGCAGATTCAGGTATTATCCTATGCTTAGAAAGAAAATCATTTATACAATTGAATATCAGATCATAAATAAATTAGCCGCAAAACAAAAGGCACCTAACCAAAAATTAACGTACATTTCTGGCATTGTAATTCCTTTTTCAGCTTTCATAAAGTCACGTGATGATTTCACTTCTAACAATATACTTCCAGTTCCTCCAGATGTAATGTTTCCACATATCTGGCCTCCGGAAGCTTTTTCTTTACCTCCAAGTAGCGCAACTGTCATCGCAACCACTTCTGCTTCATACCAAGCAACACTCTGGAACACATCCATATGCAGGGGATTGGTATGTGCAAACTTGAAAAGTTATGCAAACTAAAACTAAGGTGGTCTGAATAGATAATAATTCTGAACACAAAGGCAGTGTTGGTAACTTGCACGTCCACATGTAAGGTCAACGAGTCCGATGTTTATTGGACCACATGAAAGGGCACTAAGCACATTGGCATATCACACATGCCTAAGTCCCAAGACTTTTTTCACATGATCATCCCATTACTTTGGTGGTCATATCACAGGAGGCAATTACCGGAGGAGTTGTCCCATGGGATGTATCACCGTCTATTCATAGACAGAATTAAGATTCGTATAGGAACATATAATACAGCTCATAAATGTGACATCTTACTAACATTGAACATGCCTCAAAGCTAGTATCCTCGTTAGGGATCTTTTTACCTTTACCTTTATGAAATTTGTAACTAGGCTCCTTGCAAGTGGGCATTTATCTCCTCAAAGCGTTTATCTTTGTGCCACCTCAACTATGTCACAAGAAAGAATTAGTACATTAGCCATTTTATCAAATGAAAATGACACATTAGAAAAACTAAATTACAGAAGTTTGTTAAAGAATAATTTTGCATCACAAAAAGGAAAAAAGAAATCATCTGACTACAATATGAGAGGCCAACAAGCCCGCAGTTTTTTATTTTTATGTTTTTTTATTGTCAAATGAGTATTAAACAAGTAACTATCAAAAGCAATTTGAATGAATACAGATGAATACAAAGGAGTATATATATAGATATGTACATGTATATGTATGTGAAGCGAGAGAGAAAGAGAGATTGAAAACACATAGAGAGAGAGAGAGATTGAAAACACATTGCTTATTGTTCGAATGAATTTGTCTCAGTTGATCAATGTAAGTACCTTCTATAAACCTGCATGTGTTGTAGATACTTCCAGCTCTAAATTTCATAAAATCAGATTGTAGAGCTGCAAAAAATTTGTCTCAAACTTATATATATCTGCAAAAAAATTGAAGAAGACGAAGAATAAATGATTGAAGATCTCAGAATATGTGTGTATATATATATATGTGTGTGTGTGTGTGTGTGCGTGTGTGTGTGTGTTTGTGCGAAGCCAAAAAAATGATAGAAAATCTCAAAAAATTGTGTGTGAAGATGAAGATCTCAGTAGCCATGAAAATCATTGATTTACCTTCGGATTGGAGCCATGAAAATGAGATCGATCATGACAAGTTAGGGCAAGAGGAGGAGAGAACAGAGTTGACAAGTTAGGGCAAGAGGAGCCTGGTATGAGGTCGATCGATTCTGAAAGGTGAAGGTCTGGTTGGGTTCAGTACAGAGATTGATCGATTCTGAAAGGTGAAGGTCGATTGAAGCTGAAGATCAGTACAAAGATCAATTCTAATATGAGGTGAAAATCGATTCTGGTATGAGGCAGCACAAGGATTGATCCGGATTGAAGCTGAACATCGATCGAAGCTGAAGATGATTTTATTCAGCTGAAGATAATTTTACCGAGCGCGTAATTGACACACGCAAGAGGATGATTTTATTTGGTCTGTTCAACCTTTAGCAACTAAATGAATTGGTGTCCAGCTAGAGCATCTCCAACGCTGAATCAGATTTTTCACCAAATCTGAGTAAAAAATGACTCATTTCATCAACTTTGATACCACTCACTTCAACGGTGCATCAAATCCCGTATCAAATACCGTGGGTCAACCGATTGATCGACCGATAAACGTAAATATTTTTTCAAATGATGAAAACCCACCAATTGTTTCAAATGATGAAACCCACCAATTGTTAAACAATTGTTTCTCACCAATTGTTTCTTTAAACAATTCATCTCACCAATCAAATAATTCATCTCTTTCTTCAAACAATTGTTTCTGTAAACAATTCATCCATGATGAAACCCACCAATTGTTAAACAATTGTTTCTCACCAATTCTTTCTTCCACCAATTGTTTCTTTAAACAATTCATCTCACCAATCAAACAATTCATCTCTTTCTTCAAACAATTGTTTCTGTAAACAATTCATCTCAGCAACCATATTTGCAGCTTTGGGTCGACCGGTTGATCAACCGGCCGGTCAACCGGCAAGGCAAAATAATTTTTTTTTTTTTTTTTTTTTACCTGTTTGAACCTTTTTTAACCGGTTTGAACCCACCAACTTTAAAGGAAACCGGTCGACCGGTTGGTTGACCGGTGTACCTCTTTCAACGGTCAGTAACAGTGATTGGGTAAAATCTGTGTCTCGTTCTCAGTTTGATGTTTTTTTTGCTGAAATCTCATTTTGGTATGACTTTGGTGCAACCGTTGGAGCATGAAAAAGTGGGTTTTTCATCAAAATTTAAATCTGATGCTGGTTTGGTTCACCATTGGAGATGGTCTTACCTATCTCACACACGCGGATCAACTGCTCAAATGAACATAAGCGTTAATTTTTTTTTGTTCCCTAAAAGCCTTCAAATAAATTTTTTTGGCCCATCATAAAGGAATATGATCTGTTTATATAATTTTCTCTTCAAATTTATTTTTGTCCCTAAATGATAGTTTTTAGATACTAAATTCAATTGATCTCTAAATATTAGTCTCTAAATCACTAATTTCTTGTAGTGAGTCAAGCCTAACAATCACTACTAATCACATACCACTCTCATAATGGGGGAAGGGGGAGAGAGGGGGGAATACATAAATCAATAACTAACACAATAGGTATCAAACTCCTCTCTATAAGAGTTGAACCTGAGACCTCATATCACAAATGGTGCTACACAATCACTAAGCTAAATTGCATGGTTGATGAATATCTAGGTTGAGATATGGATTAGGGTTTCAAGGGTCATTTGGTAAATTGGTTGACTAGTAAATTAGGCACAAAAACATGCATAGCCCTTTTTATCCTGTACATCCTCAAAATGGAAACTTTCGTATGCGGAAAAAAAAAAAAAAAAAAAAACAAAACAAAACAAAACCTCAAAACATTTGCTACAATAGAAAATATATATATATATATAAATTAGTAAAATTAGGCCATTGATTTTAACTCAAGGCAACATTGAAGTTTTTCAAATTCATAACTGCTTGTGCTTAGCTAAACTCATCAAATAGTTCAACTTGTCACCCATTAAGTGATAGCATAGGCATACAGAAACACATAGGTGCCGTTTGATAACACTTACGTTTTCAGTTTTCTGTTTATATTTATAAAAATTTTAAAAATTTAAATAAAAACTTGTTTGGTAAAATTTTTGATTTATAAATTAGTGGTCTCAGTTTATAAATTTGGCAAAAAAATGAAAACACAAAAAATGTGTTTCCGTTTTGAGTTTTCATTTTTTTTTTTTTTTTTTTTTTTACCACCCAACACTAGTCACCACCCGCTACCATTTTCCACCACCACCACCCATCCGCCACCACCACCTGCCACCACCACTCACCACCCACCCACCCACCAGCCACCACCCACCTGCCACCCACTCGCCACCACCACCCACCCCTCGCCGCCACTACCACCCACCTGCCATCCACTCGCCACCACCATCCACCGCCCGCCACCACCACCCGCCACCTACTTGCCACCACCACTCACCACCCACCTACCACCACTATCGACCACCTGCCACCACCAGCCACCCACCACCACCACCACCAGCCACCCACCCACCACCCACTCGTTACCACCTATCACCCGCTACCATCACCCACCCACCCACCACCACCACCACCTGCCACCACCCACCACCTACCACCACCCGCCACCCGCCACCACCACCACTACCCACTCGCTACCACCCACCACCCGCCACCGTCACCCACCCGCCCACCATCACCACCCACCACCCGCCATCCGCCATCCGCCATCCACCTGCCACTACCACCCCCCATCCGCCACCCACCTGCCACTACCACCCGCCATCCGCCACCCACCTGCCACTGCCACCCACCACCCGCCACCACCGCCATCGCCACCACCACCACCACCACCCACTCGCTACCACCCACCACCCGCCACCGTCACCCACCCACCCACCCACCACCACCACCACCACCACCACCACCACCACCACCACCACCACCACCACCACCCATCCGCCACCACCCACCTGCCACCACCACCCGCCACCACCACCACCACCACCCACTCGCTACCACCCACCACCCGCCACCGTCACCCACCCACCTGCCACCACCCACTACCACCAGCTACCCACCACCCACCATCACTACTTTCCACCACCGTCTTCCGCCGCTACTTGCCACCACTTGCCATTTCTCACTCTTTTTTATAGTTTTAAACATTTTGTCAATTACCAAACGCGTTTGTAATTTATGTTTTTCTAAAAATAAACAAAAAATAAACAAAAACCAGTTTATAAAATTTTTGTAAATATAAACTGAAAACGTAAACGTTACCAAACACACCCATAGCATTTTTCTATAAATATATATGAAACTAATGGATTTTTGGGTGAGATACTTCAAAAAATTAAGAAGTTTAGTATATTCAGCTTGAGTCATCGTAGAGTTCGGTATTGATTTTTGAGTGACTTTTTTTTTTTGGGGGAGGGGGGATGGGGGTTGGTGTGGATATATTTTGGCAATTGCTACAATTTTTTGGTTGGTGGGAAAATTGACTCTTAAATTTTTGTTTTTTTTGGATCAATCAAAAGAAAACCTTTATTGATGAAACAGTCAATACAAAGTAAATGAGCAATATATCAATGAAGGAAGAGAAAGATGGCGCAAACATCATCATAGTTTACACTCCAAATCCCAACTAGGTTGGCACCTAGAAGTAAACACAATCATCTGACAGTGCCACCTTAGGCTAGTGAGAAACCAACCAAAAGGAGAATAGAAACTAGACAATAACACTAACAGCCCACTTATAATCAATGACTAGGCATATCAGCCACCAACACCTAGCCATCACAAATACAGAGCCTCACTTGACTCAGATTTTCCACAATCTGATGCACAGAGTACTAGACAGAAAGTATGTAGACTTAACCCACAACCCAACTCTCACTTTCACTACCTCACTCAGCTCATTCATATCTGGTTGCTTGCCATTAAACACAACCTCATTTCTTAGCCTCCAAGTGGACCACAACATTGTTATAGGTACCAGCAGCTAGATTTTTTTAACAGATTTTTTATGCTTGGTTCCTATCCACCAAGACAACACTCCATCCATAGAAGCAGGGGATACCTAGCAGAGATTCCACCACTGTAGCAAACATCCCTAAACCTTTCAAATCTGAAAGCACTGCACAAAAAGATGATCCAGAGATTCTACAGCAGGTGAACAAAAAGGGCAATCAGTTACAACAATATTCCCTAACACTCAAAATCTCTACAAAACAACAGATGTTTTGATCCTACCTCTCCAAGCCAACCAACTTATAAATTGTGCTTTGGGTGGTGCTTCATTAATCCAAATCATCCTAGGAACAAGTAACCTCGGGCCAGACCTTAACAGAAGCTATTTTCTCACATATACCACTGTAAACACACCAGAGGGGGATGTAGTCCACCTTACCACATCTTGCATATCCACATTCAGCCTAGGGATGCCCCTTGTCAACAATTGCAGCTTCCTTACCTTCTCTTCTTCCCAAGCAAATAATGACCTTCTAAATTGAAGCCTTCAATCACTCTCACTGTCCCTCCTCTGCATAAAGGAACTCAGCAATTTGTCTTTATCCATATAGAGCCTAAACAATCTAGGAAACTCCTCTTTCAACTGTAAATCCATAAACCATCTATCATGCCAAAACTGAATCTTACACCCATTCCCAACCACAATCTTGCACTGAGACACAAAGAACTGAAAAAGCTCTGGATTAGATCTTTCCATACTCAGAACATCACTCCACAAAATCGATTCCTTACCCTCCCTATCCTGTAGTGTTAACCATCTGCCACCTGCAGACCCATACTTCCGGAAAAGAACCTTTTTCCATAGTGAATGATCCTCCACCCCATACCTCCACCACCACTTTAATAACATACAAACAATAGTATTCATTGCCTTCCCGGTAGCTTGCCCTCCTTGGTCCTTGCTCAATGTTACATCCTTTCATTGTACCATATGTATCTTCCTTCTCAACTTTGAACTGCCCCATAAGAAAGCTACCTTCAACTTATCAATTTCCTTAGCAAAACCAATGGGTAATTTGAATAAAGAAACATAGTAACCAGGAATACTGTCCAAAATTGATTTCACCAGAGTTAGCCTTCCAGCAAATGACAATAGCTTCCTTTTCCACATAGCTAACCTTGACTTAACCTTATCCACCATAGGTTGCCAAGTCTTATTTCTTCGTGGATTCACACCCAGTGACAATCCCAGATACTTTAGATATAGCTTTTGGCATAAGCAGCGCAGTGTTAAAGCAAAATCATGGACCATAGTATCACTAACTCCAACTCCACACACCACACTTTTATGAAAATTAATCTTCAACCCTGACATTACCTCAAAACATCTAAGAATTCTTTTGACATTTACAATCTCCTCCTACTCAACTTTACAAAATAGGATAGTGTCATTTGCAAACTGAAGATAAGACAACTTTAATCCTATAGACCCAATAGTAGCTCCCTTAAATAAACCCAGACTCTTTGCCCTTTCCAACAAGATATTCAACCCTTCTATTGCAATGTTAAACAGAAAGGGTGATAGAGGGTCACTCTGCCACAACCCCTTCTTTGGACAGAATTCATCAGTTGGAGAGCCATTTACTAGAACAGATGCTCTTACAGTGGTAAAACAGGTTTTCATCCGTCCAATCCATCTATCTCCAAACCTAAGATTAGCCATCATGGAAAACAGATACTCCCAATTGATTGAATCGTATGTTTTTTCAAAATCCAACTTTAGAATGACCCCCTGCATTTTTGACTTTTTCTACCAATCTATAACCTCATTGGCAATCATTACTCCATCAAAAATATTCCTACCACCTAAGAAAGCCGTATGCACTTCACTAATGACATCTGGTAGCACCTGTTTTGGTCTTCTTGAAAGCACTTTTGCTAAAATTTTATAAACAATCCCCACTAAACTTATTGGCCTATAATCTGTTAGACCATTCGGACTTTCCTTTTTCAAGATGAGAGTGATAAAAGAGCTATTTAGCCCTTTTACTAACTTACTATGCTGATAAAACTCCTACATAAACTTAAATAGATCATTCTTCATAAACTTCCAACATTTCTGAATGCATGCCATGTTGAACCCATCCAGACCAAGCGCTTTATTCCCATCACACTCTTTGACGGCCTTCTACACTTCTTCAATATGAATTCGGACTCCAGTACTGCCACAACCTTTGCGTGACCAATTTGCACAAAGTTTCCGTATAGCTTTGGCCTAGATGGCCAATCTTCAGCAAAGGCCTTCAAGAAATACCTCTACACTTCACGCCGTACAAGCTCGGGATCATCAACACTAATACCATTAATTACCACTGAATTTACCAAATTCCTTCTCTGCCTCTTACTTGCAATGATATGAAAATATTTCGTATTCCAATCACCATTTTGAGCCCAATTTAGCCTAGACTTCTGGAACCAAATCCAGGCCTTCCTTTTCCTAAGTGTCCATACCAATTGTTTTGCCTCCCTTGATTTTTAGCTTTTCCTAAACTAGCTTTTATTTTTTGGCTTATTTAACAAGAAAAACGATATTTTTAGCTGATCCCCAATAGAAATATATGATAATAATACAGATTTGAGCTTAACCATATTCAACCGAATTCCTTTATAGTACAAAAGACTGTGAATTATATCGCTGCACGGTAGACTTGAGAGTGTGAGGATTAGTTAACTTGTTTTTATAAAAACCCTTCATTTGTATAAACGAATGTTGTTGTCTTGAATACTGAAATTTAGATGTGAATCCATTTCCAAGCAATGATGCAATTTCACTGTTTTTCAATTCATTAATTGTGTTTTTTTTATTGGTGGTGTGATGGTGGTGTTTATAATTTCATATGACTTGGTCAATTGTTTGATTGTTAAACTTTGGCTCCCCTCAAACTCAAGTCATGGATCATAATCAATATTTTAATAAAGTTAATTAATATTTGTAATTTACTGAGTTGATGTGTGCAACTCTTCATTTTGTTTAAGACAACAATATACAAACACCAATTTTATTTTATTTTTAAATTTAAAGAAGTACAATTAATATAATATTGACAATATTGCATTCATCATGAATATAGCATTTGTCAATAATACATTATGAGCATTTTTTTAAGAAAATTTTATCTATTTTGTAAAGCATTTTTTTTTAAGGGTCAGGTCTCTCTCTAGTCCAAGACGAACTAGACCGTACTATTGGGCCTGTGAGGGCTCACCACGGGTTCTGTTTCGATGATCTGAATCTTTTAATGTGTAAAACTTGCCTAGTATTTCATCCTTACAAAAAATCACGTTAATTAGATATCGATACCTACTTGATCAAATCATTCTGTCAACGGTAAATATGATTTTTAAAATAAATTGTTGACAAAAATTCAATTCGATCAAGTAGTGATCAATATCCAATCAACGTGCTTTTTTGCAAAAATGGAATACTCGACAAGCTCTACACAGTGAACGGCTTGGATCATCGAAACAGGACTCGTGATGAGTCCCATGGGCTTAAACAATGTACTGGAGAAAATCTGAGTCTTTTTTTTAAAGGTAGGAATCAAATGACTAACTTGTTCTTATTTACATTCAACAAAAATAAATATAAATATGTTTGTTATTTTCTATAAATGAAAAATAACAAACTATAAATATTATCAGTTCGAGCTTTAGTCTAGATTGTTCATGAAATAAACAAGTAAGTTCCATCATACTTTGCTTGATAAGGTCTTAAGCATTTGAAGACTATAGAGAAATTGAGACTAATTGAGCATGCAATGAGAATGACTCAAGGAGAAGCCAATCAAAGATCATTCATGAGATAAACAAAGCAAAGATTGTTCTTTATTTGAGCCTCAATACCATTTTGAAGCATTTTCTACTTAGAGCATTAGCAATGGACTAGCTAAATGCTGTGTTAGTGTCAGTTACTAATTTTTGGCCAGCTCAAAACATTGCTTTGTGTTGCAATGAAGTTGTTAACTTATGTATTAGTGTCAGTTGTTAATATTGTGTGTTAACTTGTGTGTTAACTGTGACTACCGTTTTAGCTAGCGAGAGAGAGAGAGAGAGAGAGAGAGAGAGAGAGAGAGAGAGAGAGAGAGAGAGAGATGGGGAAGTGTCGTGGGGTCGTCTAGCCGGATATCTAGTCGGTCGTCCTCCCGGACGTCCGGATCCTTCGAGTAAAAAAATAAATAAATAAATAAATTTGCATTTGACCGGTCGACTGTTTTTTTTGGTTGGCCGACTTTGTTTTTAGTGTCAGATGCTAAGTGAACAAGCAGAAAAAAGAGAAGAGACAGAGAGAGAGAGGGGCACTGACAGTGCAATGGGGTAGGGCCCACTGCACTTTTCAATTATTATTTATTTTATTTATTATTTATATATATATATATATATTTTAATACACATCTTACCACATCCATTGCACTATCACTTATTCTCTAAAATTAATGAACTCTTAACACACCTTAACACACATTTTTGGATTCCACATTTATCACTTTTTATCATATAAGACACATTTTTTTAACTATCCCATTGTAAATGCTCATAGTGACTTGTGCAAATTATTAATCATCGAATAACGCAACTTGTCGTCCATATAATGGTTGCACAGGCCTGTAATTATTCTTACATGTCGATAGCAATGGAGCCTTCAAAGCATTTATTTGGTCTATAGATATTGATCTCTCCTGCATTTTGTACAAGGATAAAGGTTGTCATTTCGTAAATGCTTTAGAAGTGATAAAAAAGAACTCAAAAATACATAAAAATGTTGGAAACAGATTTGAAATCTATCAAAATTTGAAAAAAACTAATAATTGATTAATTAAAGGGGAAATATCAAATAAGTAGTATTATAAACTACCAATAGGTCCTAATAGTTAGACTTAATTCCCATAAAGTCCTATTAAAAATAAGTCTTGGTAAAATTGTCACTAAAAATAATTTTTTTGTGACAATTTTTTATATGTCGCTAAAAATTGACAATTAGCGACTTTTTTTGTCATGATTTTTATAAATTGTTGCTAAAACTTACAATTAGTAATATTTTTTTACGACAAATTTTTCTCGTAGGACCTATTAGACAATAAGTCCACTTATTAGGACCTACTCGTAAGTACTAATAATTATAATTATAATATTTGTCATTAATATATAATTATTTGTTGAAAAATCCATTGAGGTGTAGTTGCCCCTTAATTAAACATATTGAGATTTATATAGTCATCCATATAAAAGATTACTATTAAGTATTGTCTAATAACTTAATTTTATTAAATATTAAATACAAGTGTAAAAGATTCTAAAAAAGTACGTAGAATCCCAACAAAATAAGACCTAAAAATTTACTTGGATAGTTATAATAATATTATTATATATATTAGGAGTAACTATATTTATTAAAATATGCTAAAATAAAACATGTCATTTTTTTTTTTCCTAGGAACAAACCTTTATGAAAATTCCAAGTTCATGTCAACACAATTCATTAGTTCAATATATTGCACTGCATGTTGATGTGTTTTGTCATAGTCTAGTGTATTTTTTATGAAGACACAAAGATTTTATTATTATACTAGTATTTCCTTCGTTCTTTTTAAGAAAAGGAAATATTATAATTATTCTAGAAGAAGCAAATGAAAATTTTGTTAATGAAATGAACTAGCTAGTACCTCGCCCAAGACATGCCAGATAACATTCTCAGTGTATGGAGGAGCGGTGATAGAACCAATATATCTATAATACTTGTCCCCTTTTTTTCCACAATTGCAAGGTGTTAAAGGTCCCAATAGCAATTTCAGCTGTTCCATTACTTGCTAACTCAGCTAATTGACTTTGGATCAGCAACCATGAAGCACCACAAATTAGGCACTTGTCAAACTTTTTCATTTATTTTAAAACCATCTAACAAATTCAATATGAAGTTTTCTCATAGTCACTACTATTTTTGGCTCTAATACTACCACCAAACTGTGATTAGGGATGCCAATTTCTCTCTACTCCATCCATCTCTAATTATATTTGTTAAATCTATTTGTTTGTATATAATATATATAAATTAATTTTCTAAAATATAATATTTAAATATCAAAATATTGGGAAAGATTATGGTACACACTCCTAAAACTATATGTATCATATGCACCTTATAACTACAGAAAAAAAATGACATAACTCTATACTTTCTTCTAAGTCATAAATAAATAAATAAATAAATAAGTCATAACCAAAACACAAAAAAATCATAACCAAATATTTCAAAATAATGTCATAACTAAAGAAGAAAATGGTATAATCAAGAGTGCATATAGTGTGGAGAGTGTGTATGATAAAATACTCCCAAAATATTACACTCAATGTTCATTTTTATTTCTTTATCTCTAATATATAATTCTCATCACTTAACAATTATTATCCATAATATATTACATCATCTTTCATTTTTATTAATAGTGTCATTTCTAAAGCTGTAAAATCATCCCGCCTACCGCTCCACCTCTGCCACCTCCTTGTATTTGCCCTGCCCTCCTCCCATCCAAAATATGATTTGAGGTGGCAGCGGGCACTACAAACCCGTCTCCAGTTCCATCCCTAGTTGTGATTGATCAAATATGATGAAATGCAAGATATATTCTATCTTTAATAATAGGATCAGGTTTGCTGCCAAGTTCATAAAGGATGGCTATAACTGAGATGCTGGCATCGCTAGCCTTGTGGACTAGATGAAGCTCTGCATCGAATCTGTAATTATCAAAATTTAGCCATAAGATTTTTTGCTTCCAAAAACTTTAGAAGCGTAACTAGTTGAAAATATCTAGGGAAATTTCACTTTACCCGCTTGTGGTTTGGTCCTTGTGGGATTATCCCTTTTATTTTTATAAATAACCACATAGCCCTTTTGTGGTTTGTGAACTGACACTACAAGAAATGACACTTTTGGTGGCTAAAATATTGGTCGCCAAAAGTCCCATGTTTGGTTGCTGAAACGATTTAACGACTAAAAAGTTATGTCCCCAAGTTCGTTACCTATACCCTGTTGGCAATAGTATTGGTGACTAAACTTTTCTTTGGTCACCGAAAACATTTGCCTACTAAATTTATTTTAGTTGGCAAATGTTATCTTTTCGCGACTAAACCGTTAGTCGCCGAAAGTGAATTTTTGGCTACTAACCTTCGGTTAGTCGGGGAAGGTGTGTCTTTTGGCAACTAAACTATTGGTCACCGAAAGTAAACTTTTGGCTATGAAACCTTAATTAGTCGGCAAAGGTGTCACGCCCTCAAAATAAACCCATAATATACACAATATTAACATGCATTGATTAAAGAAAAACAAAACATTATTCCATTCATCAGAGTAATCTTATTAAAAGACATTACATGTAATAAAGAAAGTAAATGCCCTACGGGCTTACATCTTTCCAAGCCAACACTTGGACACAAAAATCTGAGTACTAACCCAATTACATATTAAGCCCTTGGCTTGAGTTTACATGTAATACCAAATAAAACAAAATAACAACTAATCTAAACAGAGTCTTCAACTCAAAATCCTTCCAAGCTAAGTCCTTGGAGGTAGCATATCACCTGAACCTGAAAATGATGTTCCCGTATAGGGTGAGCCACAGCCCAGTAGAAATATACTAAACCAAATATAAGAATTGACTAAAGTATTAGCATTCGACAGATGGTTAACACTTATAGATCCATTATATCATTATACAGTTTCATGACAATAATATTCATGATATGTTTCACTTTCCATTTATACAGACATGGCTCAGAACCTGGCCAAACAATGTAATGAGACTACATCTCATATTAACATTACATCCAATAACAACAATTTAAGTGAGACTAAGGCTCAAACTAAAACACTTCCATAAATCGATAAGTGCACATATATGCTGTACTAATACACTTCCATACATCAATAAGTACACAAATTTGCTGTACTAATGGAGTCCATCCCCTTTCTCCTCCCAAACAGGTCTGAGAGTCCATCCCCTATCTTCCCTCAAACCATGGAGTACATCCCCTATCTCCTCCCAAACAATATGCATATACAATGTATTTAACACTTGTCATATACAATATTCAATCAATACACGTATTTGCTGTATTAATTCAACCGTCATACTCAATGACTCAATCAATGTGATTAGTTTCAGTTTTCCCTAATCAACATGCAATGTCTACAACAATCACGACTATCCTCCACCGATAGCCCAAAACAGTTATTTCTAAACAGGAAATAAATGTATCAACAATGTAAACTCAACATTTTCATAGGTGAGTGATTAAACTATCCAACTACACCATTTAATCCCAAAGTTCCCCAATTTCATGAATTAAACTTAATTCCACAATTTTCCCAAAATTAAGTATACAAATTAATTTGTTACAACAATTAGGGCTTTTCCCATTTTCTCAAAACCAACCCTAAGGTTCAATTTTATCAACTTGACACTACCAATGTCATTTTTCATGATTCACAATCACATGGAATTTAATATATAAACAATTCCCTATTTCTCAAATTATAACACAAACCCTAGTTTTCCCAAAATTAACAAACGACACCAACATATCAAAAATACCAAAACTTAGGACAAAACCTATAATATGGAGTAGGAAATCCCTACCTCGAAGTGAAAAACTCGAATGGAGAAGATGACGAAAGTCCAAAGTGCTCCAAACCGCACAACTCTCAGATTAAAGTAAAGCCCTCGTGTCCCTCTATCTTTTTAACAAAGAACCTAGGGTAGAAACACCCTAAAACTAGATGAAACCTAAGAGAGAAGGTGAGTGGAGGGAGAGAGAACACGGACCTAGGGTTTTGAAATAAAAAAGAGAGTGAAAAAGTGTATTTAAAACCGCTGCTGCGTATTTAAATAAAACAGGCTCGCTCGAGCGAAGGATTGGTCGCTCGAGCGACAAGACACAAGAAAGCTCGCTCGAGCGAAGAATGTCTCGCTCGAGCCAAAAACTCGAAGCTTCAGGTCTGCAACCCAGAAGCACGCTCGAGCGACAGAATGCTCGCTCGAGCGAAGAACTCGAAAACATACACGTCGCTCGCTCGAGTGAAGGAAAGCTTGCTTGAGCCAAG
>CM069905.1:29422265-29568684 GCA_036172215.1 Camellia granthamiana | reverse complement strand
ATGTTGTAGCTGTTAGTAAGTTGCTGCTAGATGCTACAAAGTTGCTGATAGATTGTTGTTACTACAGAGCTATTTTGCTACCAGTTGCTGCTGCTACAGAGCTATTTTGGCTCTCGGTGTTTTATCTGTAGCTTATGGGATAATTTTTGCCCTGGTTGTGTTCTGTTTTGTCCCCTGTTTTTTTTTTCTTTCCAGTTTCTTGGCTGTTTGGTTGGACTCTCTTCAATTTTGGGTTTAGTGCTGGCAAATGATTGAGCTAGCTCCTCGGTGCCAACCTAGTTGGGATTGTTGAGTTTCGCGATGATACTTGATGCATTTCCCTGCTTTATTGATGTAAGTTTTGTGATTGTACATATCTTCTTCATCAATGAAGTTTCCTTTTTGTTGATCAAGAAAAAAAAAAAAAAAAAACACAATGGCAAAGCATCTTATTTATAGGTTTACAACCCTAATAAAATAGGAAAACTAATAATTAAATACTTAGGGGACATTAATTATGAAATTGTAAAATAGATCTTCATGTGGTGGAAAGTTGCTCAGTGATAGCTAAATATTGGACTCTACATTCTGCATCATCTAATGCATATGCTTCTAAACAAATTACCATTAAGATCCTAGAATGCTTTCAAACTGTACCTATGGGGCTTTTCTTTCAGAACACACATACCATTTAAGTAACTTACATATTATAATATTACTTTCTTTATTATTTATTTTATTCTTACTTATTTGAATTGCACACGCATTACATGTGTCACCATCTACTAATTAAAATAAAATAAACAACATACAGATTAAAAAGGAAAGCAAAAGACCCTAAGGGGCAACCATGTTGGAAAATGGCTTTTGAAAAATCCTTATTTTTTGTTAACTTTGAGCATTAATTAAGGTGGGACCCAAGCATTATTTTTAACGTTTCTAATTGGGTTCATGTTTAATGTCGCGTAGTGAATAAATTCATGTATTTAGTTGCTCAAAACCATTTCTGGATGAATGAGAATTCAATGCGCATTTTTGGGTTCATGGAATTGGATTTAGGTGGGTTTATCACACTTTGTGAAATGTGCTTGTCCCACATTAGAAAGGCTTGAGGAATTGTTTGGGTTTATAAACCTTAGCCTTGGATACTTGGGATGGGCCCCAAAGGGTACCCAAGTTTGTGGAAGGGTCATGTTATGGGTGTAGTGGGCTAGACCCATTGGATCCAAAATTAAAACCACACGCCGCGCGCCGCCGTCGGGCGGGCTGGGCTTGGGCTTAGGGTGGTGGTGCAAGGTTGGTTGGGCTTGTTCGGTCCAATACTTATCTTTTTGGGCCAAAAACTTTTGTAAATTATTTTTTATTTTTAATTTTGGTTTCAAAATTCAAAGTAAATTGGTCCATAATTTTTCTTCACCTAAACAAGTCCCTTATAGGTCCATACCACCCGAACTGGTTCAAAAGGTTCAAACAGGTTTCTATCTGTTGTATTCTACCGAATCTGTCCAAACAGATTGTCTATCTATCTGAACAGTTGCCTATCTATTGGCACCTGTTCGGAAACAACCACCTTTCTATCTATATAAAGCGTGCTTCTAGCAATTCCATTTCATTCAATTTTTCCCTTAGATTTTGCGTCCTTCTTTTTCTCTTCTTCCTGTGCTCTTGTATCAGTTTCTATATCTATTTTTAGGTAGAAAAAGAGAAAGTTTACAACAGAGTTTTGGTTCGCCAGACTTAAATTTGTAGTGCTACAAATTTAAGTGTTAGTCGTTGCATCCTGAGAAGTAGACACCGGTAAAACTCAAAGCACCAGAGCGAGGACGAAATCTACTTTAAGGAGATTGTGTCCAACACAAGTCTCGACATTATTTTCTGTAAGCATTTAATTTGGGAAATAATTTATATAATTATTTTTTGAATTATTTTATTTTATTGTTTATTTTAATTTATACATTTAATTTACACACATACACCTTTGTGGGTTTTAACAATCTTAAAGTAGATTTTTTTATTTTTATTTATTTCTGCGATAGACAGACAAATATTTTGTTTCAAAAAATTAAATAGTAGTAATATACTGTTTAATTTCTTAAATAGTAGCAATATACTGTTTAATTATTTCTTTGATAACATAGTAGTAATATACTATTTATCAGTGGAATTTTGTTACAAAATATTTTTTCTGTATATTTTGTGCGTAAATTCGTTTTTTGTATAAATTTGTGATTGATGTATTATTTTTATTTTGTCAGAATTATGACAACTGAAATTAACAGTATTGAGACTATTATTACTCAAACCCCCACACCTGTTGTGCCAGTGATGACTCTGGCAGTATCGGTAAATCATGGGGAGAAGCCAGAAAAATTCAATGGTAATAATTTAAAAAGATGGTAACAAAAGATGATGTTTTATCTTACCATGAAAAGGCTTTGGCTCGTTTCACTCATGAAAAGGCATTGGCATTGAACGATGGAGAAACTGACCGGCAAGTGGTTGCCGTAGTCGATGCATGGAAACATGATGATTTTCTGTGTCGAAACTATATCCTCAATGAGTTGGACAATACACTGTACAATGTGTATAGTGTGAAAATCACAACTAAAGAACTATAGGAATCTCTAGATCATAAGTATAAAAGAGAGGATGCTGGTTCAAAGAAATTTGTTGTCAGTTATTTTTTGGATTTTAAAATGATGGATTCCAAAACGGTTATTAGCCAAGTTCAAGATCTCCAATTAATTCGCCATGACATACATGCGGAAGTGATGGTTCTCAATGAATCTTTCCAAGTAGCGGCAATCATTGAAAAATTGCCACCATCTTGGAAAGAATTCAAGAATTATCTGAAGCATAAGTGCAACGAGATGAAATTGGAGGAATTGATAGTGCTGCTCCGAATTGAGGAGGACAACCGTAGTTCCGACAAGAAGTCAGGAAACCATGTCATGCAAGCTAAAACAAATGTTGCGGAACATGAACATGGGTCAAAGTTTAACAACAAGAAGCGGAAGCATGATGGCAATGGTCCCAAACAAGGATCCACTAGTAAGATCAATAAAGGGATCAACAACGGGTTCAATAAGAGGTTCAAAGGCAAATGTTCTGTGTGCGGCAAAGATGGGCGTCGCGCTAAGGATTGCCACGTTCATAAGGACGGAGGGAGTTCAAGCAAAAAGCCAGCACAAGCTAACATAGCCGAAGATTTTTATCTTTCTGATGGAGTGGCAGACATCAATCTTGCTGCAGTAGTTTCTGAAACAAATTTGGTGGGCAATCCCAAGGAATGGTGGGAAGACTGTGATAACCCTACTCCGTATTATGCTAATTGATCTTTATTATGAATGTGATTATGTGTTTGATATGATTTTGAGTGCCATTTATATGAATATATGTGGTTTTGAATTTCTATCCGTTCACCGTAGGAAAATCTATTTGATTAACCGAAATTGACTACGCCATTGTGATTAGCGTAATTTTTAGAGCCTACGGTGAAATTTAATTAAAAATTGATTCGGATCAGATTAAATAGATTAAATTGATGGTATAGTGCTCAATTATTTAATATTAATGAAATGCGTTTGAGTGAGAGCTTATATAAGGGGCTCTATTACACTTTTATTCATTTGTTTGAGCTCAAAGCTGAAAAATCACTCTAGAGAGAGGGAGTGAGGGTCAGTTAGAGAGAGAGGGAGCTCAAGTTGATGAATTGCTCAAGAAGCTTGAAGATCTTGGGGTGTAACTCAAGAATTAGCTATAATTTGGAAGATTTGAACCTCTAGGTGAGCATTTGAGCATGGATTCATGAGTATAAGTTTGTAAATTTGTGTATTCAAGCTAGTTGGGTAATCAAGAACATAAATTGAAATGAAATTGAAGAATTTAAAGCTTATATGTACATGCATGTAAGAATTTGCCATGAAGTTGTATAATTGGGCATGAAAAATATGATCCATGTAGAATTGTGGTTAAAGTTCATACTTTTGATCATCTCTTCATCATTTAAATTGAGAATGAGAGCTATATCTCACATGCATGTACAATTCATAAGAGTATGAGTTTTGAATACATGAAATTGTTATGTTGGAAATGAGTTTGGTGTAATTTGGGGCATGCATGTAATTAATTCATTAAATTGAGCATCATAATGTGATGAACTTGGTGTTGTACCATGTAAGTAAATGTATAAGTGAAGTTTGAGTCATAATATGCAAGATATGTTGATTTGAATGCAAGTTTAAAGCTCAAAGTGGTTGCTGGAAAACCCAGAATTTGGCATGTCCGCTCGAGCAGGGAAAGTACCGCTAAAGCTGAAATGCGAGCTCCCAGAACTTTTGCAGACATTGATGTCCGCTCGAGCGGGGAAGTTCACGCTCGAGCGGGGAGCTATGTAGAATGACTTTCAGCTCGAGCGTCCGAGTTCACGCTCGAGCGTAAAAATGAGGCAACCAGTACTTTTGCAGGCCATGAGGGTCCGCTCGAGCGGCAGAACCCACGCTCGAGCGGGGACCCCTGTTTCAGAAATTTCGTAAAGGTGTTCTGTGTTTCGTTTTCCGTTCTCTTTCATTTCTAAGCACTCTTGGGCATGCATTGAGCATCATAAATGAGTTAAAAGGATAAGAGAGAAGCCTAAGAGGGATGTATGAATTAAGAACGGATTGAATCGTTTGTGACCCATATGTGTTATGTAATGTGTAGGGTCGAGCTTAAGGATAAATCCACCGGCAGCACACTGTGAGTAATATCTTAATAAAGATATCTGATGTATGTTATTTGTCCAATTGCTTACTTCTATATAAGTTTTATAAGTTTGTTACATTGAATTGGGGACAAATATATGACATGAATGAATGGGCCAGAGGCCGTATGACACGAATGAATGAGCCAGAGGCTGTGTGACATGAATGAATGGGCTAGAGGCTGTATGACATGAATGAATGGGCGAGAGGCCGTGTGACACGAATGAATGGGCCAGAGGCCGTGTGACACGAATGAATGGGCCAGAGGCTGTATAACATGAATGAGTGGGCCAGAGGCCGTATGACACGAATGAATGGGCCAAAGGCCGTATGACGCGAATGAATCGGCCAGAGGCTGTACGACATGAATGAATGGGCCAGAGGCCGTATGACGCGAATGAATGGGCTAGAGGTCGTTTGACACGAATGATTGGACCAAAGGCCGTCAGACAGGAACGGTTGGGCCAAAGACCGTTGGATATGAATGAAATAGGCCCGAGGCCGTTTGATTTGTTTGGAACTGCAGTCACTTGACCTATGTATATATATATTACATAGAAATATGAATTGGGCCCAAGGCCGTCTGTTGTATATTGTTCTAGTGTATCTTCTTTATTCGATATTATTCACTGGGCTTTCGTTCATGCTCATTCATGTGTCTGTAGGTGAGCCAAGGGAGGTCCAAACCCAACCTCAGTGAAGTTTGTGTGAAACAGTCAAGGTTTTGAAGAGTCAGCCCAAACGTCTCACGCAAGAGACTTGTCTTCGCCTCTTTTGCTCTTTTGATATGGTTTAGTTATATTGGCGAAAACATTGAATTACTTTTGTATATAAACTTTGGGTTGACTGACTTAGACTTAATGATCCTATATGTACAGAACTTTGTGTTATTACTTATTTTGACATGAGTTATTAACATGTATGTATATGGATTGTTATGATGTGCCATGTAAGCACAGCTCTATGGACAATTTGTAAGTTGCTTCCGTTTGGCCCTTTTACTGTGATGAGTTATGTCTGGTTTGGTTTGAGGCCGTAGACAATCCTTTGATTACTGGCCGGTTATGTCCTTAACCCATAGGGGCGGGTTCGGGTTATGACATGGATACTGGAGCAACCTGCCATACCTGTGCAGATAAGAAGATGTTTACAACCTACAAAGTGGTGGAAAGTGGGGAATAGCTTTTTATGGGAAACTCCTCCACTTCAACTATTGAAGGACAAGGAAAGATTGTGCTAAAAATGACCTTGGGGAAAGAACTCACTCTTAACAATGTACTCCATGTGCCAGAGATTCGCAAGAATTTGATTTCTGGGTCATTGTTGATCAAGAATGGGTTTAAATTAGTCTTTGAATCTGATAAAGTTGTACTCTCCAAGAATGGAATGTATATGGGGGCGAGGTTACATGAGTGATGGGCTTTTTAAGCTCAATGTAAATACTGTTGTACCTAATTTGGCTTTTAATAATAAGAACACATCTTCTGTTTATATTGTTGAGTCTTCTCTCTTATGACATGGTAGATGAGGACATATTAATTTTAATTCTTTGCATAGACTTGTTGCTTTAGAATGTTAACCTAACTTAGAATTTGATCTTAGTCATAAATGTGAGATTTGTGTTAAGGCAAAACTCACTAAGGCATCATTTAATAAAGTTGAAAGAAGTACTGAACCCCTAAGTTTAATTCACATAGATATCTGTGATTTAAAATTTGTTCAAACTAGAGGAGATAAGATTTACTTTATTACTTTTATTGATGATTGCACTTAATATTGCTATGTTTACTTGTTGAGAAGTAAAAATGAAGCCGTAGAAGCTTTTAGGCAATATAAACTTGAGGTTAAAAACCAACTTGGCAAAACTATTAAGATAGTAAGGAGTGACAGAGGTGGTGAGTATGATGCACTATTTGAAGAATTTTGTTTTGAACTTGGTATCATTCACCAAACCACTGCACCCTATTCTTCTCAGTCAAACGGTGTTGCTGAGAGAAAGAATCGAACCCTTAAAGAGATGATGAATGCCATGTTGATTAGTTCAGGGTTATCTCAAAACTTGTGGGGAGAGACAATTTTGTTTGCTAACTTTATCCTTAACATGGTACCCCACAAGAAACTCAATCAAACACCTTATGAATTATGGAAAGCTCGACGACCTACCTATAATTACCTCAAAGTGTGGGGGTGTTTGGCCAAGGTTGCAGTCCCTAGTCCCAAAACGACTAAGATAGGACCAAAGATTGTTGATTGTGTGTTCATTGGTTATGCCAATAATAGTAGTGTATATAGATTTTTAGTTCATAGATCTAAAAATCCGGATATGCATGTAAACACTATTATTAAGTCAAGAAATGCATCATTTTTTTTTTAACACATTTTTCCTAGGAAGGAAATTGAAGAGAAAAGTTCGAATAAAAGAACTTTTGATACTGCTATGGGTTGCAGTGAAGACCACAATGATAATGAATCCAATGAACTTAGATATAGCAAGGGGGCTAGGATCTCTAAATCATTTAGTCCAGATTTTCTGACATACTTGTTAGAAAATGAGCCTCAAAACTTCAAGAAAACAATGTCAAGTCCTGAAGCTCCGTTGTGGAGAGAGGCTGTGAATAGTGAAATTGAATCAATACTACAAAATCATACTTGGGAACAAGTGGTTCTTCCCTCAGGATGTAAACCTCTTTGATATAAGTGGATATTCAAGAGAAAATGAAAGCAGATGGCTCAATAGATAAATACAAGGCTAGGCTTGTTGTTACGGGACACATGCAGAAGGAAGGCCTTGATTATTTTGACACCTATTCACCAGTGACAAGAATAACATCCATTCGCATGTTGATTGCGATTGTAGCTTTGTATAATCTGGAAATACATCAAATGGATGTTAAAACAGCTTTTTTGAATGGCGAGTTAAATGAGGACATCTATATAGAACAATTAGAAGGGTTTCAAGTTCCTAGCCAAGAGAAAATGGTTTGTAAACTTGTCAAATCCGTTTATGGATTAAAACAAGCCCTGAAACAATGGCATGAAAAATTTGATCATACTATGCTTTCGGATGGTTTTAAGATAAAAGAATGTGACAAATGCGTCTATGTTAAAAGCACAGGCAAAGGCTATGTCATAGTTTGTCTTTATGTAGATGACATGCTCATTATTGGAAGCAATAATGACATGATTAAATCCACAAAGAAAATGTTGAACAAAAAGTTTGACATGAAAGATCTGGGAGTAGCAGATGTAATTCTAGGAATAAAACTTACTAGAACATCTAAATGATATGCTTTATCTCAATCTCACTATGTTGAGAAGATTCTGGAGAAATTTGGAAAGCATGACAACTGTCCTGCTAAAACACCTATTAACATTAGTCTTCTTTTGTCAAAAAATACAGGTGTAGGCATATCACAATTAGAGTACTCTCGGATAATCAGAAGCTTGATGTACTTAATGAATTGCACTAGGCCAGATATAGCCTATGATGTAAGAAAATTGAGTAGGTACACAGGTAATCCAGGGTCCGATCATTGGAAAATGATAATAAGGGTACTTAGGTATCTAAGATATATCCAGAATTATGGCCTTCATTATACCAAATATCTAGCAGTACTCGAGGGGTACAACGATGCAAATTGGATATCGGATACTAAAGATTCAAAATCCACTAGAGGATATGTCTTTACCCTGGGAGGTGTTGCAGTCACTTGGAAATCCTCAAAGCAGACATGCATAGGAAGATCAACAATGGAATCTGAGTTTATCGCATTAGATAAAATAGGAGAAGAAGCAGAATGACTTTGTAATTTCTTAGAAGACATTCCAATGTGGCCTAAACCTGTGCCAGCTATATGCATTCACTGTGATAGTGAAGTAGCAATAGGACGGACACAAAATCATATGTATAACGGTAAGTCTCGACACATTCGTCGAAGACATAATACCGTTAGACATTTGCTCTCACATGGAATAATTTCCATAGAATATGTAAAGTCAAAGGAGAATATTGCAGATCCATTGACGAAAGGGCTAGCCAGAGAGCAAGTGTACTATTTATCGAGGGGAATGAGATTAAAACCTACTACTTAAAAGTCACCATAATGGCAACCTAACCTAGTTAACTGGAGATCCCAAGATTTAGGTTCAAAGGGACAATCGAATTATGGACGACTTCACGTATCACTAAGGAGGTTTACTCCTACCAATTTCTATGATAAGAAGAGTGATACCTGCAGCGTTAATAGGATAAGCTTTGCTTTTAATGATTCTTATAGCTTGGACATCCAAGTGGGGTATAGCAGGATACTTTTAATAAGAAATCACCTATATGAGTGTGAACTGGGCCAGTTTTGTGAGAATTGAGAAGGTTAAATTCTCTAGAGCACTCATGAATTACTAGGCGTTGTTCAGGGCCAAAATGAACATAACTGTAAGAACCAAACTGTGTCTGCGAATACACTATGTGTAGTCTATTGTTTTGGCTTACACAAACAGCTGAACAGTTCAAGGCATCGTGTCCACTGGTTAGCCAGTAAGTCCGATAGACTTTTAATAGAGAAGATTCAAAGCCAAAAGCGACCTATCTCGATGTGGTGTATCTTCTTAATATACTCTTTCTTTGTTTTCATTTTGTTGGATGTCCATTATCGTGAATTCCATTAATGTGGGAGATTGTTGGAAAATGGCTTTGAAAAATCCTTATTTTTTGCTAACTTTGAGCATTAATTAAGGTGGGACCCAAACGTTTTTTTTAACGTTTCTAATTGGATTCATGTTTAATGCCACATAGTGAATAAATTCATGTATTTGGTTGTTCAAAACTATTTTCGGATGAATGAGAATTCAATACGCATTTTCGGGTTCGTGGAATTGGATTTAGGTGGGTTTACTACACATTTGTGAAATGTGCTTGTCCCACATTAAAAAAGCTTGAGGAATTTTTTGGGTTTATAAACCTTAGCCTTGGATACTTGGGATGGGCCCCAAGGGATACCCAAGTTTGTGGAAGGGTGAGGTTATGAGTGTAGTGGGTTAGACTCATTGGACCCAAAATTAAAACCCCGCGAGCGCGCTGCCGCCGTTCGGCGAGCTGGGCGTGGGTGCGTGGTGCGAGGTTGGGTTGGGCTTGTCCGGCCCAATACTTATCTTTTTAGGCCAAAAACTTTTGTAAATTATTTTTTATTTTTAATTTTGATTTCAAAATTCAAAGTAAATTGGTCCAGAGTTTTTCTTCACCTAAACAAGTCCCTTATAGGTCCATACCACCCGAACTGGTTCAAAAGGTTCAAACAAGTTTCTACTTGTTACATTCCAACCGAATATGTCCAAATAGATTGTCTATCTGTCTGAACAGTTGCCTATCTATTGGCACCTGCTCGGAACATCCACCTTTCTATCTATATAAAGCATGCTTCCAACAATTCATTTCATTCAATTTTTCCCTTAGATTTTCGTCATTCTTTTTTTGTTCTTCCTATGCTCTTGCATCAGTTTTTGCATTTATTTTTAGGAAGAAAAAGAGAGAGTTTACAACAGAGTTTTGCTTCGCCAGACTTAAATTTGTAGTGCTGCAAATTTAAGTGTTAGTTGTAGCATCCTGGAAAGTAGACGTCGGTAAAACTCGAACCATTGGAGCGAGGGCGAAATATACTTTAAGAAGAATGTATCCAACATAAGTCTTGACATTATTTTTTGTAAGCATTTAATTCAAAAAATAATTTATATAATTATTTTTTGAATTATTTTATTTTATTGTTTATTTTAATTTATACACATACACCTTTGTGGGTTCTAACAAACCAAATAATCATAAAGATAAGATGTTTACTTTATGGCTAACTTCACAATTGAATTCAGATGATCCATACTTAGAAATAGATAATAATAATAAAAAAAAATCATAAAATAAAAAATTTACAACAAAAATCTACCTTGTGACCTTGATTATAAAAGAGCTTACTTTCTCTAAAGCAAACAATCTGTAGATTGATCCTATTTTTCCCAAGGACAATTTCTTATCTTTTGCCAAAAAGAAGAAAAAAAATACTAGTAATTTTGTTTTGTGATAGTTTAGCGGGTGGGAACTCACTCCCATTGGATTTCGTGAACAAGTTGAGCCTTTATGAGGGCGATGTGATTAGGGTCAAATTATGACCCGCCATAAGAAAGTATTTGTTGAGGACCACAGCTTTGTAGGGTCCATTTAAGCCTCTCATGTTCGACTTCTAGTGAGTAGAGATTCCTTTAGTCACGTCCAAGAAGATTGTTCGTCCCATCCTATCCTTCTTTATCAAGGAAAAAAAATTAAAACTTGCGTGTTTCTGTTTTCTTTATTTTATGTACTTAATGGGATTTGAAAACTAGCATTCCTTATGCAGTAGCTCGTATTTTATCACATACTAACGGAAACAATTTAATTATCAATACATTTGCCAACATTCGTTTGAACCATATGGTATTAGACTTCCCGTGGCTTCATATCTTCTCAACACATAGGATTTTATTATCAATCAAGAAAGAATTATCTCTCAATAAAAATAAAAATAAAAAAGAAAAGGAAAAAAAGAAAGGAAGAATTAAATGCACCCAACTAATGGCCTTGAAAACTGTGGGTGCATTGAAGGTATCAATGCACGTATTGAAGTAGATTTGTTCCATTGTCGGAGTTCTAACTATTCATTCCTTTATATACTACTTGAAAACAGGGCCGGAGGGAGCATGTGACCCGAGGGGGGACTCTTGAATTTTGAGATTTTTTTTTTTTTTTTTTGTAAACATAAAAAGAATATTTTAAATAAAAAATTACAAAAATATTATTAGAATGAGACATTTTAAAAATTATAAAAACAATAATGGTTGTTTTGATTGAAAATAAAGAGATTATTATAAATAAATTATATTAGTTATGAAATTTTTTGAATGTAACGGCAATGCCATTATTAGTGATATGCAAGTATAAGTAATCTCATTATAAAAATATGAAATTTATTAGATTGT
Organism: Camellia granthamiana; assembly: GCA_036172215.1. Classification (NCBI taxonomy): domain Eukaryota; kingdom Viridiplantae; phylum Streptophyta; class Magnoliopsida; order Ericales; family Theaceae; genus Camellia; species Camellia granthamiana. Next base: position 29,556,964 of record CM069905.1, on the reverse strand, counting down.
TAATTACATTTGACATGTGAGATTCACTCTTTATGCGTTTATTTACCATCAGTGGATAATATCACATACTAATGATGACGTGGTATTACCATTATATTTAATTTTTAATCAAATTTTTTATCAAAAATAATTTATCATTATATAATTTATTTTAAGGCTTATATCCATTTTTTTGTGTTGTCCATGATACACTAGTTACAAATAACATTCAGCTTGTTTGTTTTCAGTTTTCAGAAAATTTACCGTTTTAATTTTCGTATTTTAATGTTTTGAATGAATTTTTTTAATATTTTAAACAATTTTTTTTAATTTTTAGACATACCTAACATAAATACACTTAAAAAGTATAATATTTGTGAAAAAAATATTTAAAAAATATGTTAAATGCCAAAAAATACAAAAAAACAAAAATTCAGTATATTTTTTTGTATTTTTGTGTATTTATTAATTTTTTATAAATATTTTACTATTTAGATACATCTAAGTAAGGTGCATCTAAAAAAGTAAAAAAATTACTTAAAATTCAAAAAATATTCACTAAAAACAAAAAAATACGAAAAATAAAAAAACTCAGTTTTCAAAAAATTAAATTCAGAAAATTGAAATCAAACACACTAATTATTTTTTTTTATGTTTCTTGAAATCAATCGTAAAAATTTACGTGAAATATTTTTGTAAAAATTATTATAATTAATAAGTGCCCCGTCTAATTTAATTTTCTGGCTCCGCCACTGCTTGGAAATGTCTAGTTATACACTAAAATATAAAAATATACAAAATTTATAATGTGGTCGTATAAGGATTTCCCATTTTAAAATAGTATTTATTTAAATATAAAGTGTTTATTTAAATGATATTTAATTATAAACAGGCCATTATTATATTATTTTAGCGACAAATTTTGTATAAATAACTTTTTTATTTAGAATATGAAATGTGAAATACAATGATAAATCAAGAATGAGATTATTTATTCCGAAAAACCCCTTGTCCCCTATACCAATCCCTTTCTTAGCCATGACATTTTATATATTAAAATTTATCACATCATGCAATTGGGAGAAGAGCAGGGCAAGGAGATATAATTTTGAGACAAAGAATTTCTTAAATAAATCTTCTAATCGAATAATTGAGAAGTATATTTATGATAATACCGAAAGTGACACTGAATATTTTTTTTTATCACACTCTAGTGTTAGGATGGCTCATCACTTATGGCTCAGATTCTTGGTTGGTGACTTTTTGTTTTTACAAGATTTAATGAAGTTGTTCTATATTCCCTAAAAAAAATATAAATAAATAAATAAAATTCAATCTCTTTCTACATGAAACGATACATTTGTCCCTACCCACCCCCCCAAGAAAAAGTTGCTGCAAATGTTATCTAAACTTGAGCTACATTTTACATAATTTTACTTTCTTTCTTTTAATGTTCAACATCACACATACTTCCCCCCCAAAAAACAGTAAATAAATAAAAAATAAAAAATTTGAAAAAAAGGGACCAATTTGTAATTAAGTTGAGCAGGCTTTACATCTTGTTTTTTTTGACGAGTGTGGGAATATGAGTATAGGTTTCGTTTGGTATTGGACAGGGCTTGAACAACGACTTTATTTTTGTTATTTTATCGTTATATGTTTAGTCGGAGTCAATCATTTTCGTCTTGTGATATATATATATATTTTTAAAAAAAAAAAATCTTAGAATAAGATTGTGTTAGATATTATTTTTTGTTTTTTGTTTTCCATTCTCCAAAATGGAAATTGTCAGATAAAACTTGCTTAGCAATTTGTATTTGGAAAGTTTGAAAACGTCAACCCTTTTTTTAAAATTTTTGTTAAACATAATTTTCAAAAATTCAAAAAATAATTTAAAAGTATTTATTTATTTATTTATTTTTTAGGTACAACGGAAAAATGAAAGTATTTTTGAAAAATGGAGTTTTTTCAAGAAAAAATGAAAACATTAACAATAAAAATTGCATCAAACAAACACGGATTTTTATCACACTCTAGTGTTGGGATGGCTCATCACTTATGGCTCAGATTCTTGGTTGGTGACTATTTGTTTTTTTCAAGATTTAATGAAGTTGTTCTATATTCCCTAAAAAAAATATAAATAAATAAAATTCAATCTCTTTCTACATGAAATGATACATTTGTCCCTACCCACCTAAACTTGAGCTACATTATACATAATTTTACTTTCTTTTCTTTTAAGGTCCAACAACCCCCCCCCCCCCCCCCCCCCCCAAAAAAAAAGAAAAAAGAAAAAAAGGGACCAATTTGTAATTAAGTTGAGCAGGCTTGACATTTTTTTTTTTTGACAAGTGCGGGAATATGAGTATAGGCTTTGTTCGAGATTGGACAGGGCTTGAACAAACAACGACTTTATTTTTATTATTTTATCGTTAGATGGTTAGTCGGAGTCAATCATTTTCATCTTCTGATATTTTTTTAAAAAAAATCTTAGAATAAGATTGTGTCAGATATTATTTTTTGTTTTTTTGTTTTCCATTCTCGAAAATGGAAATTGTCACATAAAACTTGCTTAGCAATTTGTATTTGGAAAGTTTGAAAACATCAACCCTTTTTAAAAATTTTTGTGTAAACATAATTTTCAAAAATTCAAAAAAATAATTTAAAAGTATCTTTTTTAATTTTTTTAATTTTTTAGGTACAACGGAAAAATAAAAGTATTTTTGAAAAATGGGATTTTTTCAAGAAAAAATGAAAACATTGTTGGAAAAATAATTAGTGTGTTTGGTTTCAATTTTTCTGAATTCAGTTTTTTGAAAACTGAGTTTTTTTGTTTTTTATTTTGTTTTGTTTTTAGTGAATATTTCTTAAATTTTAAGTAATTTTTTTTTTACTTTTTTAGATGTACTTTACTTAGATGTATCTAAATAGTAAAATGTTTGTGAAAAAAATATTTTAAAAAATTAATAAATACACAAAAATATGAAAATGTACTAAATTTTCATATATATATATATATATATTGTATTTTTTGGTATTTAGTGTATTTTTTAAAGATTTTTTTCAAAAATATTATACTTTTTAAGTGTGTTTATGTTAGGTGTGTCTAAAAATTAAAAAAAAAAATTGCTTAAAATATTAAAAAATTCATTGAAAACATTAAAATGTAAAAAATAAAAAAGTAGAATTTTTTGAAAACTAAAACCAAACAGGCTGATGATTTTTTTGGTGACTTTAATGCAATATTAAAGTGGGTGCCAATCCTCAGTTGAGGTGGAACAAGGTGAGTTTAGATTCTTTGTAATGAAATCTTTACACTACAAAAAGAATGACAAAAAACCATTAAGGTTTGAATGGGAAATTGACTTATTAAGTTGGCCTTATGAAAGAGGTGTTGGGAAATGTATAAAACCTTGTATCCCACATTGATTGTAGATGAGAGCATTAATAGGTATTTAAATCCCATTTTTTGCATAAGGGTGTAAGCCCTTTGGGGCATCCAAATTTTCCGAAAGAAAGGAGTTGTAGATGTTTCAAGGATGGACTTAGGCCAAGACTATGGTCCAAGTTGGTTATACAAAAATTGCCACATAGGTGCATGCGCCGCTCGCCCGCCTCCTCGAACCGGACCGGGTTTGGGTCCATGATCCGTGGGGCTTGGACTTATGATTGAGTGTGGGGGTTGGGCTTGTTCCATCCATCTTAATATTTTTGGGTTGCAGATATATATACACACAAAACTTATATGTATAGCTGGTAACTCCTTTATTGATGATGGACTTAAATCCATCAGTTTTGCAGGTTAATACAGAATTAAATCATGCATTTGTTGAAGGAGAGTCTCTTTCTCTCTTCCTCCATGTATATAAAAAGAGGCCCTCTCCTTCAGCTTTCTACACCAGAAATTGATGCTCTTCCTGTCTTCATAAGTTTTCCAGGTTTATATTATTTTCTTTCTATGAGAGAGTGCTGCAAAGTTCTGTTTGCCGAAACTACTCAGTCGGTGCATTGCTGTAGCTGGTCTAATCGTTGTATCTTGGGAGACAGACATCGAACAACCTTCAGCACCCAACTGGTGAGGCGGCGAATCTGTTTTAAAGACACTGTCTAGTGCAGGTTTTGGTTTGCTTTCCTTTGCTATTTTATTTTATGATGTATTGTAATTTTCAGCATTGTTTGCTTATTTGAAATTTCAATTGTCCATTATGAATCTATTTGTTTTATGTTATCACGCAATTTTTACAACAAACATTAACAATAAAAATTGCACCAAACAAACACGGATTTTGAGAGAGAGGATCCGGGTCCATGTGAGGGACTATTGGGAAATAAGCTTAGTAAAATGGAAATAGAGAGGAAGGGCAATTTTTGAATGCTAAGACTAGTACCTTTGGCTTTATACATAAAATTGACTTCTGAACATAGAAACTGTAGTGTATTACACAAATAAAAGTATAGGGTGTTTTGGGAACTTAACAAAAAAGCTAGCTTTTTGGGTTTTTAATTTTTTTACACAAAAAAGTCAAAAAATCAGCTTTTTACCAACTTCCCAAGATACCACTATATAAACTTTGTTTGGTTGAGAAGAAAGAACACAATGAAAAAAGAAAAAAGACTTGGAGAGAATCAGAGTTACTTACAGCTGCCTGCAATGGCTGCTCGATTCGCCTGCTTCGTTATAGCCTCGGTATTGTTGCTTCTCCACTGCTTTGCCATTTCTACAGACCTAGAGCTTGAGGGTATGTCTCTCTCTTTCTCTCTCTCTACCATTTCTCATTTGCTTTGCATCTTTTTCAAATGGAAGTTGGAAACTAGGATCAAATAGTTAAGATTACTTCTCTTACATGTGGTGTGGGTATATATATATGTTGAGTTCACCTATGTAGATAGAGGTAGCCACCATTGTTGACATTGGTTGGCATGAATGGAGAGTAGCCACCAAGTGTTGACAATGGTGGGAGAGACGCTAGGGAGACAAGTGGCAAGTTAATGCTTTCATATGGGAGTGGGATGAATTGTGGTCTCCAACTCCCTCTAAATATTGAGTTAGCTTGCAAGAGGCAAGTAGAACGCAAGGGAGAGTGTCGCAGAATACACAAGTGAGTGTGTATCTCTGTGAAGGTGAGAAGAGCGCTGAGAGCGTAAGATAGTAGAGAGTGTGTGAGTTGAGTAAGAGAGTCTCATCCTCAATTGTAATCTCTATTTATTTTAGTGGAAATCTCTTGTTCTCTTACGGACGTAGGTATTGAGGTCAAATCACATAAATCTTGTGTGTCATTGTTGTATAGTTTATTTTTGATAGTTTAGGTGAACTGGCCTTAAAATTCCAACATTATATATATATATATATGTGTGTGTGTGTGTGTGTGTTTTAGTTATCCGTGTCTCAAAAATCAAGTTCATATTTTTTAAGAGTTGTGATTTTTTTGAAACACAAAGGTTTGAAGAAGTTCTACACTATGTTTAGAATTCCTTTGTTTTATGACTTTTTTTTTTTTTTTTTTGAAGATATATTTTTTGCATTTTCTAATAGCATTTACTGTTAGGAAAATTTATCCATGAATTTCATATGGGGAAATGTTGATCCATTTAGTCTTAAGAGTTTTCTTATGAACCAATTAGTCATTTTTGTTTTGAAAAATTGTATTTATTTAATTTGATGCTATTTGACTTTAAGTGAATGCCGTTTTATGATTTATTTTTCTAATTTTTCAATTCATTTTTAGAATGGGAATGGAAAGGTATTCTTTTTGAAGGATTTGTAGGTTGGAGTATTGGTTGTCGAGCGTAAAAATCTGCATTTCTGTAGTGTGGTTTTTTGGTATTACATTGGAGTGTTACATTAGAGTGTTATATTTGGGAGAAGTATATTAGGGAGTTTTTGTGTGTTACATTAATTGGAGTATTACGTTTGGAAAAAAAAAAATACACTAAGGAGTGTTTTTAGAATGTTACGTTATTACGTTTGGAAAAAGTACACTAATGAATTTTTTAGTGTATTATATTAGAGTGTTATGTTTGGAAAAATTACACTAAAGAGTTTTTATGTGTTACATTGATTGGAATATTACGTTTAGAAAAAATACACTAAGGAATTTTTTAAAAATATTACGTTATTATGTTTGAGAAAAATATATTAACGAGTTTTTTAGTGTTATATTGATTGGAGTGTTACGTTTGGGAAAAATGCACTTAGGAGTTTTTTTAGTGTGTTACATTGAAGTGTTACATTTGGATATGAAGTTTTTGTGTGGTACATTGATTGAAGAGTTACGTTTGAAAAAAGTACACTAAATTTTTTTTTAGTGTGTTATATTGGAGTGTTACGTTTTTTGAGTGTTATATTGGAGTGTTTTGTTTAGAAAAAATATATTAGGGAGTTTTTTTTAAAGTGTTACGTTTAGTAATTTCAACATTATGAGAAAGCCCACATTTTGGCCATTTATGTAATGCATCCTAGACTGAGACCTTTGGGTCTATAAAAAAAAGAAAAAAGAAAAAAAAAAGAGACCAAACAGATCATAAAATCATTTTTTGAGATTTATTGTTGCTTCATTGTTATTGTTATTGTTATTGTGAAATGTTTTTTTTTTTTCTTTTAAGTTTTGTTTATCCAAGAAAACTTACAGAGAATCATCAAGATTTGGCTATCAATTACACTTCCTATATAGAGAAAAAAAAAATGAGTGAAAATTTTGATCAAATGGGAAATGTGAATATTGAAAGAAGTTTGTTATTGTTTTGCATGAACTCCATTTGTTGCCTTTAATTGGTGATCAAGATCATATACCATTTTTTTTTGTGCAATGGTTTTGTTATAATTTTTATCACAGTATGATACATCGGTAAAAAATAAATAAAATTTAATGATCAAGTTTAAAACTAAAGTAAAATATTGCATTTTTATTTTAAACTATACACTTTAAAACGATATCGTTTTATTTTAATTTCAAATTTGAACCCTCGAATTCCTACAACGAGATTATTACCAAAAAATAAAAATAAAATAAAAGAGTAAATCCTAATTCTTAATTGGGAGTTGGAAAATTTATGCAAGCTTTGAAGGTTGTACCTTGTATGTAACGTACAATTTATAAAATCATCTTCAAAGTTTCAAGTTTATGTCCAAACATGAATCAAACAAGTCAAATGTCCGTAACCATTACTAATTCTAATCAACCATGTCTCCATCCCCTTGTTATAGCCATGTAAGAGTGGTGATATGCATGTATAATAGTTAGAAAAAAAAAAAATGATATAGAACAAGATGACAGATGTGTGTCTGTTCATTTCAAACTAGAAGGTCCATTTAAATGATCATAAATATCACTGTCATATCATTTTTATGAGATTTTTTTGTTTATGAATCATTTTCCAGCATGTAAAAGAGGATTATGATTATCTCATTTAAACTCAAAACATAATTAATGATGATTTAAGTACTTGGTAGTTTAAGCCTACAAAATCATTCTTGCAATAATGATATTTAGTCAACTTTTGCTTATAGCTTATTAGGTGAAAATAACTTAAATAAGTTGAAAAAATTTGATTATTTGAAAGTTGAACGAGGGGTGCTTTTGAATCCTACTTTGCAAAGATCTTAATTGTTGCAAAGAATTTTAATCCTATAAAAATTTCTGCAATAATCACGCTTAAAATAATATTGCCATAGTAGGCTAGTGGTTTAGTCACAGAACAACATCATTGGTGATTTACACAGATAGTTTAAGTCCAAAACACAATTATCCTTTGCAATAATCATTGTAGAAAATTCAATTGGTGATGTAACAAAAAACATTATGAGTGGGACAATAGTTACTTACCTTGTTAAGTTTTTGAGAAATAAAGAATGATACGGATGACCTATGTAGTAATCAATGCAACATGATACTGTTGACTATCTAATAAGTTTTTCTTAATTAAATTCATGAACAAATCGAATTCACTGAACGGTTCAATTGATAAGTTTAGAGTTCTATAATTTTTGTTATACATAGTGAATTTTTTTTTTGATCGGCGAAAAAATCTTTATTGATGGCACCAAACAAAGTTTGAAAAAGCACATCAATAAAGAGGAGCTCTGAGCTACAAGAAGCTCAAAGCTCCAGTTGGTGAGAAACCAACAAGAAGAGAAGAGAAACAAAAAGAAAAAACAAGCTCCTAAGCACAGCCGAGCTGCCCCAAACTTTGAACAGCAGCCCAGTTCTACTCAGAACACCAGCAAGACACCTCAATACACTCTTCAAATCAGGAATACTGCGGCTTTGAGCTTCCAGAACACCAAAAGTACATCAGCCTCAGCCAAGTTGCCATGAGTGAGTAGCCAAGAATCAGTAGCAAAACCAGCAGCAAGCTAAGCAGCCCAACAGCGACCAATACTCCAGCCAATACTCCAGCTTCGAGCTTCCACGGCCACACAACAGCGACCCAGATTCAGAACATCAGAACATCAGGGTTCAGACACCAACCACCCACAAACACCCACAAACCAGTACACCTTCTGCCACACAAACCAGATTCACACACCAACCAGAGCTCTAGCAAAACAACCAATGCATCAACCAAAACACTACCAGACCAATTCTAGCAGAACATAATAAAACTATAGCCCAAACAGCCAAGACACTATCAATGCAGCCACCAAGACAGAACCAATGCATCCACAATGATACCAGACCACCACTGCCTACGCACCAGCCAACACAATCCCTGGAATGTCGCAGGGATGGTGCCATCTTCTGCAGCAAACATTGACTCGTAAACAGTTGTAGTTGCTAGCGCTGTTTCTCTCTTCAACATAAACTGGCGCAGCATGCAGCCCGGTCTGTGAACATCTTCACCACGTGCAGCCTCAATTTGGACAGCACACAAATTAAGCCCAACTCCACTGCTACCCAAAACAGATCGGAGGAACATGGTTCCTTTGTAAAAGAGCATTGGTTTCACCCATTGCACGTAGATGCTCTATCAGCTCAAGAGATTATCAGCTTTCATTTTGCAGGAAGTTGCAACAAACGGGCCCAACATCATCCAATTAAAATGCAACTTTTGCTTGTTTGTTCTACCACTGTATTCATCTAACTACAGGACAAAAAAGCTCACCGCTTGGATATTTAACAGTGTATTCATCAACATCAACACCTGGAAGACTGAATCCTGCTCTAGTCAAGGATGATAACCGTGACTGATGCCCCTTCACGCTCCATTTGTGCTACAGTGTATGCTATTCTCAGCTCCCAGCAGAACAAACTGCAGACCAGCAGAACAAACTAGCAGACCATCAGAACAAACGCAGACCAGCTTAGCACCCACTGAACAAAACCAATCTGCAGAACCAAACGCAGAACCAATCTGCAGAGCATTTCATTTCACTACTTCAGAACAAACGCAGACCAGCAGCAACAGAGCAGCTCCCCAAATTTGCAACAGAGCAGCAACAGATAGGTCATACCTCCAAACTGACAGTAGAAATCTCGAAGCATCATCAAACCTGCATGCCAAATCAAAACTCCGCCATTGCAACAGAACAGAAGGCAACACCATAGCCAGCTGGACAGAACGCAGCAGACAGGTAAACCTCCAAGACTGATAAACACAGCAGACAGAACACCAATGCAACAGACTGCATCAACCCAGAAAGCATTCAAACAAAATCCAGAGCTCTAAATTCCGCCCCTGATCTGTCTCCAATTGTAGACGAGATCATCAACTGTGTATGGGAATTCCTTAATGGAAGCTTTAAGCCAAATGGCAGATCTGAATTTTATAAGGTCAAGCAATCCTGAAAGAGAGGGTTGTGCATTAGAAAATGCACACTCATTTCTGATTTTTCAAATAGACCATAGTACAATTAAGGGAGTTGCTCTCCATATTAGTCTGTCTAACTTATTGAATTTCTAACTCATCCACCAATATAGCAGGCCTTCTACAGACTTAGGGATACACCAATGTAAGCCCCATTCCTCAATAACTACAGACCAGATTGACCAAGAGAAAGAGCAATGAAGCAGTACATGGGGAGCTGTTTCTACTTCAGAGGTGCAAAAGTGGCAGAGGGGAGAAGCATTGCTGTCAAGAGCACCAATCTTGAGCAGAAAATCAGAACATTTGATTCTAGATTTCCAGGCTAGCTAGGTGAAAAAGAAACTCTGGGTGGCAATAATGAATTCCAAACAAATCTGCTAACCTTGAGTTGAGGGCCAAGGAGAGATGAGTGGTGAGAATAGAGAGCAGAGACAGAGAAGCTCTGACCAGAATCAGTGCACCAAACTAAGCAGTCTTCACAATCCAACCTCAGAGATGGAGCTGAAGATAACAGAGCATTTAATCTCACCTCTTCAGCCAATTCCCAAGAATAAAGCTCTCTTCTGTGGGGGAGATTCCAAACAAATGGACTTGACCTCCTTGCGAAATAGTGATTGAGGGAACCTTCCTTATCAATTGACAAACTGTAAAGGAGGGGAAAGGAAGATTTCAAACAGATGCCACCACACCAGCTATCAATCCAAAATCGGATTCTACTACCATTCCCAACCTGGAAACCACATTTGTCCTCAAAGAAACTAAAGATAGGCCTATTAAGAGCCCCAATTGTGAGGATGTCCCTCCAGACTCTAGAATGCTTGTATGAGAAACTCAAGGGAGGGAGCCAACAGGAGTTGCTAATATTATATTTGCTGCACACAATAGACCTCCAGAGAGCATTGGTTTGAACTCCAAACTTCCACCACCATTTGAGGAGGAGACAAATATTAACATCTCTGACCCTTCTAATGCCTAGACCCCCTTGATCAATTCTCTTTGTAACCTCCTCCCATTTCACTGAATGCACTTTCCTTTTAAGATCACTACTACCCCATAAGAAAGCAGCCTCTATCCTTTCTATTTCCTTAGCCACTCCTTCAGGCATTTTAAACATGGAAAGGAAATAAATAGGTAAGCTAGATAGAGTGGACTTGATTAGAGTTAATCTACCAGCAAAGGACAACAGTTTTCTCTTCCAACCTGACAGTCTAGCCTTTATTTTTTCAATTACAGGCTTCCAAGTAGATTTCCTTCCAGGATTTGCCCCTAGAGGTAGCCCCAGAAATTTTAATGGAAGACTCTGCACTTTGCAATTGAGAAGAGAAGCAAAGGTGTTTAAACAACCTTCATCTACACCAACACCGCACACAACACTCTTGTGGTAGTTAATTTTGAGGCCAGATAATACTTCAAAGCATCTGAGAACCCTTTTAATGGATATCAATTGATCATTATCAGCTTCACAAAAAAGGATTGAATCATCGGCAAATTGCAAATGTGAGATAAGAACATTGTTAGACCCAACAACTACCCCTTTGAGAATGCCAAGATTGAGGGCTCTGACAAGAAGAATGTTAAGACCTTCCGCCACAATGTTGAATAGAAAAGGTGAGAGCGGGTCTCCTTGTCTAAGGCCCCTATGGGGTGAGAATTCCTCAGTAGGTGAGCCATTCACTAGAATGGAGATTCTAGCTGTCGAGACACAAATCTTCATCCAAGAGATCCATTTACCCCCTAAACCAAAACTGGCCATCAAAGAAAATAAGAATTCCCAGTTGACAGAGTCAAAAGCTTTCTCGAAGTCCAATTTGAGAATCAACCCTTGTTTTTTGGCCTTCTTCCAACCATCCACTACCTCATTAGCAATAAACACCCCATCCAGAATATTTCTTCCTCCCAAGAATGCTGTCTGTGTTTCACCGATGATTGAGGGGAGCACTGATTTTAGTCTGGATGCTAAGACTTTGGCCAAAATTTTGTATATAGATCCCACAAGACTAATGGGTCTGTAGTCAGTTAGACCAATAGGGTTGTCCACCTTGGGAATAAGGGTGATAAATGAGCTATTGATGCCATATGCAAGCTTGCTGTTAGCATGAAACTCTTTGAAAAATTGCATTATGTCCAGCTTCATAACCTTCCAGAATTTCTGATAACACAATAGGTTGAACCCGTCGGGGCCTGGAGCTTTGTTATTGTTACAATCTTTGATTGCTGCAAGTACCTCAGCTGCACTGAACTCAGCTACCAAATGTTGAGAGACATATTCCGGGTCAATGGTGTTGAACATCCCTGACAAAGAAGGCCTGTTAACCCATGATTCAGAGAATTGGGCCTTAAAGTGAAGTAGAATTTGTTGCCTAACTCCAGTAGGATCCTCAATGGACACTCCATTTACTGAAATAGAGTTGATGAGATTTCGATTTTGCCGAGAACTTGCAACCACATGAAAAAACCTACTGTTTTTGTCCCCATTAATAGCCCAATTCAATCTGGATTTTTGATGCCACATCCATTCTACCATTCTGTATAGCTTCCACAACTCACCTTTAACCTCCCTTCTTCGAGCCTTTTCTGAAGCACTCAGTGCTCTTTCCTCTGCTGTGATATCCAAAGCATGTAGTTCATCTTCTGAAGATTTTATTTTAGAGGTCATATTGCCAAACACCTGAATGTTCCAAGATTTTAAGACTTGCTTCAGATGCTTTAGCTTTTGGGAGAGTATATACCCAGACCAGCCAACAAAAGAGGTATCTGACCATGATGAGACAAATAATTGAGCAAAGCTAGGATGAAGGGTCCACGCATTTAGGAACCGGAAGGGTTTTGGCCCCCAATCTCTGATATCCTCCATCATTAATAAAGGGCAATGGTCAGAGATTAGCCTAGGTAGTCCCCACAATTTCATTGAGAAATTAATCATCCATTCAGGACTTAGTAAAATCCTATCAATTCTGCACCATTTCTCTGATTCCTGGGCATTGCACCATGTGTATCTCCTCCCATGAAGAGGTAGGTCATGAAGCTCACTATTGCCAATGAATTCATTAAGATGTTTCATTCCCCTGTCCCTCCTAGAGCAACCAACTCTTTCATTGATATGACTAATTTCATTAAAATCACCACCCATGCACCAAGGAAGAGGGAAAAGGGATTTAAGCTTTAAGACATTAGCCCAAAAAGAAGATCTAGCACCAACATCATTGGGGGCATGTATATTGAGCAGGACACAGTCAAAAGTGTTATATAAGGAGCCTGAGAGTAAAATGTACCTCCTATTACAGCAGCAGCCAGTGAGTGTGAAAACTGCAGGATCCCAAATACATAGCAGGCCTCCAGCTGTTCCTTCAGGATCAACAGACATAAACTCCATATTTTTACTTCCCCATAGCCTTCTAGCATCACCATCTGATATAACTGCCTTTTTGGTTTCTTGGAAAAAAACAATATCAACATTTCTGTCCTTTAGGAGCCTCTTGATTCTGCCCTGCTTCTCCACCTTCCCCATACCCCTGATATTCCAAGATATTAACTTCATGATAAACCCATTGATTCACTCGCAAGGCCCTACTTCTTCCCTTTATTGCTGGGCCTTCCCCTCCTTGGCTATTTTCTCCTTATCCTTAAGTTCTAATTCAGCAATTTTGTTGAGCACAATGCCTTCCTTCCCATGGTAGTCTATTCCAAGAGACTTCCCCAATTGAATTGTAGCTGCAGCTTCAGAAAGAATCTGGTTTCTCAGAGAAGACTCACCTGGAAATGAATTAGACTGGGCTAGAGCTTTAACAGCAGGCCTGTAGATAACGGGTTTAGCATAGTGCTTCTTGGCTGCATTGTTTGTGTACGCATGAATCCTAGCAAAGCTAGTGAACCCCTCCATTTGTGACTTCATTTTCCCTTTTTTCCTCAGGTTTTGCTGGTGATCTTTACTGGAGGCTGAGATGGAGTCTTGGACTGACTGGGTGTGAGCAAATTTACTCCTCATACACGGGTTTAAGTTAGTCACAGGGCCAGAAAGTAACCCATTATTTGATGCAGGTACGTTGGGCCCACTAGAAGAGCCTATGGGATAAATGGGCCTGCAATTCACGGTCTGCTTTTCAAAGTGGGCCAAGTCCACTTCTAAATTAATGCCAGGACCACCACCTGCACTAACTTCACTCATACAACGAATATACCCAGGTGTATAAACTTGTTCAATACACTTTTGCCTCTCATCATTGCTATTTGAAAAGTGGTCAGCCTTTTCCCTCAAATCTGTCATAGACCTCCCATCACAGGGTGTCTCCTCTACCATTGTGTCCATCGGACACGCAAGCTCGGCACCAAACATGTCCTTACCCGCTGCCACCTCATCATCTTCTCCCCTTTGCTTACCATCTAACACTGGAAAATTCTCTTCCCCAACACTGCAACAGGTTGTAAGAGTGTTGGACTCGTGCATACCACTATGGTTCAGGCTACTGAGATCTGGTTGGAGGTCTTCACACACAAAGATCTTGTGATCTTCACCATTACAGTCCAAGAATAAGGATTTAGCAATAAATTCCATATTTGAAGTGGCAATCCTGATCCTGGCGTGGGAGAATGATTTTGGTTCACACAGATCTCCCTCAATGCTGAGAACTGAGCCCCATAAGCAACCAATCTTGGTGAGAGTGCTTCTATTCCATACATGTAAGGGAACCCCACAGCATTTGAGCCATACACATCTTTCTTGAACAAAGTGATTTCCAGATTTGAACTCTTCCACAAACTGACTCAGATCCTTAAACCAAGATTTGAGGTTGTCAATGTTTGATTTCAACTCCTCCTGGGTGTTAAATGTTACTATTACATCCCGTCCACCCCCTTTTCGAACCAAAATATGCTCCAAACCTTTCTCCTTCAGTGCTTCGCGAACGCTGTGGATGGAGTGTTCTGTATTCAGTCGGATAATGGCACTTTCATAGAGCCAACCGTTGCCTTCTTCAGTGACTTTGATGGAGGTATTCTTATTCACCCCCTGCAGAACATCCGCAAAAGATCTTTGACCAGCAAATGGAGCATGTCCTCTGGATCTGTGTGCTTCAAAAGATCTCCGGATGAGCTGCGTTTTCGCAGCTTCTGGATTTCGCCTGTTGTGCTCTTCCCTCTTTCTTCTATCAAGGGTTGCAGCTTTGACTTCTAAAACTTTGTCATCCATCAGAAGACCGTTGGCTTTTTGAATGGCTATATCAGCTGCTACATTACAATCGAACCTCACAAAGCCGAACCTTGAAT
This sequence comes from Camellia granthamiana, assembly GCA_036172215.1. Classification (NCBI taxonomy): domain Eukaryota; kingdom Viridiplantae; phylum Streptophyta; class Magnoliopsida; order Ericales; family Theaceae; genus Camellia; species Camellia granthamiana. The sequence continues at coordinate 29,541,919 of CM069905.1, read as the reverse complement.
GCGACACTACTCTTCTTTTGGAAGGAATGAAAACATCCTTAACTATGCCAAATTTTGAAAAGAACTTAAACAATGTTTTGGCATCCATTTTTGATGGTATGTGATCCACAAAAACAGAGAAGAGACCATGCGATGCTTCCATGCCTTTCCCTCTACCACCTTTCCACCGATTTACTACCGGAATCCATCCTCCTTTTCTTTGTTGCTCCATTTTTAGAACTCTTCCAATCTATACATAGTGAATTTGATGTCCTTATTTCCGTGGATGTAGTACATTTATCTTGTCTATTTGCTTTATTTTTTTTCACGATTTTGCATAATAGTTTTGATAACCAAACAGCGCTTCAAGATCAAAAGAAAATATTGCTCATGTCCTCCCAACCAATAAATGATTAATTTTGTTTACTTTCAAACTGATGATATTAATTTTGTTAAACTTTTATCCCCAGAGCGTGGAACAAGTCCGGTGTTTAGCTATTCCGGCAAAACCAGCCCTGACAAATGGGGAAGCTTGAGCCCTTGCTACACGACATGCTCGAATGGAAAATCGCAGTCTCCGATTGATATTGTAAAGAACAAAGTTGTTCGTAATAAAAACTTGAAGCCCTTGAGAAGAGAATATTACCCTGTAAACGCTACGTTGGTTAACCATGGCTACAACGTTGAGGTATGTTTTTGGCCTTCCTTTTACTTTTGGTACCAACAACCATCATAATTAAATTAAAATTGAAAGTTATTTCAAGAAAGCTTAAGATTGATTTTCTAGCAATTTGAGGTATGGATTACACTCGTGACTAGATATCTATACCTTCCAATGCTATGTACACTTGGATATTCATTTGTGTTCAAGAAGTTTGTTGAGAAATCTTTTAATTATTTTGGATTTGAAAGCATTACTTAATCTATTTGAGAAAGTAAAAGCGAAAAGTAAATATTCCTCCCCTAGTTTTGAGATAATTTTTTTTTTTAACTTATTTAAATTATTTTTACCTCATAACTTATAAGAAGCTGTGTTTCACATAGATTTTCAAGAAAAAAAAAAAAAAAAAAACAAACACCAACTCTAAGTAGCTCTAATAAACTGGACCAAACAGGGCCAATGTTTGCTAGACATACAAGGGGTGAGACACCGTGGTAAAATAATTTCTAAACTTAGATGGAAGTGTTATTTCTCTTGCTATGTAAAATTTTGTATAAAATGGTGTGACTTGTTTGACTAGGATCACTTAAAGCTAAAAGATTTATTTATTTATAAGCTTTAATTTTAAATAAGTCATTGTTACATTATTTTATGTGATTTTTTTTTTTTTTTTTTTTTCAATTTGTAGATTGGAAATTGTAATTTACATAATAACCGCACCTCTAAAAAAACAGAGAATTTAGTAACTACAATAGTAAAATGGTTTTGGATTATAAGCATTCACTTTTGTGGCTTTGACTATGGCACACATTGTTGTACATGTTTTTGCTCAATGAAGAATTATTTATCAATATGTAGCTGAAATTTGGAAATGCTGGAGTCTTGATTTTAAATGGCAAGAACTACATCTTGCGTCAAATGCACTGGCATTCTCCTTCTGAGCACAAAATCAATGGTGTCGCGTATGTTCTTTTTCTGTCTCATGTTTTTTGTTTTTTAATTTTTTTAATTTTTATAGATTGTTCAAATAAAAAAACTAAATAAATTATATTTTTCATCTTTATAATTTGACTTCAATTTATGTTTTACATAATTATAGATTTGATGCAGAGCTTCATCTAGTCCACAATGCTAGCGATGGAAGCTTCACAGTTATAGCCATCCTTTATAAAATTGGTGATGCCGATCCTATTATTGCCAAGGTAGAGTATATATAGATTTATTGCATTTAATCATATGTTCACCTGTCAGCCCTCGTGGTAAGTAGAAGAACTTGATATTGAAATTCTAGTGAATGGAAGTGTTTGATAAGTTAATAGGTGTTGTGATGTTTCATGGTTGTAGATCCAAGGTAAATTAGCTGAGCTAGGTAAGGAGGTGTTTACAGATGAAGATCAAATCGCCGTTGGGACCTATGACACCTGGAAATTGAGGCGAAATACACGCAAGTATTATAGATATGTTGGTTCTCTCACTACTCCTCCGTGCACCGAGAATGTTACCTGGCACATCTTTGGCAAGGTTAGATAAGTTCATTTCATCAACAAAGTGCATCCATATATACATACAAAGGAACAAAACTTTCATTTGTTTGTTTCCAATGGAATAACTAAAATGTTTATGTTTTCTAAGAGACCAAATTAAAAATAATAGTAGAATAAAGAATTTATTTTGTTTCCTTCAAAACACTCCAAAACACAGTGCACTACATTGGAATAATAATCTTTGTCAGTGGCGGAGTTAGAAAATTAAATTAGTAGGGACACTTATTAATTACAATATCGAAAAATTTTACAAAAATATTTCACGCAAGTTTTTACAATTGATTTAAAAAAACCTCAAAAAAATAATGTTATTTATAACTAGTGTATCATAGACAATATAAAAAAATATAGATATATACAAGTCTTAAAATAAATTATATAATGATAAATTATTTTTTTATACAAAATTTGATTAAAAATTCAATATAATGGTAATACCACGTCATCATTAGTATGTGATATTACCAACTAATAATAAATAAATACATAGAGAGTGAACTTCACATGTCAAATTTAATTAATAATCTAATAAATTTCATATCTTTATAGTGAGATTATTTATACTTGCATGTCAATAATAATGATATCACCGTTACATTTAAAAATTTTCATAGATAATATAGTTTATAACAATCTCTTCATTTTTCCAATTAAAATAACCATTATTGTTCTCATAATTTTTAAAATATCATTGACATTTCACTCTAATAATATTTTTGTAATTTTTTTTTATTTAAAATATTTTCTTTATATTTGCAAAAAAAAAAAAAAAAAAAAAAAAAAAAACCCAAAATCCAGTGGGGACATGTGACCCCCTGGTCCTCACTTCCCTCCGCCACTGATCTTTTTCGATGTGGATTTAGAATATTTCATTATTTTTTTTTTATATTTTTCCAGAAAATATATATATATATATATATGAAAGGTTGTATTTTACTATGTGAATAAATATTGTTCCTTCTAATTTAGAAATTCTATTACTACTAATTTTTTAAAGAAAATTGAAAACCTTATTTGTTGGGATTCTTTACACTTGTCTTTAATAAAATTGAGTTATTTGACAATACTTAATGTTTTTGGTTTATAAAAACACTTTTATTTTTTTTAGTTTTTAAAAGTTTTATACTTATTCTTTTATGTGAATAACTATATATAAATCTCAATATTTTTAAATTATCAATTATCAAACTTTTATACATTTAATGGATTTCAATTTATGTTTCCAATCATTTTTATGCACCTCAAATTCATTTTGTTGTTAAAGTGTTCAAAACATTTATGTTTCCATACTAATTAAAACAATACACCGAAATGAAATTTCAATCCTTGTACATGCATAATTTAATAATAGGGTGCAAAAAAATGCAGGAGAGATCAATATCTAAAGAACAAATAGAGGCTTTGAAGGCTCCAGTGAAAGCAACATGCAAGAAAAATAGTAGGCCTGTGCAACCCCTGAATGGGAGACAAGTTGAGCTATTTGATGAGTTTTGTTGAGAAGATGACTCAACTGCTGATGTGTCATGTTGAGTAGGCTGCCAAGATATTCAAAGATTGCTGAAATAAAGTTGTTGGAGTATTTTTAAATAAGTCAAAATGTTTGAAAGCTTCAAAGTAGTTGTTACTAGAAAATAGGAAACTAGAAGATAAGCTCATGTATTCATGGGCTTGTGATGCTATTTCTTTGCAATTTGTTATGCATTTATGTTATATTTCTCATGTATATAAAGCACTTTCTAGTCAATAAAATATAAGGTCATTTGGCAGCTCACTTATGTTCTTGTATGTTCTTATTTTGTTACTGTTCTTGTAAAAATAACAACATATTGATATCAAAGTTGTTTTCTTAAGGGGCATGTGTGAGAAATCCTGAGAGTGATCTTTCACCAAAACACATAAACACCTAATCTTTCTAAGCATGGCCTCAAATGCTTTCTCTCCAATAATACCACCAGTTTTCACTGGTGAGAATTATCAAACATGGGCAGTAAGGATGATTGCTTATTTGCAAGCAGTTGATCTTTGGGAGGCAGTTGAAGCTGATTATGAAATCGTTCCATTGCCTGACAATCCCACTACACAAGAAATCAAGATTCACAAGGAGAGGACAATTAAAAAATTCAAAGCCAAGTCTTGTCTCCATTCAGTAGTTCCTGAAGCTATTTTCACCAAGATCATGACTTTGGAGTCAGCCAAAAACATCTGGGACTATCTTAGAACTGAGTCTCAAGACAATGACAGATCAAGGAGCATGCAAGTGATGAACTTAAGGAGGGAATTTGAGATACAAAGGATGAAGGAATTAGAAACCATAAAGGAGTACTCTGATAGGCTGTTGAGCATAGTAAACAAGGTAAGGTTGCTTGGAGAAGACTTGTCTGATCAAAGGGTTGTTGAAAAAATCCTAGTAACCATACCTGAAAGGCTTGAGTCCAAAATCTCCTCTCTTGAGGAATCTAAAGACTTAACAAGTATTTCCTTGGTAGAATTTTTGAATGCTTTACAGGCACATGAGCAAACAAGACTGATTAGGAAAGAAGGGTTTCTAGAGGGAGCTTTGAAGGCCAAACTACAAATCTGGGATAAAAGTAAAGGCAAGAAAAAGAAGGGCAATAAAGACAACTCAAGCAAAGGTAATGCTGAAGCTGGAGACAGCAACAACAAAGGAGGAACTCACCCTCAATGCCAGCATTGCAAGAAGACAAATCATCCTCAATCTAACTGTTGGTGGAGACCTGACATCAAGTGCAGAAAGTGCAACTAGTTAGGCCACATAGAGAAGGTTTGTAGAAGCAAACAATAGCAAGAGGGTGAAGCTAAAATTGTGGATCAGTAGGAGGAGGAGCACTTGTTTGTTGCCTCATGTTATCCATGCAAAAGCTCTAATGAACACTGGTTAGTTGATAGTGGCTGCACAAACCATATGATCTATGACAAAGAGCTCTTCAGAGAGCTGGATAGAACTAAAATTTCCAAAGTCAAGGTTGGAAATGGTGAGTTCATTGAAGTAAGAGGCAAAGGACAATAACAATGGAAAGTGTTTCAGGTACAAAACTAACCACTGATATTTTATATGTGCCTAGAATTGATCAAAATTTGCTAAGTGTTGGTCAGCTACTGGAAAAAGGCTATAAACTGTTGTTTGAAGATAAAAAGTGTATGATTAGAGATGTAGATGGCCGCGAGGTGTGTACAATCAAAATAAGAAGCAAGTGCTTCTCTTTGGATCCAATGAAGGAGGAGCAGACAACATATCAAGTCCCTATGAACACAACAGAAATTTGGCACAAGAGATTGGGCCATTTTCACCATCGAGCACTCATATATATATTGAAAAATCAGCTGGTACAAGGGTTACCTCTACTAGAAGAGCATCTACTTGGCTGCAAGGCTTGTCAATATGGAAAACAAAGTAGATTGCCATTTCCTAAAAAGGCTTGGAGAGCTTCACAGAAGCTGCAACTAATACATACTGATCTTGGAGGGCCTCAGAGAACCCCATCATTAAAGGGAAGTAAATATTATATTGCTTTTATAGATGATTTAACAAGAATGTGTTGGATTTACTTCTTAAGGTTTAAATCTAAGGTTGCAGCTGTGTTCTGGAAATTCAAAGCTTGGGTGGAAAACCAGAGTGGCTGCAAGATGCAAGTATTAAGATCAGATAATGGCAAGGAATACACCTCAGAATAGTTCGATTTGTTTTGTGAAGAAGCTGGAATCGAGTACCAGCTGACAGCTCCATATACTCCACAACAAAATGGAGTGAATGAGAGGAAGAATAGAACGCTCATGGAGATGACCAGATGTTTCTTACATGAAAAAGGGCTGCCAAAAAAATTCTGGACAGAGGCTGCAAATATTGCTATTTTTCTACTTAACAGACTTCCAACAAGGGCTTTGAAAAGAAAAACACCCTTTGAGGCTTGGTATGGATACAAACCTTCACTACTTAACTTCAAAGTATTTGGTTGTTTGTGTTTTTCATATGTGCCTTAGGTGAAGAGAGACAAGCTTGATAAGAAAGCAGAACCAAGAGTCTTTATTGGTTACAGCAACATCTCTAAAGCTTACAAAGTTTTCCAACCTCAAACAGGGAAATTCTGATAAGTAGAGACGTTAATTTTATGGAGAATGAGCAATGGAATTGGAATGATGGAGAAAAAGATAAAATTTTTAGAAGATTTGCAACCTTATGAAGACAATGTTGATGACCAACTAGTCAGGGAAACAAGACTGCTTTCTAACATTTATCAAACATGCAATGTTGCTGTAACGAAGCCTGTAAGATTTGAAGAAGCTAAAAAGGATCAGAAAAGGATGGAAGCTATGAAAGAGGAGATGAGAATGTTAGAGAAAAATCACACTTAGGAGCTTATGAAAAAACCTCAAAATAGGAAGATTATAGGAATTAAATGGTTGTTTAGAACCAAGTTAAATGCAGATGGATCAGTTAACAAGTATAAAGCAAGGCTAGTGGTGAAGGGTTATGCTCAAATCTACGGTGTTGATTTCTCTGAGACCTTTGGACCTGTGGCAAGGTTAGATACAATTAGGTTACTACTAGCACTTGTAGCACAAAAAGGCTGGATGGTCTATCAGCTAGATGTCAAATCAGCTTTTTTTGAATGGTTTTTTTGCAGGAGGAAATATATGTAGAGAAGCTAGAGGGATTTGCTATGTAGGGGCATGAGGATAAAGTGTATTTGCTGAAAAAGGAATTGTATGGTCTTAAACAGGCACCAAGGGCTTGGTACAGCAGGATAGATAACCACTTATTAGGCCTAGGCTTTGTAAAAAGCCTAAGTGAATTTACTCTGTACATGAAGGAGGCTACTGAATTAATTGTTGTGTCTGTTTATGTTGATGACTTGCTTATAACAGGGAGCAATAAAGAGCTTCTAAAGGAATTTAAAGTAGAGATGCTTAATGTGTTTGAGATGCCAGATTTGGGCTTGATGTCTTACTTTCTGGGAATGGAAGTAAAGCAAAGGCAGCATAAAGTCTTTATCTGCCAACAAAAGTATGCAAAGGAGATCCTAAAAAAGTTTCACATGGAAGACTGCAAAGCTATATCAACTCGTATGAATCAGAAAGAGAAATTTAGCAAGGATGACAGAGCTGATAAGGTTGATGAAGGTTTGCATAGGAGTTTGATTGGTTGCTTAATGTATCTTACTGCAACCCGACCTGCTATAATGCATGCTGTGAGTTTGCTTTCGAGGTTTATGCATTGTGCAAGTGAGGTGCATTTTCAAGCTTCAAAAAGGATTCTGAGGTATATCAAAGGCACTGTCAATTATGGTATAAAGTTCACTCATTGTTTAGATTTGAAGTTCCATGGCTTCTCTGACAGTGATTAGGGAGGTTTTATTGATGGTATGAGAAGTACAACTGGTTTTTGCTTTAGTTTTGGATCAGGCATGTTCTCCTGGTGTTCAAGGAAACAAGAGATTATTGCACAAAGCACTGCTGAAGCTGAATATGTGGTTGCTACAACAGCCGTAAACCAAGCTCTATGGTTTAGGAAATTGTTAACAGATCTGCATATGGAATAGGAGGAGTCCACACAAATCTTTGTTGATAACCAAGCTGCTATATCTATATCTAACAATCCAATTTTCCATGGGAAAACAAAGCATTTTAAGATTAAACTTTACTTACTCAGGGAAGTACAGAAAGAAGGAGAAGTACTATTGCTCCATTGCAAAACAGAAAATCAGGTTGCTGATATTCTAACAAAAGCACTTCCTAAAGCCAGGTTTGAATTCCTAAGAGAAAAATTGGGAATGAGCAACAGCTGATCCAAGGAGGAGTGTTGAGAAGATGACTCAATTGCTGATGTGTCATGTTGAGTAGGCTGCTAAGATATTCAAAGATTGCTGAAATAAAGTTGTTGGAGTATTTTTAAATAAGTCAAAATGTTTGAAAGCTTCAAAGTAGTTGTTACTAGAAAATAGGAAACTAGAAGATAAGCTCATGTATTCATGGGCTTGTAATGCTATTTCTTTGCAATTTGTTATGCATTTCTGTCATATTTCTCATGTATATAAAGCACTTTCTAGTCAATAAAATATAAGGTCATTTGGCAGCTCATTTATGTTCTTATTTTGTTACTGCTCTTGTAAAAATAACAAGTTTAGCTAAGCACGAGCATTTATGAATTAGAAATAGTTCAACGTTGCCTTGAGTTAAAATCTATGGCTTAATCTAATATGTTTACTAATCTATATATATATATCTTCTATTGCAGCAAATGTTTTGAGTTTTTCAATATATTTCTTTTTTCTGTTTTTTTTTTTTCCTTTTTCGTTTTGCATGTGGAAGTTTCCATGTATGCTTTTCTACCTAATTTTCTGGTCAACCAATTTACCCAATGACCCTTGAACCCTAATCCCATTCGTAGCCCAGATATTCATCTAAAAGCTCATCTCTAAGGGCCTAGTTGATTGGTTGGATTATAATATAAAATTGGAATTATTAATTCATAAGACTCACATTCTATTGTTTGGTTACACTTTTTGTTATCTAAGTTAAATTTCGATGGAGATTTTATTCAACAAAATTGGCAAATTTTTTAATCCTATAACTAATAATACAAAATAAATTATATATTGGGTTGATGGTCGAAGTGGTCCAACCAGAGGTAGTCTGGTCTGGTATTGAAAATGTTGTAAGCAACAAAGAGCAATAAAAAACACTGCTAGAAAGGAACAATATGATTAGATTTGAATTACCGAAGCTACAAGAAAGGCAACAAATCAAAGACCTATTGTCATGGTGGCAGGACTTTAATTTGAAAAAGAGAGAAAAAAAATAATCTGGAATGTATTACTGTCGGCAATTTTATGGGGACTGTGGAAAACTAGGAATGAGAAGTTATTCCATAAAGGGAATCCGGATTGGGGTTTAAACTAGGAAAGAATTATTTCGAATGTAACTGACTGGGTTAAATCCAATAAGTGAGTGATTTTTTTTTCCATGTTTCAGAGCATTAAAGGATTTCTCCGAGGAGGGGCTTTTGTTTGCTTTATTTGGTATAAGTTATGTTGTTGCATAGGTTTAATCCACAAGATCTCAGTGGGTTGGGCTGCTACTTGGTCATCCACACTGGTGAAGGTTGTTGCGTAGGTTTGATCCACAAGATCTCAATGGAGATCCAACAGCCTTAAGTGCTTGACGACCAGGAGCGGCTCCAACACATGGCCAGGGGCGTCACCCGAACCCCCTGGATGAATTTTTTATTTTTTATTATATAAGTATTAGATTTAGGAAAAAAATAAGCAACTGAACCCACTAAAATACAACTTTGAATCCATAGTTTTCAGTCATACATTGAGAAAGATGTATTTGATAGTGTTGATAATGAGCTTATTATGCAACGATTTCAAAATATGAAATCTCATCGTGGTTAATTGTAGAAGCTCGTGTATTAGCATGTTTTTTTGTTTAAACAATAGTATCACTATATTGAAATATTTTTGTTTATAATTTCAGAATTTAAATTAATTTATTGATTTTTTTCTCCATAGGTGACATAATGATTAATGTGAATTTTCTGTAAAATATATGACATTTAAGTTTTTGATTGACACCACTGACAAAAATTCCTGAAGTCGTCACTGTTGGCGACTCACTTTTCCAGACAATTTTGTTGTCCTGGCAGCAAGGAGACCACTTCAGGTTTATTTTCGTACTTTTTGAGATTCAATGTTACCATGATAAGGCTGTCACTTAGAAAGTAAATGCATTCTATTTTGCAATTAGGTTGTAGCATATCTTCATACAATTTGTGTACAATTGAATTCTTGGAGCTTTTGGTTGTGAATTCCCTAACTAGATTCTTCAAACTAGGTTATTCTTTTGTTTTCCCTTGTTATGTTTGTGCAACTGTTGGATTCTATTTGTGATTTATCCGTGTGTCTCTCCACTTACAAGATAGGGTCACGATAGCTTGATATGCATTGTTGGATTCATTTACTAATGGCTTAATCTTTTTGGGATAATTGGTGATCTAACTAAGATGAAGAGAGGAAGATGGTCGTTTGGCGTTTGGCTATGCTGTTTGAGTTTCATAGAAAGTGGAAAACTGCTTCTAGAGGTTTTAGGTATGAGGCTTCCTCTAAAAATAAAAAATAAAAAAAATTAAGAAAAATGGGGAGGCTATTAAAATTTTCACCTAGAATCAACATTAAAATAGGTTGAAAAGGTTTTAGTGTGTCAGTGATGTATATCCATATTGATTCTTCAATATCCTGATAGGTCTAATGATAGAAGAACACAAGGACACCTTAGTTACCCAAGGCCATAACTTTGTCGAATACAATGCCAAAGCATCTTATTTATAGGTTTACAACCCTAATAAAATAGGAAACTAAGACCTTAATAAAATAGGAAAACTAATAATTAAATACTTATGGACATTAATTATGAAATTGTAAAATAGATCTTCATGTGGTGGAAAGTTGCTGAGCGCTAGCTGAATATTGGACTTCTACATTCTGCATCATCTAATGCATATGCTTCTAAACAAATTACCATTGAGATCCTAGAAGGCTTTCAAACTATACCTATGGAGCTTTTCTTTCAGAAACTATACCTAATTTTGAAGTTGAACCTTTGGGTTGTCCCTGTATTTGGTGTTTGTGTTGTAACCCAACTCTAAATTGCTTTATTTTCGTTATCTCTTTGAGGTTAGCTTTATTCATTTTTTTTTAATAAAAATAAAAATAACAATTATTGATGAAATCAAACATACAGTACATATGAAATTATATCAATAAAGTAGAGGTAAGAGCAGAAAGCATCATAGTATAACTTTCTAATCCCAGCTGGGTTAGTACTAAGAAGAACATCCAATCATATGCTAGCTCAAGCAAAAAAAAGTTGGTGAGAACCAATAGAAAAGGAAAAGAATAAGACAAACAATCACAGTTCTCAACACTACAATACAACAGCTAGCAGTCATCAAAACCAGCAGCCACCACTGCAGCATATAAAGACACAGGAGCAACCACCTCTGAATCTCCTCTGTTCCTCCTCTGCAGCATAGCTCTCAGATGCACTTCCTCACCTGCTGAATGCTTAGCGCAATTTCATTTACAGAATAGAAGCAACCTAGATCATGTGATTTCATCCAAAGGGCCAACTCTTACTTTGATTAGGTCACATAATTCTTCTAGATTTGGTTGAGTATCGGTAAACATGCACTCATTTCTATATTTCCACACAGACCAAATCACTGCTATAGGGACAGCTCTCCATACCTGCCTTTCCTTCTTCCTGAATTTCCAGCCCAGCCACCATTGCATCAAACTTTCAATTGACCCTGGCACTACCCAACACAACCCCCGCCACTCAAATGATGCTTGACCAAACTTGCCACACAAAGGGGCAGAAAAGTAGGATATGGTTCAAGGATTCCAACTCAGATTTACACAACACACAGGATCACAACTTGGCTTTATTCATCTTCCACTTTCTAATGCATCTGCTCCAATTGTTTGGTGAGAACTGTATAAATATAAGACTTCAGAACGAGGAACAAAATGAGTAGGATATGATTGTTTTTTTGTTTGATTGTTTTCTTATTTTTTATTATATATATATAGTTTTTTATTGGGACATTTATACACAAGCCTTAATTTATGAACTTATACACTATTAAGAGATAATGCTAGGGATACCAAATTTTTTATCAAATAAATGATCAAATGTCTCACACTGGTGTGAGGTCTACACTTTTGTGGACCCCACACCTATGTGAGACATTTGGTAGAAAATTTGGGGCCTAGCATTTTCCCTCCATTTAGTCCTAATTAAGATTTTTTGAACTTTTAAATTCTGTTAAATTTTTAATAGTCAGAATTACCTTCGTTCATCATTTATAATTATCTATAAAGGAACATGATGATTTGACATTTATTTCGATTTTGAAAATATCAACTTTCCAATTGAAAAAACTTAAAAAAATAAAATTATGTGTAAAAAATAAAACTAATTTTTTTTGAAAAAATTGAATTATTTTCTTGTGCAAAATTGAAAATTTTGTGTCTATAAAGAAGTATGATGATGGAACATTGAGGTGCAAAACTGAAAAAAAAAAAAAAAACTTTGAAAATGAAAAAAACTAATAATATTCTCAATTTTAAAACTGAAAAAATCTGTTAATATTCTCAGTTTTATCGGATAATTGAATCAAACCAATAAGTAGAAACATAAAAACATTTAATCTCATGCTCTGATTTTTTTAATCAGTTAGTGAAACAATTATCTGGAACATTACTATTCAAAATTGATAATGTTCTTAATTTTAAAAATTGAGAAAAACTAATAATATTCTTAATTTTACTATATATGACTTATTGCATTGGTTCAAAAAATTTGGAATAAAATCTAAGCTACCATAATATTTGTAAATAGGATTTTTAGATAAATAACTTTTTTTTTATTTAGAGATTCGCACGAGGTTGGTTTAGAGGTTCTACTTTCTGCCAAATCCGATGGTGACATTTCTTAAACATTAAGAAACATCAAAAAAATAATAAAATCAAGGACATAAAATCATAAAGTAATTTGTTGGTTTGGTGGCTCAGTAGTGATTGTTGAGTCATATGCTATTATTAATTTTATTTAGTCTGATGGATAACCTAGAAGACAGTGGTAGCCATTTTTCATTGCTAGAACACACTCCACATACGGCTACAGGGCACTTCAAATGAGCAAGAAGCACCAACATGCACTGATTGATTATTTATTTATTTACTTATTAGCTTTTGTTTCTGTTTATTTTAGGATTAGATATGAGAACCTGATAAGTAGGTATCTCTCTTTTTTTTTTTTTGTTTTCGGGTTTGATGGTCTATTGGTAACTTTTTTTTTTTTTTTTTTTATTACAATGGATTGCACTATCAAGGGATTTGTGGCTTCTACATCAGTAGTGGCAAAAGTGGCCTTTGCAAAAACAATGGAGCAACACGATTGTTGTTGTATTCTATTAATGGAACAACTATGCACTTTTAAGCATTAATTCATCAAAAGTAAAATGAAAAAATTTCACTTTGGACGGTATGCCTATGCAAATTAGCTGAGATTGTATCCTTTATGCTATCCATGCTAAGTTTGGTTGGTTGAAAGTAATGGCGGAGTCAGAAAATTAAGTTAGAGGGGATATTATTAATTATAATTTTTTATTTAAAAAAAAATTGTAATCAACATTAAGATAATAATAATTTTATGAGCTAAATTTAAGCATAAAAAATTACATATTTATTATTAATAGGAGTACAAATTAAAAAATTACATATTCATTATTATGGATCAAAATTCCTAATTTAAAAAAATAAAAATATATCATTTATAGCACAAATTATTATAAAATCTATTTAATTTTTATTTGACAGAAAAATATTAAAGAGATGACGTTACTTATAAATGATATGTTTTGAATGAAAATTATTAAACAGTCTTAGAATACCATATAGCATTGCCTACATGATGCTCAAAGTATGGGAAATCACAAATCACACTAATTAATTTGTCAACTGCTTAAAAATAATGAGTTCATTATATCCAATCTATAAGATTTTTTACTATACTGTTGGTTTAAACTATTACATAAATAATACCGCATAGTGCTCTCAAAATATCAAATAATTATTTATTGTGAACAATACAATAAACCCTTAGCTAAAAAACGTGTAAGAAAATATATATATATACATTTTGTATATAGCAAAAAAAAAAAAATACACAAAAAAAATCAAAATTGAGGGAGGGGGGGGGGGGGGGGGCGGGGACGGGACCCCCTCGGCCTGCTTTCTCTCCGCCACTGGTTGGAAGTGTGTGAGACCCATGGGACTCCCTAGCCCATGGACTGAAACAACAAGCATGGCCTAAAAAAATGCTTCAATTGATTCCCCTTTAAAGCTAAGCTACATTTGTTGCTGTTGTTTTTATTTTTATTTTTTAAATTATGATAAAAAAAATGTATTGGTATGGCCAACACATGACCACCCTCCTTGAACGTGACAGAAACCATGATTTTAATTCCAAGGAAACAATACATTTAGTGTCAAGTATAGATGATCAAAATTTAGGATTTTAAGATTAAGATGAAAAAAAAAAAATAAAAGTGAAAAACACAAAAAGAAACTTAATGAGCTTTTGCTTCATTATTAGCAAAAGGATGTAGATTGTCTAATAAGAATAAAATGGACTTGTGATTTCTTTAATATCATGATGGAAATGTTACATCCACCACCTTTTTTTACTACATCTATCAATTTTAATTAAACTATAAAGGTATCATTTTAAAAAATTTGTCTAGACAAGATACCTACTTGTCGTTTAATCCTTTAACCTTTTAATTGAGAGTGTATAGAAGTGACCAACTGACATTTTTCAAGTTACAATCAACAAGTGTTGGTGTTTTGATATGAAATGACTACATTATTGGTATGAATATTTTATACCAAAATTTTATTTGTATATTATTATTCTTATTATTATTATTATTATTATTAATTTGTTCATTTTGACACCCAAACAATGTACACAAATACTATAGTGATAAACATCCGTAGTCCTACAAGACAAAATCAATCTTGTAATTGTCAAAAACGTTTTTGATCAATTGGGGTACACTTCTACTTATGAGATTAGGAGATGTTTGGTCTGCATGTTTTTTTTAATATAAATTAATTTGAAGAAAATAAATATCAAAAAAATATTTTTAAATTTTTAAAAATTATTTTTATCATTCAAAAGATCAAACTATATAAAAATAATAAGTATTTTTATTTTTTTTCATTTTTTTTTCATTTAATTTTTATATTTTTTAAAAATTTTAAAAAATTAAAAGTATAATTCTAAAGAGGGAGATCTTATAAAGGAGACTTAGTATTATTCTAAGGTCCCCCTCTTTAGCATAATACTAAGTCTCCCAATCTCCTATAGAGGGTGGGTGTCCCTCTTTCACTTTAGACTAAGTTGGTTATATTATTATACCTAATTTTGTGTTATTCTACTATTAAATGTTGGAAATGGTTATAAAATTCTGGGTAAAACTAGAATTTTTTTCCTAAGTTTGGTCTATTTTTTAGGTGGGTCCCGTGCGTCGATTTACGCGGGTCAAAGTGGTAACGTGTTCTATGCCGCGTTGTGATTCACGTGGTATATTTGGTTGCTCAAAACCATTACCAAGTGAATGGGAAATTGAAGCCAAAGTATACTCCATGGAAATGGAGTTTTGGTAAAAAATCGTTAAAGGTATTGAATAAGGCTTGTCCCACATTGATTTAGTGGGAAGTTTTGAATGGGTTTATAAGGCATGCGTTTGGTACTTGGGGTGTGCCCCAAGGGGTACCCAAGTGTTTCAGAGGGAGAGGTTATGAGCAAAATGGGCTAGACCCATTGGACCCAAAAATCCACCACACGCGCGCGCGCCGCCGCCGCCCGTTCGGTCGGGCTGGGCTTGGGCTTGTTCGGCCCAGTACTAATCTTTTTGGACAAAAAACATTTGAATTTTATTTTATTTTTGGTAAAATAAAATTCAGAATTCAAAATAAACTGGTTTGGTTTTACTGTACATCCAAACAGGGCCCTTCCCGTTTTCAAATTAAATCAGAAATAAACTGGTCTGGTTTTACTATACATCCAAATAGGGCCCTTCTCGTTTTTTATCTGTTTAAATTATGAACCCAACAAATTCAAATCTGTTTGAATTCAAAACCAACAGGTTTCATACCTGTTCAATTCAAAACCTACAGCCACCTTTAGATCTATAAATATGACAGCCCTCATTTTGATTTTGTAACTCTAATTTCGTCCTTCATAATTCTACAAATATTCTTTTCATATTGCTGCATTATTTTCTTCTGTGAGAAAGTATAAACACTTAGTGTGTTCGTTAGGCAAATAATTTGTAGTGCTGCTATTGTTTGTAATAGATCATTTTATCCTGGGAGATAGACGTCCAAATTCTGAAAGCACCGTGGAGAGGACGAATCTGTCTTAAGGACACAGTGTCAAATATTGGACTTGATCAGAATTATTATTTGAAACAATTAATCAAGTAAGTTGTTTAATTTATTTTCTGTTTCATTTGTTTATTTAAATCAGATTTTAATTTTGTTTTTGTAACAAAATAAAATCTGTTTTTATTTATTTATTTATTTATTTCTAGTTTGATTTTTGTAATCAAACAAATTCTCTCCTTTCTTTTGTTTATTTATATTCTTGTTGTTGTTTGGTACACAATAGAATTTAAACTATTTAAATACAGTGAAGATTGTCCAACATTAAATACTAAAAAGTCTCCTATATACTATATCATTAATTATACTCAAATGATACTTGATCAAACTTGCCAGACAATGGGGCAGAAAAGTAGGATATGGTTCAAGGATCCCAACTCAGATTTACACAACACACAGGATTACAACTTAGCTTCCACTTTCTAATTGGGGTTGAGCATAGTCCAGATTGGTCTGAATTGGAATAAAATTTGGACCAATCCGTTATCTAGGGTTCTTGAAATATTGGAACTTATCCAATCTATTTAAATCGTTGAACTAATCCGAACCAATCCATTTAAACACGGATTGGATTGGTTTAGGATCACAGATTCACATAATTAAATTAAACAACCATAAGTATTTAGACTATTACAAATTACAACACTGATAGAGACCCCATTTTTGGAAGATCCCCACAACCCCCAAAGTGATCCATACCACTCATGATGTGAACCCCACACATTATGAGTGGTGTGGATCACTTTGAGAGTTATAAGGGTCCTCCAAAAAAGGGGTCTCACTCATTTTCCTACTAATTAAAACTAAAAACCAACAAACAAAAGTAATAAAAGAAGAAGCTATGCGGCTTTAGGTTTGGATTTAGGTTTTATATGGAATAAGAGAAGATACTATGTGAGAAGGTGTATAATATAAATATAGGCTATTTGTATACGGTCCGGATTGGTTCCAATCTAAAACACCGTGGGGTTCAATCCGGAACCGATCCATGGATTACGGATTTTAATTTTTCAATTCAGAACTGAACCATAGATTCAAAAAACCAATCCAAACCTCTTGGATCGGAGTGGACCAGATCAGATTACGGATTTTACGGATTTCTTACTCAGCCCTATTTCTAATGCATCTACTCCAATTGTTTGGTTAGAACTACATAAATATAAACTTCAGAACTAGGAACAAAATGAGTAGGATAGGAGTGTTTTAGTTTGCTTGTTTGTTTTTTCTTTTTCTTTCTTTCTTTTTTTTTTTTTTTAATTTTTTAATTTTTTTTTATACATAGTTTTTTATTGGGACATTTACACACAAATATTAATTTATGAACTTATACTCCATTAAATCTTAACTAATATTTTTTGGACTTTTAAGTCCCATTAAATTTTTAATAGTCAGAATTACCCTTGTTCATCATTTATAATTTTCTATAAAGGAATATGATGATTTGATATTTATTTCGATTTTGAAAACTTTAAAATATCAACTTTATGTTATGAAGTAATCTTGATATAAATTTTTTTTTTGTCAAAAAAGGAGGCTAAAATCAAGATGGCCGTAGTTGCATTCAATACATTCACATTGATAGTCGTATATGCATTAAATGCTTTCACACTACTAGCTGTATTGGCATTAAATGTGTTCACATTGCTAGTTTATCTATAAATAGCTAATGTCTCAGAGTGATAAGTATGTGGGAGAAAGAAAAGGAAGAGTGCTCTGTTTGTTTGTTTTTTAGAATTATTTTGAGTGAATTGAATTTCAGTTTGGTTCAGTTTTAAACCTCTAATTGTGAATCACCAACAGTGGTTTGCACCTCACTCCCACCAACAGTGGTATCAGAGCCGAAGGTAGCTTGAATTTGCAGCCATTTTGCCAAATTTTCAAGAACATAGCGTCGTTTCAAAAATTGTCCAGAAATCAAAGTGGTCGAAATCCATTTTTGATCACATCAGCTTGAAGCTCTCGATGAGACGAGCACAATTGTGAAAATCGCATCAAAAATGGATCTCGGATGACTCTGCACGCACCATACACGCCATTGACGCCGTTTTTACGCACGCCGCACGCCGCTTGCCAGAGGAAGAAGACGCGTGATCCCACGCGCAGGCACATGCCACACGCACGTGCACCAGACGACTTGACATCATCTGAGCCACTGACCAGCTTTGACCAAGTCGAGCCAAGCTGCCGTTGACCGGAGCTGCTGACCGAGTCGAGCCGTCGTTGACCGGAGCAACTGGCCGAGCCGAGCCTGAGTCACGCCGCTAAGCAAGCTGCGTTGACTGAGCTGTTGACCAAGCCCCTGACATCAGCACACCAAGGATTAATCTAGTGTGACGCGACTAAGGTGCAGCCACAGATCTAAAGCGTCAAAACCATTTTGGTTTGATCTAAGCCATTCAGAGTCTATTTCTGGTGATCCAATAGTGTTTTCCAACTATTTGGAGTATTCCGGACACATCTGTATGCTCAGAATTTTCAAATTCCATACTAAAAATTTGCAGTTTTTTTAAAGACAACCAATGGCCAACACAAACAACTTCTTTAAGCCCCAGTTTCAAAACTCCACAAAGAGAACTATGAAAATTGGAGTATTCAAATGCAAGTCCGACTAGCCTCACAACATTTGTGGAAGTTAGTGATCTAGTTTATGACGAGCCAGCCACTCTCGAAGATGAAGGAAGTATAAATGAAGCTCAGAAGACAGTGTTAAAAGATTCAAAGAAGAGAGATAAAAAGGCGTTGTATCTGCTCTATCAAGGCATTGATGAGTCAAGCTTTGAGAAGATTTCAGCAGCAGCAACCCTCTAAAGAGGCATGGAGTATTCTTCGCAATTCACACCGTGGAATTGAGAAGACGATCAGAGTTCGACTCCAGGTGTTACGTGGCAAATTCGAGATGTTGCACATGAATGAGAATGAGTAAATTTCTGAGTACTTCAATAGAACATTGACCATTGTTAATCAGATGAGAAGATATGGAGAGAAGATGAAATCTCTTCAAGTGATAGAGAAGATTCTACGATCACTCAGTCCCAAGTTCGAGCACGTGGTTGTAGCAATAGAAGAGTCTAAGGATCTCAGTGCCATGACAACCGATGAGCTAATGGACACACTTAAGATTCATGAACAAAGGTTCAACAAGAAGACTCCTCAAGTTCTCTAGAGCAAGCTCTTTAATCAAAGCTATCTTTCAGAGATGACATAAACGAGCAAAGGGGGACATCACAAAGAAGCTGAGGAAGAGGCCGTGGTTACAATAATCGAAGTTCTAGTTTTTGAGGAAGAGGCGGAAGAGGTCCAGCCAGAGGAGGAAGAAGTCGACCACACTTTGCTCCACGAGGAAGAGCAAGAGGTAGAGGAGGTGGTTACAACAACCGAATAGGAGTTGACAAAAGCAATGTTCAGTGTTACTAGTGCCACAAGTTCGGGCATTACAGCAATGAATGTCGCAGTAGAGCAACAACAGAAACCGAGAGCAAGCAAATTTTACTGAGCAGGAAAACAAACAAAGTTAGACCTACAGTCCTGTTTGTCCACCATGGAGACACTGAAAACCAAAACAATGTTTGGTATCTAGATTCGGGAGTTAGTAATCACATGTGTGGTAAAAGAGAGTTGTTTGTTGAGCTTGACGAGACTATACAAGCACAAGTCTCATTTGGTGATTTTTCAAAGACTCCAGTGAAAGGAAGAGGTAACATTCCGATCAAGCTCAAGAATGGAGATCGTGATTACATCTCTAATGTTTATTATGTTCCTTCCATGAAGAACAACATTTTGAGTATGGGACAACTCCTAGAGAAAAGATACGACATCAGTATGAAAGATTGTTATCTTACCATCAAAGACAATCATGGTAATTTGATCGCTCGGGTGAGAATGTCCAAGAATTAGATGTTTGCATTGAACATCCAACATGATACTGCGAAGTGTTTAAGTGCCATCATCAAAGACAAAGACTGGCTATGGCATTTGAGGTTTAGACATCTCAACTTTGGAAGCTTGAAGCTGTTGTCAAGCAAGAATATGGTGAAAGGGCTCCCTCATATTGCTCATAGCAATGAAGTTTGTGAAAGCTGTATTCTTAGCAAGCATCACAAAACTAGCTTTGCCAAAGAAGTGAAGTGGAGAGCAACAAAGCTGCTGGATCTAGTGCACACTGATGTGTGTGGTCCATTGAAGCCAATGTCAAATGGACAGAATAGATATTTTTTCACATTCATTGATGATTATAGCCGGAAGACATTGGTGTATTTTCTTAAAAGAAAGTTGGAGGTGTTCAGTATCTTCAAAGAATTCAAAGCTCTTGTAGAGAAGCAAAGCGGTTACTACATCAAGATATTGCGATCAGATCAAGGTGGAGAATATACATCAGATACTTTCGAGAATTATTGCAAAGAGCATATAATCAAGCATCAAACAACACCATCCTATATGCCACAGCTGAATGGTGTTGCGAAAAGGAAGAATCGCAAATCTTAGATATGGCAAGGAGCATGTTGAAAGGAAAGGGACTACCCAAACAATTTTGGGCTGAAGCCATATCATATGCTGTGTATCTGTTGAACAGATGTCCAACTAGGAGCCTTCACTCTATGACTCCAGAAGAAGCTTGGAGTTCACATAAGCCAAGTGTCAACCATCTCAGAATATTTGGGTGTGTTGCGTAGACCAAGATTCCAGAAACAAGAAGAACCAAGCTCGATGACAAGGGAAAAAAATGTGTCCTTGTCGGATATGCAGACAGAACAATGGGATACAAGTTGTATAATCCCATTACCAGAAAGGTGATCATGAGTAGAGATGTGATATTTGAAGAAGAAGAAGAAGCTTGGAACTAGAATCAAGATGAAGTTGTTAAAGATGCAGAACTCATTTTTGAAGATAAAACATCAAAAGCTCCAGTTGAAATTACAAGAGAAGTTCAAGATGAGCCACAAACTCCTCCACATAGAATACCGGCACCTAGATCGCCAGTTTCTCACAGAAGTGCTGCATCATCATCATCATCATCAGCATCATCAGATGATAGTTTTTTTCAAACAACCAAGACCAATGAGAAATTTGCAAGAGATATATGAAGCTACAGAAGAAGTAGATCTGAATTTGTTCTACCTACTTGCAGATAGTGATCCACTTACCTTCTCAGAAGCCATCCAAGAAGATAAATGGAAGAAAGCAATGGATGAAGAAATTCATGCCATTGAGAAAAATGACACATGGAAGCTTACCAGTCTACCGGAGGGGCACAAACCCATTGGAGTGAAATGGGTATACAAGACAAAGAGGAATGCACAAGGCGAAGTGCAACACTATAAGGCAAGGTTAGTAGCAAAATGTTACAAGCAGAGAGCTAGAATTGATTATGGAGAGTTGTTTGCTTCAGTTGCCCAATTAGAGACTATCAGGCTAATGATTTCTTTGGCTGCCCAGTACAAGTGGCAGATTTATCAACTTGATTTGAAATTTGCATTTCTTAATGGTTTCCTTGAAGAAGAAATCTATATTGAACAACCTTCGGGGTATGTTCAGAATGGGCATGAAGACAAAGTGTACAAATTGAAGAAAGCACTTTATGGATTGAAGTAAGCTCCGCGTGCATGGAATACTAGAATTGATCAGTATTTTCATGACAATGGTTTTGAAAAATGTCTATATGAGCACGCACTATATTTGAAGAAGGAAGCTGATGGAAGCACGTTGCTTGCTTGTCTTTATGTTGATGATCTAGTTTTCACCGGAAACAATCCAGCTATGTTCAAAGACTTTAAAAGAAGCATGGTCTAAGAATTTGAAATGACAGATATTGGATTGATGGCTCATTTTCTTGGCATTGAAGTGGCACAAAGAAAAGATGGAATTTTTATTTCCCAAAGTGGCTATGCCAAGGAAATTCTCAAGAGATATGGAATGGAAAATTGCAATCCAGTGAACACTCCTGTAGACAATGGAGTGGAGCTCAAAAAAGGTACAAAGGCAGGTGATGTGGATCCAACTTATTTCAAGAGCTTAGTTGGAAGTCTTCGCTATCTTACTTGCACTAAGCCAGACATACTCTATGGAGTATGACTGATTAGCAGATATATGGAAACACCGGATCAGTCACACCTTTATGGAGCAAAGAGGATTCTTCACTACATCAAAGGTACAGTCGATGATGGTTTATTCTATAAACCAACTGATAATTTCAGTCTTGTTGGTTACTCAGATAGCGACTGGGGATGTGACTTGGATGAACGGAAAAGTACTACGGGATTTACTTTCTTTATGAGAGATACAACCTTCACATTGTCATCCAAGAAGCAAGCCATTGTGACATTATCGACTTGTGAAGCTGAGTATGTTGCGGCCAAGTCAACTGTGTGCCATGCAATATGGTTACGGAACATGCTGAAGCATTTGGGATTTCCACAAGAAAAATCCATTGAGATCTATGTTGATAATCGCTCAGCAATTGTATTGGCAAAGAACTCAGTTTATTATAAAAGAAGTAAGCATATTGACACCCGCTATCATTTTCATCCGAGAGCATGTGAAAAATAAAGAGGTGGGATTATTTCCTTGCAAATCTCAAGATCAGCTTGCAGATATTTTCACGAAGCCATTGAAAAATGATCTGTTCAACAGAATGAAGATAATGCTTGGGATGAAGCAGCATTGAGAATCAAGATTAAGGGGGGATGTTGTGAAGTAATCTTGATATAAAAACTGTTTGTCAAAAATGGAGGCTGAAATCAAGATGGCCGTAGTTGCATTCAATGCATTCACACTGATAGCCGTATATGCATTAAATGCTTTCACACTACTAGTTGTATTGGCATTAAATGTGTTCGTATTGCTAGTTTATCTATAAATAGCTAATGTATCAGAGTGATAAGTGTGTCGGAGAAAGAAAAGGAAGAGTGCTCTGTTTGTTTGTTTTTCAGAATTATTTTGAGTGAATTGAATTTCAGTTTGGTTCAGTTAAACCTCTAATTGTGAATCACCAACAGTGGTTTGCACCCCACTCCCACCAACACTTTCCAATTAGAAAAACTAAAAAACAAAAAAATTATGTGTAAAAAAAAAAACTAATTTTTTTTTGAAAAAATTGAATTATTTTTTTGTGCAAAACTGAAAATTTTGTGTCTATAAAAAAGCATGATGATGGAACATTGATGTGCAAAACTGAATAGAAAAGAAAAAATGAAAAATTGATAATGTTCTCAGTTTTAAAACTGGAAAAATATGTTAATATTCTCGGTTTTATAAGATAGTTGAATTGAATCAAACCAATAAGTAGAAGGGTAAAAACATTTAATCTCATGCTCTGTTTTTTTAATCAATTAGTAAAACAATTATCTGGAATATTACCGTGCAAAATTGATAATGTTCTTAATTTTAAAAATTGGGAAAAACTGATAATATTCTTAATTTTACTAAATGAGACTTATTAATTCAAAAAATCTTAAATAAGACCTAAGCTACCATAATATTTGTAAATAAGACCTTTAGGTAATTAACTTTTTTTTTTTTATTTAGAGATTCACACGAGGTTGGTTTAGAGGTTCTACTTTCTGCCAAATCCGATGGTAACATTTCTCAAACATTAAGAAACTTCAAAAAATAATAAAATCAGGGGCATAAAATCATATAGTAATTTGTTGGTTTGGTGACTCAGTAGTGATTGTTGAGTCATATGCTATTATTAATTTTCTTTAGTCTGATGAATAACCTAGAAGACAGTGGTTGCTGTTTTTTGTTGCTTGAACAAACTCCACATACAGCTACAGGGCACTTCAAATGAGCAAGAAGCACCAACATGCACTGATTGATTATTTATTTATTTACTTAGGCCTCGTTTGGGAACAGGCTAATTTAGTAACTTTTTGGCTTTTTGGCTAAAATATGAGCTAAAAAAAACTAATATGTTTCGGATGACTTTTTGGCTTTTTACGAAAAGATGTGCAAAAAGTAGAGAGAAAAGAGAATCTTTGACTTTTTGGTATGGGTTGTTGGCTTTTTGGCTAATTTAGTAACTTTTTGACTAAAAAGTTTGGTTGCCAAACAAGGCGTTATTAGCTTTTGTTTCTGTTTATTTTAGGATTAGAGATGTGAACCTGATAAGTAGGTATCTCTCCTTCGGGTTTTTTTTTTTGGTTTTGTATTTTTGTTTTTATTTTCGGGTTTGATGGTCTATTGGTAACTCTTTATTTTATTTTATTTTTTATATAATGGATTGCACTGCACTATCAAAGGGATTTGTGGCTTCTACATCAGTAGTGGCATGGCCCCTCACTACAAAAAATTAAGGTTTTAAAAACCGAAATTTAGGGACAAAATTATTTTGTAGAGACTAAACAATTTTGTTGCGAAAAGTGTCGTTATTATATTTTTAGCAACACAAATTGGGCATTAGTGATGAATTATTATCCTTTTGGGACCAAATTTTTTGTCTGAAAAAATAAACCATTTTGAGACCAAATTATTTTGTCCCTAAAAGGCTATTTACTAGTGACATTTTCAAAATTTTATCGCTAAATGCCTTGTTTTTGACTTTTCGGGACGACCTTTTAGCGACTATTGTCATGAAGATAGAAATTGGTCCCTAAATGTCTTTTGCAACAAAATTTTCACTTTTAGAAATCAAAACATTTGGTCTTTAAAACTCTTCTATGTTGTAGTGTCTGCAAAAACAATGGAGCAGCACAATTGTTGTTGTTGTATTCCATTAGTGGAATAAATTTTTTTTTTCTCTAACTTTCTCTTATAACTCTTAAGAAGTAAGTTTCTTTCTAATTTTCTTCATCTTTCACCATTCTTGTCTCTTTTGTTGTTGGAACTAATTAGTTTGGGTCACTAATTATTTCATTAGTTTGAGTTAATAAGTGACCAAGTTTAACTTAATCTTTTGGAAATAGAATTTACTAAGTAATTATAACTTAACGATCTTAGTTTAACTTAAGCACCTCAGTTAAGGTTTTTCAAATCACCTAAGTGTTCAATTCTCAAGTCCAAAAGAATGAATTTGACTTTCCTTTGATTTTCTTTCTGTTTCTCTTTCTTTTCTCTAATTTTCTCTTCTAGCTCTCAAGAAGAAAATGTATCTCTAACTTTCTCCGTCTTTCTACATCCTTCTCTCTTTGGTTGTATGAACTAATTAACTCGGCATACTAATTGTTTTATTAGCTTAAGTGATCAAGTTTAACTCAAACTAATATTACTTAGTCTCTAAGAAAGAGAATTTACTGAGTAATTATAGGGGGTAGTTACGTGTAGGTCCTAATAAGTGGACTTATTGTCTAATAGGTCCTATGAGAAAATTATGTCATAAAAAAAGTCACTAATTGGCCATTTTAGCGACATATGTAAAAAATTATCACAAAAAAAATATTTTTAGCGGCAATTTTACTAAGACTTATTTGCAATAGGACTTGATGGGAATTAGGCCCAACTATTAGGACCTATTGGTAGTTTATCCTAATTATAGCTTAACGATCTTAGTTTAACTTAAGGACCTCACTTAAGGTTTTCTAAATCATCTAAGTATTCAATTCTCAAGTCCAAAAGGATGAATTTGAATTCCCTTTGATTTTGTTCATGTTTTTCTTTCTTTTCTCTAACTTTCTCTTTGACTCTTAAGAAGAAAGTTTCTCTCTAACTTTCTCCATCTTTCACCATCATTGTCTCTTTTGTTGTTAGAACTAATTACTCCTTTAATATGTTCAATATCAAAATCAAATACTAAAAGTAAGCTTTGCCATGTGGCGACTATCTGTTTATGGGCTAAGTTTTTAACATCCTTGATTAAGACTGCCTTGGTTGATCTACAATCAACTCTTATTAAAAAATGTTAATTTAATAAATCATCATGGAATTTAAGAACACATTTAACAATGGAAAAACATTCTTTCTTAATTGTTGGATAATTTAAAGAAGCATTTTTTCAAACACCAGAGGTGAATCTTAAAAGTTCTTCTTTGCTTGTATTTGGATTTGACTGTTTAAGGATACCTCCATATCCTATATCAGAGGCATCTGTTTACACTATCTTTTTCCATGCGGGATTTGCTAAAGCAACAACAAGACAAGGAAGTCGCTTAGCTTTAAGCTTATTTTTTGAACAGCTCTAGTATGTGCTTTAGTCCAAGGTTTTGGATTTTTTTTGTAATTTGAAATAAAGAATACTGCATCTTGTGCCAAATGTTCATAATAATCGGCAATATAATTTAAACTACCAAGAAATCGCTGGGGTTGAGTTTTATCTTTAATTTCATCTAGAAATTTAGAAGCAAATTCAATATTGCGATCTATCGGGATAATAGTGCCATTATGAATATCATAGCCAAGAAAGCGAAATGTTGTTTGAAAAAAATTTCATTTTGGGTGCAAAAATCACCAAACCATTCCTGCAAACAACATTCTTAAAAATATTAAGATGTTTAATATGTTGATCAATAGAAGATGAAAAGATTAGAACATCATCAATATAACAAATTGTAAATTCTATATTTGGATTAAAAATATTATTCATAATATTCTGGAATTCAGAAGGTGCATTTTTTAAACCAAATGGCATAACATTTCATTCAATGCCCAAAAGATATTTTAAAAGTAGTTTTATATCAATCATGCTCAGCTATTTGGATTTGCCAGTACCCTGATTTCATGTCAAACTTAGAAAATAAAACAGCTTCTTGAAGATGATCTAAAAGATTTTTTTTTTTTTTATTAGGGAGAGAATACCTGATCCATTTTAAGGCATCATTAAGAGGCTTATAATTAATCACCAATCTCGGTACACCTCTTTATTTTTTTGCATTTTTGTTTACATAGAATGTTGTACGACTCCAAGGGGAGTAGCTTTTTCTGATTAACTTCTTCTCAAGAATATTTGCAATTTCTGCTTGGCAGAGTTTTAAATACTCTTTATTCATCTGACTAGGGCAAACTTTGGTAGGAATGTGACGCTCATCAAAGTCTGGTTCATACAGGAGAGAAACTATGTGTCTTTTATGATTCCAAAAAGCATTGGGAATACTGTTGTAGACTTCTAATTGGAATTCTTTTTTGATTATTTTAATTTTATTCTGGAGGGAAGGTTATTGTAACTTTTGATCAATACTTAAGAAAACAATTTCTTTCTGGAGAAAATTTATCTGTTTTTCTTTGAAATTGACCAGATCCTTGATTTAGTCTAGTTCTTTAGTATAAGGTTCTATAATAAATTCAAACATAATGGTTTGGTTACTAATAGTGGTGTAGATACCTGCTGAATCAATCTTGTCTATTGGCATCAACGAACATAAGAAATGAATCCCTAAAATAATTGTTTGGGACATGCTTCTGATGAGAACAAAAGAAGCAGGGTGACAAATCCCTTGATTACATATAAGAACCTCTGAAAGTTTGTATTTAATTTCCATCTAGTTACCACTTGCATTGGTGAACGACTGGGTGGTTTTCTCAAAATATTGGGTTGGAACCAATCCTTCTTGGATACAATTCATATTAGTGCCATTATCCACTAGGGCTATAGCATCTCGAAGGATGAAGTCTGGTTTTATGATAAAAGTAATTCTAATATACCATTTCTGGAAAGTGACTTGATTCATTAGTAATAAATACTAGTCATCTTTCTTTTCTGGAGTTTCTCCTGTAATTATACCATTATTCTTTTGAGGTATTTGAGATAACTGATTGTTAATTTTGAGGATTTCGAAATTAATTAATTGCCTGGTTGGAAGATTTTAGATTTTTAAACTGTTTTCAAGACATTAATTTCCATTTGAGATCTTCTATTGTCACTGATTTTTCTCCAGAGGAAGAGTATCTTATTTGATCTATAATCTCTCACATACTGTAATGTTTTACAAGAAGAACTTCATCGGATTTTTGAGTTTGATAACAAAGTTCTAAAAGTTTTAATTTCATTTTTGGATCTTTAACTTGGTCAATTAAATCTAAAATAGATTTTTGGTTATCTGTTAAAACGTTGATACTTAGGCCTTTAATGTTGAGGCCATTCATTTCGACGATGGCTTTCTAATTATTAGATTCTGTAATTAGATTCAGATGACTGGTGGTATCAAGACACTAAATATCATTAGGAGAGTCATCAGACTCAGGTGCAGAATACAGCTCAGCAAGCTCTACTAGTAATATCTATTTGGTTCGGTTAAGGCCATATGAGCGGTTTGTTGAGGGAAATAAGTCATGCTGGCAGATTGCATTTCCTGGATACTATTATGAATTTCAAAGATCTGTGATGGCATGATGTCCTCATCTTCTTCAATGTTTGATGGAGGATTAGGTTGTTGCTGAGAAAGCGCATTAATCTGTTGATTGGAAGATCTTATTCGAATGTTTTTCATTTTATTGACAATAGCGTCAATAAACTCATCATGTTGTTTAGGTGGTTTAAGTTTAAAGTTTGAAACCTCTAAAGGTGGTTTGATATTAACTGGTTGAATATCTTTTTCTGGTCTAGAATTGAAAGAACTAGTTTTTTGATAGTCAATTAATTCAGTAACTGATTCTTCAATTCTAGTTAGCTATTTTCCTATAGTTTGAAGGTAAAGGTTGGTGTAATTATTATGATTAATAAGAGGTGTAAGGTCAGTAACCTTCACAAGGTCTCTTTTTTTAGAAGTATCAGTTGGTTTAACAAAAGCAGTAATAACCAACGGAGCATTAGAATAAGAAGCTAAGCTAGGGGCTAGCTCTAAAGACTATGGTGGAGGATGTATTGATTTAATACTTTTCCTTCTGTTGTTAGCCAAGTCTTGTGTAAATCATCTACGACATTGAGCTGTGGTTCTGGAATAAGGTCCATGACAGTGACAAATTCAAAATACCATTTAGGAATAGGAATAATTTTATGTTGCTATACTAGATGAAAGTAATACTAGTTGTTTAGTCACTTAAGCTATTAAGGATTGTGATAGCTAAAGTACCACTTTTTAAATTCCTGGTATTTAGATTGCAGGAATTTCTGGTTAATAAGACGACGAGTTTCATTACCCGGAGTAAAATCTATTAAATCTCAAAATTCATATCACTGATCATAGGGCTTTCCCTATCATACGAAGGCCTACTGGTGTTATACACTCCATGAGGTATTTGGTTTTCAGAAATATGAATTCCCTGAATTATGGATTCTAGTGATGGTTCACTAGTTGGTCTGGAAGGCATACCTTGTAAGACAGATTCTAGAGGTTCTGAAGTAGATTGTCTAGAAGAGTCAAGTAAATCTACCCTATATAATGGTGTAAACCTGGAGCTAGGTCTAGACATACTTTTAGTCAAAGGACGACGAAATTGGAGATATACATTTCCTCTTTGTGTTTGGATGACTTGGTCAAGAGTTAGACGTACAATAGGCCTTGCTGGAACAACATTTGGTATTTTTCATTTTTTGGAAAAGTAATATCATGCCAAGGTATCATTCTGGGGACTGCTACCTAAGAGTTAAACCTCTAGGATACCACTGAGTATCCATGGATTACAGTTAAACCAAAAGGCCAATCTAGTAAAACTCCTCAGGGAGAATCCAGTACTATGAAAGAAGCACTTTTTTCTAATCTAGAAAACACTTTTCTACCGACACCTCTTACAGAAGAAACAATACTCATTATTGAGAAACAGAGTGAATAATGGATGAGGGATCCATGGGAAATTAAGAGGCAGTATCCTACCGCTCAAGTTTTTCCACCTCATTTTGACTAGTATCGCTATGTCTATGAGCAAATTCTCACTGACACTGCTTCCATTGAATTTACCCACACCCTTGTGGAACCACACCGACAAATAGCCCTCTTCGATTTAGTAAGGCTATCATAAAAAATATCATGTCTATTTCTTCTTGGGGGATACATCCTCATACTACTAGACAACTCAGTATTAAATCCAAAGAATAGAAATTCGATTATTGGGATTAAATTGATGCTTTTTTTTAAAGCATTTTATTATCAGAATTCAGTTAACAATCATTCTTGATTTTTCAAAAGTTGCTAAGATGTGTTAAAATCTAGTATACCTAATTGGTTCTATCTTTGGTGGAATAAATTTGGTCCACCCATGGATATCTCACCAGAATACTTCGACCAGAATTTAGTGAATGGCAGGTAGCCTATTCTCACAATCCAAGCAACTGAGAAATTACCATGTCCAAATATTGGGCCATTTTTGTTATTAATTTTGGAATCCCTTGGATTTGGAAATGGGATTTTCAGTGCGATTATTTGCAAACCAATATTCCCTACTTGAAAAAAGTGTGTTATGCCAAGTGATAGTGTAAATGTATGGATCCCCACCAGGATGAACTTATCCAGAAAATCAAAGCTAACACTAAAGCTTGTTGGGATATGGCACCCAGGGTCATTTTCCCTTCAGTATCATCTAGCAATCCATTCTTGGATATCCAAGAAGCTCTTCGTAAACAATTTCCAGATATGTCACAAACGGAATTAATTGTCAAAAGTATGGATTACATGAAGGAGAAATTTCTTCATACCATTACCAGCCAATCCCAATTCAGAGATGATACATCCATACACATTGTGTTGGCACATAGTGATAAAAATGAAGAAGAAGCAGCAACAGTTCTAGCTGATCGTTTTGTGTGTAGCAGTGAAGACCCAATCTTAGCTGGAGAATCACAAAATCCAAATGACGACAACATGGCTACTGAAAACATTGGAGATTTTTGGGATTCTCTCACAGGCATGATATCTGATCCCTTAGCAAAAGACAAGAAAGGAAAGGCAAAGCCTGATTTCTCACTACCAGCACTTTTTTCCAGATAAGCGTCAACACAAAGAGACAACCACCAGTAAAAACAAATAATGCAACTTTTAGAAAAGTAGATTATTTGCCTTCCATCCAGAAAAGGAGTTCGCAACTTTCTTGCTCCATGACAAAATGGATAAGATTTGCTTTCGACTGAAAGTAAGGATGATTGACTCCAATTCATCTAGGACACATAACTTGTCTTCACCATTATCTCTTTTGATTTTAAAATTTGTCTATAAAAGGGAAGGCTTCACCCTTGTCGAAGCACACACAATTTAATCTTTCTTTTGGCATCTCTCCTTCTCCTTCTTGTGATATCACGCAGCTATATTGCCGATTTGAAGGAATAAAAGTATTTTTCAAGTATTTCTTTTTTGCATGCCTGTCAGATTACTTGTTTTTTTATGTGATATATTATAATTTCATAAGCATTGACGTTCTTTGTATTTAAATTTATTATCAGATAATTATTTATGACCATCTATAATTCCAGTACTTGAAGAACTTAATCATCAGACAGCTCTAATAGAATAGCAGATCCAAGAAGAGATTTGTTGTTTAGCGGCCTTTCTTAGGCCTCCTTTCCAATAGTAGAATAGTAAATGAGACCATATATGGCATAATTTGAGTTCAGTATAGTTATAATATGGGTTGTAGTATTCCTGGGTTTGTGCTAATTAGGGAATGATCAGATTGAGGGTAAGTGGGATGTCACCCAAGTCGAGTATGGGGTTTTAGGGTCGCTGTTGCAGTAATTGCTTTTAAGGCCTGGTTCCCAATAAGCCGGTGACAGGCGTGCTTATGTTGTAACCCAACTTTAAATTGCTTTATTTTCGTTATCTCTTTGAGGTTAGTTTTATTCATTTTTCTTATCAAAAATAAAATAAAATAAAATAAATTTATTGATGAAATCAAACATACAGTAAATATGAAATTACATCAATAAAGTAGAAGTAAAAGCAGAAAATATCATAGTATAACTTCCTAATCCCAACTGGATTTGTACCAAGAAGAACACCCAATCATATGCCAGCTCAAGCCAAAAAAGTTGGTGAGAACCAATAAAAAAAGGAAAAGAACAAGACAAACAATCACAGTGTTGGAACAATTCGTTCTGAATTCTTCAGTTGGTGGTCTTTGGGTCTTCAAAACTTGGCTATGATTTTGTCTATGCAGAATAGAAATCTGTTGCTTCAAGTCGCATTACTTAGTCGCTTTCCTAAAGACAATATTTGCATGCACCAAAAGGTGTGCATGGGGTTACAGCAAATTCACTTCCAAGATACAATGAAGCCTGATCTAAAGATCAAGTCTTCCGGTGTCTACACTGATGATAGTGGATCAGAATACTCTTGATATAATCAAGAAAAACCAAGACACTGATAATTAAGTCTGCATAATTTGATTACCAGTAAGAAAAGCAGAAACTTGCTTAAGAAACTCTTGATCGAAAACTGTAAATTAAGAGAGAGAGAGAGAGAGAGAGAGAGAGAGAGAGAGAGAGAGAGAGAATTTGCAGGAATGCTTTCTAATTTTTTGATGATTGAAATGGTTGATTTTGCAGCCTATTTACAAGCCTTGATGCACCTGATCGAATGGTCATGTCCCTTGATCGCATCTGATCAGATTGACTGTTGGATTGACAATATATGGTGTAGATCATTCTCACACCAAATAGATGCCTTGACAGATCATACCTGATCACGATTGGGTGCCATCTTATCCGTATGATCGCGCGCATCTCCAATCAACTGCTATGATCAAACCACTCCAGATCGGACACCCAACCATTCGATCGGTTGATTGACTCATTGCCAATAGTCGCCACATCACTGCCACGTGGAGCTGATTGTATTCCACATCACCCATGCCACGTTGGATCCACGTCATCGCTCCAACCTGTCCGATGCAAATAGGAAAGCACCCTCATGGCGCCTTACGCCGATGCGTCCATGCAAAGTGCAAAGTGCACCATCAAACGCCACATAGCCCATTGCCCACGCCATGTGCACGTGCGTGTGAGTGTGCGTGTGCGTGTGCGTGTACGTGTACAGATCGTGCGATGCACCATCCTTGTGGTATGAGTGCATGTACGCTAGCATCCATCCCACAATTCTATATTCAAAGGAATATTCCATGTAGAACTTTATTAAGTGCTCTATGTTTTGCTCTCTTTCTAATGTGGAACAAAGTCCCCAAGCTTATTTCAAGCTTTCCAAAGAAAAGCAAGAAAGGTTTTGAAAACACCCAAAAACTAAACAATAAATTTTGAAAACCCATTTTGAAAATTCCCCAACATTCCCCCACCATTTCAAAATATCAGATGATGATTCTTAGTTCACTTGGCAGCTTTATGCATAGGTGAAGATATCGTACGATTTGAATCATCCACTTAGTGAAGACACCTCAAAATTAGTCAAGATGGCATAGTAGACTTGTCTTTGAACTAGCGATCTTATATGACTAACCGGACATGTCTCACGCACAGTATAGGTTATCTCAAGTATTCAAACAAACTGACACGTGGATTGGCCTTGTATCTATATCCTGTTTCATGAGTGTTCTAAAGTCAAGCCCTTGGACTCATAGGAAACGGCACCACCTCCTACACTCACATAGGTATGCTTACTGAGAGTACCCCTATAATTTACAGTATCCTAAGAACCAGGTTGTAAGCTTATTAAGAGTTTGCTAACTCATCCTCTTTTTTTCACATTACAGGTACCAAACACTTCAACCTTGGGATGAAAATGAAATAAAACTAAGTGCTTGCAATCACGACATATGGTGTACTTGGGCTCATTAAACTTAAGACTTAATGTTTTTTCAAGTGTTGAGTAGAGTTTCCACCAAAAGTGATTATGTTTAGTGGGCTTAAGACCCATCATCTTTGATGTTTTACACACCAAATCCCTTGCAAATCCCTTTGTTAATGGGTCAGCCAAGTTTTCACTTGACTTTACATAACTAATGTTAATCACACCTTCTATGATTAACTTCCTAATACAGCTATGTCTCAGTCCTATATGCTTGGACTTTCCATTATAGACATGGCTATAGGCCCATGATAGAGTTGCTTCACTATCACAATGCAAAGATATTGGTGGCATAGGTTTTGGCTATATCTTAATCTTTAACAAGAGATTCCTTAACCACTCTGCCTCTTTGCTACAAGAAGCCAATGCTACAAACTCTAACGCCATGGTTGAGTTTGTTATGCATGTTTGCTTCTTAGAACCCCAAGAGATAGCTCTTTCTCCAAGAGTAAAAATCCAACCACTCGTGGACGAGTGATCTTCACGGTCAGTTATCCAACTAGCATCCATGAATCCTTCCAGTACTGCTGGATAGCCATTATAGACTATGCCATAGTATATCATTTTCCTCAAGTACCTAAGTATTCAGTTAACCGCATGCCAATGCACACTATTGGGATTACTAGTGTATCTACTAAGTTTTCCTATTGCAAATGCAATATTTGGTCTAGTGCAAGTCATGGCATACATTAGGTTACCTATCACTCTTGAGTATTCTAGCTAATCAACAACTCTTCCAGTATTAGGATACAATTTCAAATTTAAATCAAAAGGTGTAGACATGGGTGTATGATTATATTGATTAAATTTCTTCAGAATTTTCTCAATATAGTGCGACTGGGTAAGAATTAAATTATTGTCCTCTCGTTTGATCTTAATACCTAGAATTATATCAGCCAAGCCCATGTCTTTCTTACTAAAGCTAGAGGACAAGAAATTGTTAGTACTTTCAATGACATCATTGTCAGTACCAAAAATAAGCATGTTATCTATATATAGGCATATGATTACACCTCTATTGCTAGTAAACTTGCTCTACACACACTTATCAGATTCATGTATCCTAAAACCATTTGACACTATTACTTTGTCAAATTTCTCATGCCACTATTTTGGAGCTTGTTTCAATCCATATAGTGACTTCATGAGTTTACATACCTTGTGTTCTTGACACTGTACAACAAATCCTTTCGGTTGTTGCATGTAGATTTCCTCATCTAACTCTCCATTTAGGAAAACGGCCTTAACATCCATTTGATGGATTTCAAGCTTGTAGATTGAGGCTAAGGCAACCAACACTCGAATGGTGGCGATTCTGGCCACCGGAGCATATGTGTCAAAATAATCGATACCCTCATTTTGAATAAGACCCTTAACAACTAATCTTGCTTTGAACTTGTCAATTATGCCATCAACTTTCATTTTTCTTTTGAGAATCCATTTACAACCAATTGGTTTGGATCGAGGTGGCAAATCAGCAAGTATCCAGGTATTGTTACCCATGATAGAATCCATCTTATCATTTATTGCTTCTTTCCAGAAATCAATATATTAAGACTTCATAGCCTCCTCAAAGGTTGATGGATCTAAATCCATATTCAAAGAGATAATTGTTTACTTACAATAAGCTTTCCTAGCTTCTTCTACTAGGTAAACAATGAAATCAGGGGCAAATGACTTCTTAGTCCTAGCCTTCTTACTCCTCCTTAACTCAACAGGCTCATTAGGTTCATTAGGCTCAATAGGTTCATGTTGTTCACTTTTCTCTATAAACATCAAAGGAGTTAATTCATTTCCTTGATTAGAATCTAACCTTGGAATGGTTGTGAAACGATTCTCATAAAATATTGCATTACGTGATTCAATGATGGTATTTATTTCTACTGAACCATTGGGCTCTACTACCAGAAACCTATATGCTTTTCTATGTATAGCATAGCTAAGGAATATGCATTTAATTCCTTTTTTACCTAATTTCTTCCTTTTAGGTTCAGGCAATCTGATTATTACTTTATAGCCCCATGTTTTCAAGTCACCTAGATTAGGTTTCTTGTTTTTCCAAAGTTCATAAGGAGTAACAATTCTTCCCTTGAGAGGAATTCTATTGAGTATGTGACAGGCAGTGAGCAAGGCTTCACCCTAAAAACCAGAACTTAAACTGGAGTAAAAAAGCATAGCATTAATCATTTATGTTAATGTTCTATTCTTTCTTTCAGTTACTCCATTTTGTTGTGGTGTGCAGGGTGCAGACTTCTCATGAATAATACCAACATTATCACAATATTCTAGAAAATAGTATTCACTGCCTCTATCAAACCTAAGTCTCTTTATTTTTACATTACACTAATTTTCTACTTCTATCTTAAAAATCTTGAATTTATCAAGCACCTCATCTTTTGAATGTAAAAGATAGATATGACAGTACTTAAAAAAATCATCAATGAATATTACAAAATATTTCTTACCACCTCTAGTGGGGGTACTATACATGTATGCACAAGTTCAAGTAGAGATGTGATTTTATCTACTTTAGGAAATGGAATGCAAGTAATTTTAAATTGCATACAAAATTTACATTTTTCAAACATATCAAAGTCATACTTAGGAATCAAATCTAAATTAACCATATCATGCATTTTCCTAGTATTAACATGACCTAAATAAGCATGCCATAAAGAAAGAGAATCAACAATATAAGCAGAAATAGATGTATTATTAATAACGTTAAGTTTA
Organism: Camellia granthamiana; assembly: GCA_036172215.1. Classification (NCBI taxonomy): domain Eukaryota; kingdom Viridiplantae; phylum Streptophyta; class Magnoliopsida; order Ericales; family Theaceae; genus Camellia; species Camellia granthamiana. The sequence continues at coordinate 29,505,378 of CM069905.1, read as the reverse complement.
AACATCCCTTGATACATGTAGCTCTTCCCAACAAAAATCTCACCCTTAGATAGGACAAATTTGTCTGACTCAAATACTAACTTGAAACCATTCTTATTAAGCAGGCTTCTAGATACAAGGTTTTTCCTGACATCAGGTACATGATTAACATCATTAAGACTTAACACTTTTCCAGATGTGAACTCTATATCCACTGCCCTTTTGTCTTTGATAGCAGCAGTTAAAGAGTTGCCCATGTAGAGAACTGTTCCATCACTCACTTGTTCATAAGTAGTGAAACGGCTCTTGTCATTGCAGATGTGCCTTGTTACTCCTGAGTCAATCCACCAGTCACTAGCATCTTTGATCATGTTCACCTCGGATACAATAGCCATGAACTTGTTCTTGGCATTTGATACTTCTAGATTCTTTTTGTATGACTGGCATTCATTTCTGAAGTGCCCTGGCTTGCCACAGTACCAGCAAGCACCTTTCGACTTCTTAGCATCTTTCTTAGGTTGGGGGTCGCGCTTACACTTCCTTTTGCTGAACCTCTTGCCATCATCCATCATGTGGATCTTGGAAGTCTGAGTCAATTGGTTATCTTTACTTTCAAGAAGTCTTGACTCCTCCTCAACTTGGAGGTGTTGAGCCAATTCCTCTAAAGTTAGATCTTCATTTCCGTGTTTTAGAGTTTTCTTAAAATCCTTCAAAAAAGATGGCAGTTTATCTATTATAGATGAAACTACAATAGATTCATCCATGTTCATATTCTTTTGTCGAAATTGACTCAGAATATGTTGGATCTCATCGAATTGTTCCATAATGGGTTTTGTATCAATCATAGTAAAATGCATAAAATTACTAATAGGAAATTTCTTACTGATGGCATCCTCAGTGAGGTATTTTGACTGTAACATGTCCCAGAGTTGCTTTGCCGTTTCCAGATGTTGATACACATCGAACAAAGAGTCTAACAGCGCATTCAAAATGTGTCCTTGACAAATGTAGTCATCGTTCTCCTATTTGGTTTTGGTACAGGTTTCCTACATAGTCTTGTCTTCTTGCTCCGCTGGATAGGGGGTAGTCAGAACATAGACCACTCTGAAAGTGGTGAGCAAAAAGTGCATCTTCTTTTGCCAGCATTGGAAATTTCCGCCATCAAATCAGTCAAGCTTCATGAAATCTTGAGTCATTTTCTAAATAGACATCACCATATCTAAATATTGTCTTTAGATTGTTGGAACAATTCGTCTTGAATTCTTCAGTTGGTGGTCTTCAGGTCTTCAAAACTTGGCTATGATTTTCTCTATGTAGAACAAAAATATGGTGCTTCAAGTCGTGTTACTTAGTCGCTTTCTCAAAGACAATATTTGCACCCACCAAAAGGTGTGCAAGGGGTTACACCAAATTGCCTCCAGGATACAATAAAGCTTGATCTAAAGATCAAGTCTACCGGCGTTTGCACTGACGACAGTAGATTAGAATACTTTTGATATAATTAAGAAAAACCAAGACGTTGATAATCAAGTCTGCAGAATTTGATTACTAGTAAGAAAAGCAGAAACTTACTTAAGAAACTCTTGATCGAAAACTGTAAATCGAGAGAGAGAGAATTTGCAAGAATGCTTTTTGATTTTTGGATTATTAAAATGGCTGATTTCACAGCCTATTTATAGGCCTTGATGCATTTGATCGAATGGTCATGTCCCTTGATTGCATCCAATCAGATTTGACTGTTGGATCGATGATCTACGGTGTAGATCATTCTCACACCGAATAGATACCATGACTAATCATACCTGATCACGATCGGGCGCCATCTCATCCATACGATCGCGTGCATCTCTAATCAACGGCTATGATCAAACCGCTCCAGATCGGACACGCAACCGTTCGATCGGTTGATTGACTCATCGCCAATGGACGCCACATCACTGCCACGTGGAGCTGACTATATTCCATGTCACCCATGTCACGTTGGATCCACGTCATCGCTCCAACCTGTTCGATGCAAATAGAAAGCGCCCTTATGGCACCATGCGTCGATGCGTCTATGCAAAGTGTGCCAACAAACGCCACATAGCCCACTGCCCATGCCACGCGTGCGTGCGCTTGGGCGGATGGTGCAAAGCACCATCCTGGCTTGGTGTGAGTGCATGTACACTAGTATCCATTCCATAATTCCATATTCGCAAGAATATTCCATGTAGCACTTTATTAAGTGCTCCATATTTTGCTCTCTTTCCAATATAGGTGTAGACACCCCATTTTTGACCGACCTTAAGACTCAGACGTCACCGATTGAGCGCTCGGTGATGTTGCATATTGTGCTCGTTCAGAAGTCTCAGAGTCGCGGCCGTGCGCCCTATCTCTGGACTCCCGAACCCTCTTTTGTGCCTTGTCTCGGTTTGCGAACCAGACTCGGTTTCCTCTGTTTTCTTTCCTAAGGGAAGGGAGTGGTCCGGTAGGCTATCTCCCGGTGGCCGTGAGCTACCTTTTGTGGCCGTAGGCCATTTTGCCCATTTCGGAGCCCGGTTCCCGGTTTTCGGGACCGTCAGGCTGTGTGCCTCGGCTCGGGACCGCCCAACCATCTCCGACTTCTCCGGTTTTTGGCAGAGACCTCTGTTTTAATATTCCGAGGAACCCTGGGGCCCCTGATGCCCACTTCGTGGTCGTATGCCACTTCCGGTGCCTGTAGCCGGTTTTCGGGACCCCAAACTGCGCGGTTTTGGTCCCGAGCATTCATTTTGCATCTGTTTTCTCTAATTTTTGGCAGGAACCTCTGTTTTGTCATTCCGAGGGATACTGGGGTCGCAGATGCCCACTTCACTGCTGAACACCACTTCCGGCACCTGCAGCCCATTTTCGGGATCCCGAATTACTCGGTTTTGGCTCCGAGTGTTCATTTCTCATTAGTTTTTGTTCAAACTTGGCAGGTACCTCTGTTTCAACATCAGGAAGATCACTGGGGGGTGAGAAGCCAGCAATTATCCCAGATAACCAGTTTCGCTCCTCCGGAGCCCGTTTTTCTCACTTCTGGGCCAATGTTGAACACCCTGGGGGTGTTTTCTTCCAACCAAAGCTACATATTTGTGATCAGGAGATATGGGAGGACCCTAAACAAGAGTGGTCGGCCAGAAATTGTCCAGTTCAGTTTTGAGCCTCTCCTTCAAGTCCAATGTTGTGGCTCCTGCTTCAATGTTGCCAAATTCCAACCTTGGATCCTTGTTCTACACATCTGGGAGGACACAAAAAGTTGGTGGTCGGTCAGTAATTGTGCATTTCATTTTTGAGCCTCTCCTTCAAGCTCTATGTTGTGGCTCATGCTTCAGAGTTGCCAGATTCCAACCTTGGGGCCTTATTCTACACACATGAGAGGACACCATTGCATAGTGGTCGGCCAGCAAATGTTTACTTCATTTTTTGGGGGTGGCCGGCCGGCCATGGTGAGTGGCTGGCCGACCAGGTAGGGTGGCCGGCCGGCCACCTCCCAGAAAGTTACCTGGCCGGCCAGCTTCCTGCTTTCCAGCTCAGTACAGCTGTCCGGATATTTTTGCTGAAATATCTCCCCATCCGGGGGATATTTTGGGAGGGAAAGCTTGGATGCATTTCCCTCCCCTTTTACACCTTGTTTTGCCTATTTAAAGGGACCAACAGCTCCTTTGCCTAGGTTAGAAAATTTGCTCTCAAGAACACCTCTCCCAAATCCTCCATTTCCATAGCTAAAAAACTCAAAAAAGCTTTAAGTGTCAAAGCCAATCCTTCATCAACCCTAAGCACTACCATCACCATCTCCATTCGAGCAGCAAAGAGGTGATTTTTAGTGGTCAAGGATCAACAAATTCAAGTCAAGAATCAAAGAAAGACTTGTCTTCAAGGGTAAGTCTCAAATTCCATTTTTCTACCCTTTTCTTGCTTCCTATTTCTACCCTATTTCCTTTTGTTTTTTGGGCTTTGACCCATACTGGTTTTGTGCTTATTTTGAGCCCCTCTACAACTTTGTAGAAGGGCTCAACTTCATTTGATGCTTCTATGATATACTTATTTCAATATCACTTTTTATGCCATTATCTTGCATGCTAGTTTTGGCCTATATATATTTGTTTTTTGGGTTTCGACCCCTACTGGTTTTGGGCTTATTTTGAGCCCCTCTACAACATTGTAGAAGGGCTCAACCCCATTCGGTGCTTCTTTGCATGAGCTATCATTGTAGCCTTCTTTTGGTCCATATCTTGCATGCTATTTTGAGCCTATCTACATTCTGATTTTGAGGATGTCATTCACTGTAAATATGCATATTTTGGGCTCCTCTTCAAAGTTGTAGAAGGAAATTTTGTGGTTTGAATTTTCTATATACCACTTGCTCAACAAATCCCCTTATTTCCCCCATTTTTGCAAGCTAATGTTGCCATACTTGTGATCATAATTTGGCCTTGTTTTGTACTAAAAAAATGCTTTTTTTTGGGACTGTCTTGCTACTGTTTTTGCTTCCATGTGTCAATTCTGCATGTATAGCATAGCTGTAGGCCATTTCGGGGGGTAAATATCGCATTTCGGGAGTATTCCGGGCATCGGGTGCATTTTTATCATCATTTTGAGGCTGTTTTCCCTCCATTTAGCTGCTGGAATTTAATTTGCATGCTTGCATATCATTTCCCATGTCATTCCATGCCTTAATGCATTGCCTCGGTTTGCGCGCCAATGGGCACGCACTTCGAGGCACTCCGTTTTCATCCATTGGCAGCCTATGTGAGTGCGGCTGAGGCTCTCTCATGTTGGCGTAAGCCCATCACTGCATTCCGTATGCCATTTTATGCATTCCTCGATTTGCGTGTCCGCGGGCACGCATTTCGAGGCAACTTTATTTTTACCCGACGGCGTCTTATGTGAGTGCGACTGAGGTCCTCTCATGTCAGTGTAAGCCCAATCTGCACTTTCTATGTCATTTGCATTGCGTATGCCACCGCCTCGATTCGCGTGCCCGTGTGACACGCATTTCGAGGCACTTCGGTTTTATCCGATTTGCATTTCACATCACCGCCTCGATTCGCGTGCCCGTGTGACACGCATTTCGAGGCACTTCGGTTTTATCCGATTTGCGTATGCCTCTGCCTCGGTTTGCGTGCCCGCGTGCACGCATTTCGAGGCACTCTGTTTTATCCGATTTGCATTTCATCATTGCCTCGATTTGCGTACCAGTGGGCACGCATTTCGAGGCACCTCATTCTTATCATTCCGGCATCCTATGTGAGTGTGGCTGAGGCCCCTTTCACGTTGGTATAAGCCCATCATTACATTTCGCTTATCATTCCGGCATCCCGTGTGAGTGTAGCTGAGGCCCTCTCATATTGGTGTAAGCCCATCATTGCATTTCGTGCCTTTATGTCATCGCCTCGGTTTGCGTGCCAGTGGGCACGCATTTCGAGGCATCTCATTTTCATAGCATTGCGCATGCTAGGATTGTATGTTAGTTGCATTTCATGCATATCATGCATATTGCATCGTGTCCGGGATAGGTGTTAGCCCGGGCACGAGAAACGAGGCGCGTTTCGTACTCCGAGTGACGGAACGGGTCTCAATTCTCCAGTCACCGACACTCCGGATTACCCATGATGGAGCTAGGTTTTGTTGTAGCATTCATATGCATTCATCCTATATTGAATTGTGCTATTCGGCTCCTCGGCCATCATGCATCGATATGCGTGATTGGTGGCACGAGGATCGAGGCATGCATATATTTGTGAAATACATTGCTATGCCCTTTTCCTGCTCTCTGTTGCAGCAAAATCAAGAATCAACAGCTTTTCAGAATCTGGCACACATTTCGAGAAACATTGTAAACAGAGGCTAATTGGGGCATCCCAATGGATTTCCGCACAAGGCAGCCCAAACAGGCGGCATTCATCAGAAGCAAGGCGGTCCCTGGCTTGCATGCCAGCTTTACGGCTTTCTTAAATTAATTTGTTAATTAATTAGAAATCTGTATTAATTAGAATCTGTATTATTTCGGACTGTATTATTTATTCGGACCCTCTGCGCGAGGGCACAACTGTAATAAGGGTGTGTGAGTGTGATGTATGTCTTCCAACCCCCATTTCTTTCTCCCTTTTATTTACCCGCTTATGATGGTTAGATATGGGGCATATTTCAATTAGCATACAGTATGACAGTATGTTTGCATCATTCATCTGTATTGCATGCACCGGGCTCGGCGCATCATACAAACTGCATTGTATTTCAATTCCAAATTGAATACATGTTAGTTGTTGCATTTCACATGCCATGTTTAAAATAGCCGAGCCTGCTATAGTTTGCATTTTTGCATGTGTTGCATTAGGCATTTCAGCATACTTAGGATCATGCATGATTTCTAATGTAGTTTCTGTTTTGGCTTGGAGTACTCGGTGAGTCTTTATGCTTTAGCATCCTTGCATGCGTGTGAGTGTTGCCATGATAGCATGCTTGCCATGAGGCTATATGCTTATGTGATATAACTGCCTTGAATGCCTGTGGGTGGAGGTTGAGTTATTTGAATTGGGACAAATCATCAACTGTTTGTTTTAAGCCCACTAGATAGTGGCAAAATCATTGTTTTCCTAAAGCCCACCTGAGGGTGGCAAATCCGCATCTTAGCCTACCTGCGGGTAGCACCATCAAACCATTTTCAAGCAAACAAACATGAAATGTTTTGTTCCAATTCAGACGACCCAGTCTATACTTGTTTGCTGCGAGCATCACATAGTAACCTAGGCTAATAAACCGGAATAAGAACACACAATGTTTTCAAAATCAGATATCATGGTTAGTAGAGGCCGGTCTTTGACCGGGCGAGCGGGGGTGCTCACGATGTGACCTTCCCCAATCGTACCCAAGTTCCCGAGCCAACTTTGGTGATGACGGACACGTGGCCTTTTGGCACCGAGTCAGGGTTTCCTAAATTTTCCATTTTAAAATATTTAGGTGGCGACTCTGTTATCTGGCAAAGCAATCCATGTTTGGCACTTCTTTCAAAAAATCAGTTTTTCTCAAAAACGATTTGCCGGATTCGGACTCTTTGGTTCAAGATTTGGAACCACAACAAAAATCGAGTCCGAACTGTAGCGAGGTCCCCCGCGGGCTTGTTACAATAGGACAAAGTCTCCAAGCTTATTTCAAGCTTTCCAGAGAAAAGCAAGGAAGATTTTGAAAACAACAAAAACTAAACAATAATTTTGAAAACCCATTTTGAGAATTTCCCAACATTTCTCAACACAACAATACAACAGCTGGCAGTCATCAAAACCAGTAGCCACCACTGCAGCATATAAAGACACAGCAGCAGCCACCTTTGAATCTCCTTTGTTCCTCCTCTGCAGCATAGCTCTCAGATGCACTTCCTTACCTGCTGAATGCTTAGCACAATTTCATTTACAGAATAGAAGCAACCTAAATCATGTGATTTCATCCAAAGGGCCACTCTTACTTTGATTAGGTCACGTAATTCTTCTAGATTTGGTTGAGTATTAGTAAAAATGCACTCATTTCTATATTTCCACACAAACCAAATCACTACTATAGGGACAACTCTCCATACTTGCCGTTCCTTCCTTATGAATTTCCAACCTAGCCACCATTGCATCAAACTTTCAATTGACCCTGGCACTACCCAATACATTCCCCACTACTCAAATGATGCTTGCCACACAAAGGGGCAAAAAAGTGGGATATGGTTCAAGGATTCCAACTTAGATTTACACAACACACAGGATTACAACTTAGCTTTATTCATCTTCCACTTTCTAATACATCTACTCCAATTGTTCGGTTAGAACTGCATAAATATAAGACTTCAGAACTTGGAACAAAATGAGTAGGATATGTGTGTTTTTTGTTTGTTTGTTTGTTTTTTTATTTTTTATTTATATATATATATAGTTTTTTATCGTTTGGCAAGAAAAGGTTTGGGACTTTTTGGATAAAATAGTCACAAAAAGACAAAATAGGCTAAAAAGTCAATAAGATAAAATGTCATATCCAAACCATAATTATTTCATTTTTTCTTTCACAAAAATCAAAAAAGTCAAAAAGCTCATCCCAAACGAGGCTTTTTAGCCCTAGGCTAAAATAATCAAAAAGCCAAAAAACCAACCCACATCCCAAATGAACCCAGAGATTCACACGAGGTTGGTTTAGAAGTTCTACTTTCTGCCAAATCCAATGGTGACATTTCTCAAAGATTAATGTTTGGTTGGGAGATTTGGGAACAGATTTGGAAAAGGTAGATGAAATATAAATAAAATATATCTACATTTCACCGAACTTCACACACACATTTTCTCTATTATTTTCTAAATCCCCCTTCAAATCTCTCACCGAAGAACTTCAAAAAATAATAAAATCATATAGTAATTTGTTCGTTTGGTGACTAGTAGTCATTATTGAATCATATGCTATTATTAATTTTCTTTAGTTTGATGAATAACCTATAAGACAGTGGTAGCTATTTTTCATTGCTTGAACACACTCCACATACAGCAACAGGGCACTTCAAATGAGCAAGAAGCACCAACATGCACTGATCGATTATTTATTTATTTACTTATTAGCTTTTGTTTCTGTTTATTTTAGGATTAGAGATGTGAACTGATAAGTAGGCATCTCTCCTTTTTTTTTTTTCTTTTTTTCTTTTTTTTTTGTATTTCTGTATTTTTGTTTTTGTTTTCGGGTTTGATGGTCTATTGGTAACTTTTTTTTAAATTTTTTTTTTTTATTATTATTATAATGGATTGCACTATCAAGGGATTTGTGGCTTCCGCATCAGTAGTGGCAAAAGTGGCCTCTGCAAAAACAATGGAGCAACACGATTGTTGTTGTTGTATTCTATTAATGGAATAACTGTACACTTTTAAGCATTAATTCATCAAAAGTAAAATGAAAAAATTGTACTTTGGACGGTATGCTTATGCAAATTAGCTGAGATTGTATCCTATATGCTATTTATGCTAAGTTTGGTTGGTTAGAAGTGTGTGAGACCCATGGGATTGCCAATCCAATCCCTAGCCCATGGACTAAAACAAACGTGGCCTAAAAAAATGCTTCAATTGATTCCCCTTTAAAGCTAACCTACATTTGTTGTTGTTGCTGTTTTTTTTTTTTAAGGATAAAAAAATGTATTGGTTTGGCCAAAACATGACAACCCTCCTTGAATGTGACAGAAACCATGATTTTAATTCCAAGGAAGCAATACATTTTCAAGTATAGATGATTAAAAATTAGGATTTTAAGATTAAGATGAAAAATAAAATAAGAGTGAAAAACACAAAAAGAAACTTAACGAGTTGCTTCATAAAGGATGTAGGTTGTCTAATAAGAATAAAATGGACTTTGTGATTTCTTTAATATCATGATGGAAATGTTACATCCACCACCTTTTTTTACTACATCTATCAATTTTAATTAAACTATAAAGGTATCATTTTAAAAAATTTGCCTAGACAACATACCCTACTTGTCGTTTAACAATGATTGCCCCTTTGACCTTTTAATTGAGAGTGTATAGGAGTGACCAACTGAGTTGATCCGGTAAATTAATTAACTTATGAAAAATAATTTATTACTAGATTTTTTTTTTAAACAAAAAAAACATCGAGAATGAAGTGATAATGACAATGACAATTTTAAAGTTACAATTAATAATGGTTGGTGTTTTGATATGAAATGAAATGAAATGACTACATTATTGTGTATGAATATTTTATACCAAAATTTTATTATTATTATTATTATTATTGAAAAATCTAGAAATCTCCTAGATGTTAATTTGTGATTATGTATCAATTTTAAGCAATAAACAACAATCCCAATCAAACAATCAAGACAAATCGACACATTGATTTTACGTGGAAAAACCACAATTGGACACCTCCAATTGTGATAAAAAAAACCACAGGCAAAAACCACAAAACAATCCACTAAAAAGACATAAAGGAATTAAACAAGTATACTCTCAATTACCTAGCGAATCTACGCCCAAATTGAACCAACCCCTACGTGTCTCTTCCAACCCCGTCTTCACCTTGGAATTGTCTTGACGATGAGCCACTCGAGAATCCACCAAAGCTTCAGGCTCCAATTCTTCAGAATCCACCGAAAAACAACTCTCTCTTTTGTATAGAATGAACAAATAAACCTTTGATGTATTCTTCTTAACCCATGAGTTGAATACTCAATTAAACATCAAAGAAAACTAACAAAATATCTCCAGATATAAACCTTAATATCCAAAAAGAAGATCTGGAGCAGTAATCCTAAAATCTGACAGAAACTCGTACTTATAGAAATCTGGGTCTGCGAAGCTCGCTTGAGCGAAGACTCTCTCGCTCGAGCGAGGAACCAAAAACGCGTGTTTTCCACAAGTGGCTTCGCTCGAGCCAAACAACCTTTGCTCGAGTGTACATTCATCATTCTTAGGGTTTTTTTGCCAGACGCAGCCTTCGCTCAAGCGAGAACTCCTTCGCTCGAACGAGCAAGGGCGGACATGCAACTTCGAATGCAATTTTGCATTTTGCTTCGGGGGCGCTGCCCTTCAACCCCGCCGGGGTGCTGCTCCGGACCCGCCAAGGGGCGCTGCCCCCTGGATCCCCACGAGCTGATCGGGCAGCTCGATCCCTGTCATAATCAGCAAAGTGGCAATCTTGAAAGCATTAACATCACAAACTTCTCTACAAGGCACAATTCGGGTTGGATTCGTATCTAAAAACTCATAGCCTCACTGAAATAAAAAGTGCGAAAATAAGTACAACTGAAAGGAGTTTTGTCAAACTGGATTGCCAAGAATAAAAACCTAACAATTATTATTATTATTATTAATTTATTCATTTTGACACCCAAACAATGTACAAAAATACTACAGTGATAAACATCCGTAGTCCTACAAGGACAAAATCAATCTTGTAATTGTCAAAAACTAAGAGCAAGCACACATAATTTGATAAAATATTGGGGTACACTTCTGCTTATGAGATTTGGTGATGTTTGGTTTGCATTTCTATTTTTTTTTTAATTTTTAATATAAACCAATTTGAGCAAAATAAATATCAAAAAAATATTTTTAAATTTTTAAAAATTATTTCTATCCTCTCAAAAGATCAAACTATATAAAAATTATAAGTATTTCTTTATTTTTTTCATTTTTTTTCATTTAATTTTTATTTTATTTAATTTTTTTTTAAAAAAAATTATGAAAACCAAACAAAACAGAATTGTAATGATTAAGGTAGTGTTTGGTAGAGTTTTAGAATTATGATTTGAGAACAGAGTTCTATTTTGAGTTTGTGAGTTTTGAAATTATGATTTGAAAAAAGAAAATTTGTTTGGTTATGAATTTTGAAAACAGTTTTGAATTGAGTTTTAAATTTTTGATGTGACATATGAAATGAGAAAAGTTATTTGGTTATGAGTTTTGAAAAGAGTTTTCAAAACTTAATTGAAAAACTTATAACTCATAACCAAATAGACAACTCAAAACTCTATTGAAAATTCCTATTCAAAATTCATAACCAAACTCTTTTTAAAATTCAATTAAAAAAATAATTTGTTATGTTGGTCTAAAAAAATTTCTATAGTTAAAAAATATATAAAATAAATATAATTGTTTTTTTTTGGTCCAAATAACAGGTGACGATTGGCAATTGCAAAAAAAGATAGTACTGTTCCTGTTAACCGGTCGGATAGGATGTCCAGGTGGACGACCAGATAGACCAAAAATTCAAAAATTGTGCTTTACCAAATATGTTTTCAAAATGTATTTTGAAATTGATTTGGAATCATGATTTGAAAACTCAAACCAAACATAGCATTAAAATGTAAGGATGAAATTAATTTTAGAAAAGTCTACCAAATACAGCCTAAAAGTAAAGAGTGATGTCGATTGACAGAAGCTATCACTTATCAGTGTAAAACGATCAATATAATCTCAATTTTGTAAAAACAACAATACATTTCTGGATTTTTTACGAGAACAAAATGGGAAATGAAGAAAAAAATAAAATAAATCATACGCATCAATAAATCATGTTGTTTCATACAACTAAGAAAATTGTTCATAAATAATTTTTTTCACCTCATAAACTATTCTGATAATTATAATTACATAATTTCATCACATTTTTCTTTAAAAAGTGAAATAACTGTGATTTTGAAAATAATTCATTTATTTTCTTTAAAAAACAAATATAATAAAATTATGAAATTATAATTAATAAATTAATTATTATTTTTTGAATAATCTACACAAAGGGTCTAAAATATTAACTGATTCTTAAAGTGAAGCTTATGGTGAGCACACAGACGTGGACTGAACAAGAAAAAGACACATAATTTACCCATTCATTTTTTTTGGAATTTTTTTTTGAACAGGGGGTGAGGATTTTGGAATTGGGGACACTGCTGCCTAGCTTGCGCAATAGCAACTACTATACGGTGAAATAAGCCCATTTCGGAGACCATTTTGATAATTCGAAATGTTCATATTTTAAAATATATCAAGTAGAACAGGTTTGCAAAAAATCAAGTTAATCAGATATCGTTTATCTATTCATCTACTCACATTTATATTTATTTTAATACTTTAAATCACAATTATTATTTATTTTTGTAGATACAAATGTGAGTGGATGAATAGGTAAACGATATACGATTAACTTGATTTTTTGTAGGCATGTTCTATTTGATGTATTCTAAAATGGGAACGGTTTGTTTGGAGAAGATCCCGTCTGTTTGGATTATTGAGATATGTTTAGCAAAAAAAGAAAAAAAAAGAAGTAAATAGCACTTTACCTTTTTATGTTTAGTCATTTTTTTATGGAATTTTTTTTAGAAAATGCTATGAATCCTAAATAATCTATCAAATTTTTTACCAAACCTCTCACATGGGTGTAGGAGCCACACACATGTGGGTTCGTGTGGGTCCCGCACCTATGTGATAGGTTTGGTAAAAATTTTAGCAGATTATTTGGGGTCCTTAGCATAACTCATTTTTTTAACATAAAATTTATACAAAAAACTTGACAAAAATGATGTAGCGATGCCATTATTGTAAATAAATTAATCTTCAATAGTATTTTTGTTTGTATATAAAAATTATAAAAATTGTAAATAAATCAATCTCCAAAATTTTTCCTCCACTTTGGCCTCTAATGTTTCAATTTTTTTTTTTTTTAAATTTACTCCAAAAGCTAACTTATATTGAAAATTAGACAGAAAAATGACACATTGACAATCACGTGTCATAAAAATATTTTATTATATATAACTTACACCATTGACACAAATCCAAACCCAAACCCAAATCCTAATATAAAATATATTTTGTGTCATGTGATTTCTAACACGACATTTTTCTGTTTAATTTTGAACATAAGTTGGCTTAAATTAGAAAACACTTAAAATATAAAAGTTCAAAATAGGGGAAAAAAGCGGAGCTTGAAGAAGCGAAGTGACCCTGGAGTAGCAGCCTATTACATTTTTCAAGCCCCTTTGACATTCTATTAGTCAAGCTCTAGCACCCCTATAGAGTAAGGCTTTTCTGCTATCAAAGAAACCGAAAGAAACACACAAAAAAAAAAAAAAAAACCAGTGCGTTTCGTATAGATCGAGACTTGTAGCTTGATTCTTTACTCATTCCCTACTGGGAAGAATTATTGGAAATCGTTCGATAACACTTCTTCCTATTTATTTCTCAATGATATCTAGCGATCAAGACAATTGATGCGAAACTTTCATTTCATAGAAGTTAATTCTCCAGCTACAAATTAAAGAAATGTTATGATAAAACTTCGTTTGAAACGATGAGGTAGAAAGCAATGTGCGACTTGAAGGACATGATTCGTTGTGGATTCTTACATCTACCATTTTATATAGGAATGAAGGTGCTCTTGGCTCAACATCATTTGTTCTGTCCCACTGGAACCCCTCTTTTTTTTGTTGGGTTGTAACGGAAATAGTCCACGATGGAGCTGGTATGCTTGATGATAGTCAACATGCTTAATCGGTATCAGTCTTATTCAAATTCTTTCCGTAGTAGATCCCTTAAAGGAATTGATCGACTAAAGGAAGAATTGAATTGGTGCTTGATAAAGAATTAGCATGGGCCCAGAGAGCAAAAAGGCCATTTGCCAACAAGAAGAGTCGATTTAGTAGTTCACAATGTTGAGATTCTGCTCCCTAACGTTGATATAGAAGCCTTACTATACAATGTAGGGAGCATCCGGCTATTGGGAATGATTTTCGGGACGGATATGCCTTTCGGTTATTAAGTAGAATAACACAAAATGAGGTATAAACCCCCCACATTGTTTTATTTTCTAAAGAGGGTATAGAAGACTTTTCGATTATTTATTTAAGTAGAATAACACTACAAAGTTAGGTATAATAATATAACCAACTAAGTCTAAAGAGAAAGAGGGACACCCACCCTCTATAGGAGACAGGGAGACTTACTATTATCTAAAGAGGATTTTTTCTTTTTTGCCATTTTTTATTTGTGAATTGTTAATGAACCCACCTCATTCGCTGACGCTATGCAATTTATGGTCTCCCTCTTTAGAAAAATACTAAGTCTCCTTATCTCCTATAAAGGGTGGATGTCCCTCTTTCTCTTTAGACTATGGCCTCGTTTGGCATTCAATAGTTTTAGCCTAAAAGTTAAAAAGTTAGGCCTCGTTTGATATGCAATATTTTTAGCTTAAAAGTCAAAAAGTTACTAAAAAAATCAAAAAATCAATAACCTATACCAAAAAGTCAAATATTCCATTTTCTCTGTACTTTTTGTACATCTTTTTGTAAAAAACTAAAAAATTATTTCAAACATACTAATTTTTTTTAGGGGAAATATCATTTTGCCCTCCAAACTATCACGCGTTTTTCACGTTGACCCCCATACTTCGATTTATTTCAATTTAGTACTTGAACTTTTCACAAATTGATCAATTAGACCCCTATCGTCACCTTTCATTTACAATTGGACGAAATGTGCTGATGTGGCATTTAAAATTTCATTTTACCCCCCAAACTATACCTTAAAAATCAATTTACCTCCAAATTAAAAATCAATTTGCCTTCCAAACTATACTTCAAAAATTAATTTGCCCCCCACATCAGTACATTCCGTCCAATTGTGGATGGAAGGTGATAACAGGGGTCTAATTGATCAATTTGTAGAAAGTTCAAATACCAAATTGAAATAAATTGAAGTATGGGGGTCAACGTGAAAAACGCGTGATAGTTTGGGAGGGGAAATGATATTTCCTCTTTTTTTTACCTCATACTTTAGCAAAAAAGTCAAAAAATTACTAAAATAACATGTTCTCAAATGAGGCCTAAAAAAAATAAAAAAGCCTATAACCTATACTAAAAAGTTAAAGATTTTTTTTTCTCTACTTTTTACACATCTTTTTGTAAAAAATTAAAAAGTCATTCCAAACATACTAATTTTTTTTGACTTCATATTTTAGCAAAAAAATCAAAAAGTCACTAAAATAACATGTTTCCAAACGAGGCCTAAGTTGGTTATATTATTATACATAACTTTGTGTTATTCTACTTAACTACTGAAAAGTCTCGTATATCCTATATTATTGATTATACCTAACTTTGTTGTGTCATTCTACTTAAATAATCGAAAAGTCTCCTATATCCTCTTTAGAAAATAAAACAATGTGGGGGTTTATACGTCACTTTGTGTTATTCTAGTTAATAATCGAAAGGCATATCCGCCTCGGAAATCATTCTCAATAGTTGGATGCTCCCTACATTGTATAGTAAGGCTTATATATCAATATTAGGGACCAAATAATTTTGTTGTAAAAAGTATCATTATTATATTTTAGATACAAAAATTGAATATTAGTGATGAATTATTATTCTTTTGGGACCAAATTTTTTATCTCAAAAAATAAACCATTTTGAGATCAAATTATTTTATTCCTAAAAGTCTATTCATTAGTGGCATTTTAAATATCTTACATGTCGTAGTGTCATTTTATTACAATTGTCCCAATTCATTATCCAAACACAGTGAGGGATCTCAAAGAGTATCCCTAACTCTTTATAAATAGCCGCAGTAGTAGAAGATAATAGATATGCAATTGAATTCTAAACAGAATTGCACCTTCAATGGCTTCCCTACTCACCTTCCTGGCCATTATAGCCACTGCATTCTTCTTTGTCGACACCTTTGCCATTCCTACAGCCAGACAGCTAGAGGGTATGCTCTCTCTCTCTCTCTCTCTCTCTCTCTCCACTTCTCATATATATATATTTGCTGTGCTTCTCCTCTATATGAAGTTGGAACCTAGACTAATATAAATCGTTTAATTACATGGACTTTAATGGATTTGGATTACATCTTACAAGTCTAATTAAAATTAAATTTAAATGGGTTAAATATGAATATTCATTTAATCGTTTAAACGAGTTCCGCCACCACTACCACCAACCACGCTGCTACTGCTTCCACCACCATCGCTACTCCACCTCTACCACTATCGCATTTTTCACCACCATCACCGCTGCCAATCGCTAGGAGGAGAAAATGTTTTCATAATCCAGCTAACAATGATTAATTTTTTGTTTTTTTGTTTTTTTTTCCCCAGAGCTTGAAACAAGTGCTGCGTTTAGCTACTCTGGCGACACTGGCCCTGACAAATGGGGAAGCTTGAGCACTGATTATGCGGCATGCTCGAACGGAAAATCACAGTCTCCAATTAACATTGTGGAGAACAAAGCTGTTCCTAATAATACCTTGAAGCCCTTAAGAAGACAATATTACCCTGTAAATGCTACGTTGGTTAACAATGGCTACAATGTTGAGGTATGTTACCCATGGTCATAGTTAATAAAAATTTGAAGTTATTTCAGGAAAACATAAAAGATTTATTTATTATCCTCCAACGTTTGAGGTTTGAGTTGTCCAATTTGTAACGGAATTTTTGAAGTTAATTAGATGGAAATGTTATATTTCTCTATTTTTCATATGAATTTATAGCAAATTCATGTATTTGACGGTTCATTTCCTTCATTTATTTACATTCTTGCCAATTATATATATTGGGTGGTTCATTTGCAAGCACAATAGGTAAATGGTATAAAAAAAAAAAAAAAAATTAGAGCGTGCGAGGAAGTGACAAACTGTAACTTGACTTTGAATTAGTGAAGGGTTATTTATATGACAATTCCTTAAATTATTGAAAAATATCATTTTGATTTCTTAAATTATAAAAACATATAAATAGATCCTATAAACTATTAAAAAGTATCACTTTAACTCTCTAAACTATAAAAGAGTACAAACAAACCCCCTAAATTATAAAAACGTACCAATTAGTGTGCTTGATTTCAATTTTCTAGATTCAATTTTCTGGAAATTAAGTTTTTTATTTTTTGTATTTTTTTATTTTTAGTGAATATTTTTAAAATTTTAAGCAATTTTTTTTACTCTTTTAGATACACCTTACTTAGATGTATCTAAAAAGTAAAATTTTTGTAAATTTTTTTTTTTAAAAATAATAATAAATATACAAGAATACAAAAAATATATTGAATTCTCAGTTTTTTTTTTTTGGTATTTAGTAAATATTTTTAAAATTTTTTTTCAAAAATATTATACTTTTTAAGTGTATTTATTGATTTTTTTTAAGGGGGTAAACCGATACTTCTCAATAATTTAAGGGATTCATTTGTATGCTTTTATAGTTCAGAGGATAAAAATAATATTTTTCAATAATTTGAAGTCTCCTTGTAAATATAGGCTTATGAGGTTTTCACGAGACCTCTTGCATATTAGTTTATTTATATAAATGAAAGTATCAAGTTTCTAGGTAGGAGAAAATAAGACCCCCCCCAAAAATGGAGAATCTCTACTAATCGCAATGGTAAAAAAAATGGATTTTGTGGCATTAAGAATTGTGTGTTATTGCTCAATGTATAATTTTTGCATGTAGATGGAATTTGGAAATGCAGGAGCAGGAGTGTTGATTGGAAATGGAAAAAACTACACCTTGCAGCAAATGCACTGGCATACTCATTCTGAGCACACAATTGATAATGCCTCGTATGTTTTCTCTCTTGAGTTTTGTATAAGCCCATAATTGTTACAATTACAATGACATATAAATATTTGGACAAATTTTATTTTACCTTCTTGTGCTTTTATCCATGCGCGGATTAGCCCTGTGCTTTTGTTCATGTGTGGATTACCCCATTGTGGTTTGTGGATTAAAGTGTATCATCAAATATTTCGTCCAATTTAACAGTAAGTGTGAAACACGTGATAGACATAAGGCCGGTTATATGCTCATTTTCAAATTTTAAGGGGATAAATCGCATATAGAATAAAGCACAAAAGGTTAAGGTGCACTTTACCTTCCAAACAAATGATGAAATATTCGTAGTTTACATACTTAAGTTACTTATATACAGAAGTATTTTAGTCTTTTTTATTAAATTATTAACGGGTCTAACGGTGCACTTCAGTTCATAAACCACAAAAGGGCTATGTGGTTATTTACAAAAATAAATGGGATAATCCCACATAGACTAAACCACAAGTGGGTAAAGTGAAATTTCCCTAGATATTTTCTACTAGTTACGCTTCTAAAGTTGCTTATGGCTAAATTTTGATAATTACAGATTCGATGCAGAGCTTCATCTAGTCCACAAGGCTAGCGATGCCAGCATCTCAGTTATAGCCATCCTTTATGAACTTGCCAATGGCAACAAATCTGATCCTATTATTAGCAAGGTAGAATATATCTTGCATTTCATCATATTTGATCAATCACAACTAGGGATGGAAGTGGAGACGG
Organism: Camellia granthamiana; assembly: GCA_036172215.1. Lineage (NCBI taxonomy): Eukaryota > Viridiplantae > Streptophyta > Magnoliopsida > Ericales > Theaceae > Camellia > Camellia granthamiana. The sequence goes on along the minus strand of CM069905.1, from coordinate 29,486,554 downwards.
GTTTGTAGTGCCCGCCACCGCCTCTAATCATATTTTGGATGGGAGGAGGGCAGGGCAAATCCAGGGAGGTGGCAGAGGAGGAGCGGTAGGCGCGATAATTTTACAGCTTTAGAAATGACACTACTAACAAAAATGAAAGATGATGTAATATGTTATGGATAATAATTGTTAAGTGATGAGAATTATATATTAGAGATAAAGAAATATAAATGAACGTTGAGTGTAATATTTTGGGAGTATTTTATCATACACACCACCCATACTATATGCACCTTTAGCTATACAATTTTCTTTTTTAGTTATGACATTATTTTAAAATATTTGGTTATGACTTTTTTGTGTTTTGGTTATGACTTATTTATTTATTTATGACTTAGAAGAAAGTATGAAATTATTTTTTATTTATTTATTTATTTTTTGTAGTTATAAGGTGTATATGATATACACACTTTGAGGAGTGTGTACCATAATCTTTCCCAATATTTTGATATTTTAATCCTACATTTTAGAATATGTATTATATACAAACAAATAGATTTAACAAATATAATTAGGGTGGGGGCAGGGTAGAATTAATGGGGTTGGGAAGAAAGGAGTAGGATCCCCTCCAATCTAGATTTTGGACTAGAGGGGGTACTATTTGGGTCATTGAGGCTCACCACGGGTTCCGTTTCTATGATCTGAACTGTTAATTTTGTTGGGCACTTCGTGTATTTCATTCGTAAAAGAAATTAGGTCAATCCGATAATTGTGACTTGTTTAATTTTTCACTAAAAAAATAGCTAACAATTATGTTTTTAAAAATAAACTATACATTTTTTTAGTGACAAACACAATGAATTAAATAAGTTACAATTATCGGATTGACTTAAATTTTTTTGTGAATGAAATAGACAAAATGTCCGACAAAATGAACTGTTCGGATCATCGAAACAATACCTGTGGTGGGCCCTACGGATCTAAACAACACCCTTCAATCCAAAATCTAAATTGGAGGGGATCCTAATTCGAGAACAAAAACCAATCCTTGCCTTAATAAGACTTATTAGGGATGGAGTAGAGAGAAATTGGCATCCCTAATCACAGTTTGGTGAGAGTATTATAGCCAAAAATAGAAGTGACTATGAGAAAACTTTATATTGAATTTGTTATATATGGTTTTAAAATAAACGAAAGAGTTTCACAAGTTCCTAATTTGTGGTGCTTCATGGTTGCAGATCCAAAGTCAATTAGCTAAGTTGGCAAGTAATGAAACAGAAATTGATATTGGGACCTTTGACACCTCGCAATTGTGGAAAAAAACCAACAAGTATTATAGATATGTTGGTTCTCTCACCACTCCTCCATGCACTGAGAATGTTATCTGGCATGTCTTGGGCGAGGTACTAGCTGGTTCATTTCATCAACAAAATTTTCATTTGCTTCTTCTAGAATAAAGAATAATTAGAATATTTCCTTTTCTTAAAAAGAACGAAGGGAAATACTAGTATAATAATAAAATCTTTGTGTTTTCATAAAAAATACACTAGAATATGACAAAACACATCAACATGCAGTGCAATATATTGAACTAATAAATTGTGTTGACATGAATTTGGAATTTTCATAAAGGTTTGTTCCTAGGGAAAAAAAGGACAGGCTTTATTTTAGCATATTCTAATAAATATAGTTACTCCTAATATATATAATAATATTATTATAACTGCATATCCAAGTAAATTTTTAGATCTTATTTTGTTGGGACTGTACGTACTTTTTTAGAATGTTTTACACTTGTATTTAATATTTAATAAAATTAAGTTGTTAGACAATACTTAATAATCTTTTATATGGATGACTATATAAATCTCAATGTGTTTAATTGAGGGGCAATTGCACCTCTGTGGATTTTTCAACAAATAATTATATATTAATGACAAATATTATAATTATAATTATTAATATTTATAAAATTTGTAATTATTTTTTGATAATACTACTTATTCGATATTTCCCCTTTAATTAATCAATTATTAGATTTTTACACATTTTGATAGATTTCAAATCTGGTTCCAAACATTTTTATGTATTTTTGAGTTCTTTTTTTTTTATCACTTCTAAAGCATTTACGAAATGAAAATCTTTATCCTTGTACAAAATGCAGGAGAGACCAATATCTAATAACCAAATAAATGCTTTGAAGGCTCCATTGCTATCGACATGTAAGAATAATTACAGACCTGTGCAACCATTATATGGACGACAAGTTGCGTTATTCAATGATTAACAATTTACACAAGTATTGATGAAGACAAGTCACTATGAGCATCTACAATAGGATAGTTAAAGTGATAAATGTGGGATCTAAAAATATGTATTAAGGTGTGTTAAGAGTTTGTTAATTTTAGAGAATAAGTGATGATGCAATGGTTGTGTTAAGATGCGTGTTAAGGTGTGTGTTAATATATATATATATATATAAACAATAAATAAAATAAATAACAATTGAAAAGTGCAGTGGGCCCCACCCCACTGTACTGTAAGTGCCCCTCTGTCTCTTTCTCTTTTCTTTTTTTTCTTGTTCACTTAGCATCTAACACTAAAAATAAAGTCGGCCAGCTAAAAAAAACAGTCGGCCGGTCAATTGCAAATTTATTTATTTATTTTTATTTGAACGGTCCGGACGTCCGGGAGGACGACCGACCGGATATCCGGCTAGATGACCCCACGACACTTCCCCATGTCTCCCTCCTTCTCTTTCGCTAGCTAAAACGGAAGCCACAGTTAACACATAAGTTAACACACAATACTAACAGCTGACACTAACACATGAGTTAACAACTTCATTGGAACACAAAGCAGTGTTTTGAGCTAGTCAAAAATTAGCAACTGACACTAACACAGCATTTAGCTAGTCCATTGCTAATGCTCTAAGTAGAAAATGCTTCAAAATAGTATTGAGGCTCAAATAAAGAACAATCTTGGCTTCGTTTATCCCATGAATGATCTTTGATTGGCTTCTCCTCGAGTCATTCTCATTGCATGCTCAATTAGTCTCAATTTCTCTATAGTTTTCAAATGCTTAAGAGCTTATCAAGCAAAGTATGATGGAACGAACTTGTTTATTTCATGAACAATCTAGACTAAAGCTCGAATTGATAATATTTATAGTTTGTTATTTTTCATTTATAGAAAATAAGAAACATATTTATATTTATTTTTGCTGAATGTAAATAAGAACAAGTTAGTCATTTGATTCCTATCTTTAAAAAATGACTCAGATTCTCTCCAGTACATTGTTTAAGCCCATGGGACTCATCACGAGTCCTGTTTCGATGATTTAAACCGTTCAATGTATAGAGCTTGTCAAGTATTTCATTTTTGCAAAAAAACATGTTGATTGGATATTGATCACTACTTGATCAGATTAAATTTTTGTCCACAATTTATTTTAAAAATCATATTTACTGTTGACAGAATGATTTGATCAAGTAGGTATCGATATCTGATTAACGTCATTTTTTGTACAGATGAAATACTAGGTGAGTTTTACACATTAAACGATTTGGATCATCGAAACAGAATCGGTGGTGAGCCCTTACAGGCCCAATAGTACGCTCCAGTTTGATCTTGGACTAAAGAGAAACCTGACCCTTAAAAAAATGCTTTACAAAATAGATAAATTTTTCATAAAAAAAATGCTCGCAATGTAATATTGACAAAAGCTATATTCATTTTGGTGTAATGTGAGCCCATACAAGATGAATGCAATATTGTCAATATTATATTAATTGTACTTCTTTAAATTTAAAAATAAAATAAAATTTGTGTTTGTATATTGTTGTCTTAAACAAAATGAAGAGTTGCATACATTGTTGGATATCAACCCATTTGGTGGCTCCAACCCACTAGCTAGTGGAAGAAGGTAGGTGGCTTACCAACTCCAACCCACTAGAGAGTGAAAGAAGGTAGGTGGCAACCAATGAGGTTCTCCCTTATTTGTGTATAAATAGAGGAAGAGAGTGTGGAGCTTAAGTCAACAAACTGAGACAAAATAAACCAAGAGAGTGAGAGATGTGAGGCAGAGAGATCGTCTCTCTCGGTGTGAGCGAGGGAGACGGGAGAGTGGTTGAGTGAGGATAGTGTGAGCTCCTCCTCTGTTATAATCTTTCTGTAATCTCTCCATTGTTATAGTGAAAACCGGTTACTCTCCCGTGGACGTAGGCATTAAGGCCGAATCACGTTAAATATGGTGTCTCCTTAAGTGTGGGTGTGTTTTACTGCTTGGTATATTTTCTGCAAGGTCTTGGGCGGGATCCCCGATCCCAGCAAGTGGTATCAGAGCCTCGTCGGTGGCGTTTCGAAACAAAAAGAGAGTGTTTTTCAAAACTTCCCAGAAATCAAATTGCTCGAAATCAGGTTTTGAGGATACCAGCAGCAAGGTCTGGATGAGAGGAGTCCAGAAATGCAAAGCAGAGCCCCATAGGAGCCCACACGTGCCCTCACGAGCCGCCTGAAAAAGGCGCGTAAGACTCACGTAGGAAGAAGACGAGTGGGAAGGCGCGTCGGTCTGATGTCAGCGTGACGTCATGCGCCGCTGACCAGCCGTTGACTGAGCAGCCATTGACCGGAGCCGCTGACCGAGTCAAGCTCAGCCGCGCTGCTGACCGAGTCGATGATGTCAGCACACAGAGGATTGATCCAGTACTTCGCGGCTAAGGTATAGCTGCAGGAAGAGTGATCCAGTGCTACGCGGCTAAGGTGCAGCTGTAGATCTGAGGCGTCCAAACTGTTTTGGCTTGATCTGAGCCATTTGGAGTCCATTTCTGACGATCCAATAGTGTGTTCCAACTATTTGGACTATTCCGAACACATCCATATGTTTATATTTTGGAATTGGAGTTTCTGTAAAAGGAAAGAAGATTAAAGTGGCAGACGGCGTCAGGAGCAGTGGACGGAATATTCTGTTGGAACACGGAATATTCTTTGAACTTCTGAAATTGAAATTTGGCCCAAAATTTAAAAAAAATTGTGGTGTGGCCCAACTTTCTGGGATGTTTTTTCAATGAGGTCCCCGGAAGTGCAGCGAAGGTTGGTCCTAGCTAAACAGAACATTCCGGACGCAACTGCGAGGTCAGAATAGTGAAATTCTGAATGGTTTTTAAAGATTGTCAAAACATGGGAGTTTGTTATCTTCAATTGTCGAAGGAAGGTTGCCGGATATTGTGGAACGCTGCGGATTCACTGAAGAGGTTAGAATGGGCAGATTTTGACCAGATTGGACAATTAGATACATATCGAGATAGATCATTGAAGACCAAAGGAAATCAACTTAATCAAATAGCAAATTAAGGAAGATCAAGATTGGTCAGGGGCGATCAGAGGATTGCAGAGATGATTATCTCCAGAGTTGATTGGAAGATTTGGTTCAATCAAAAAGTCCATTCATCGACGGATAGATGATTTGGCAACAAGTACAGGCTCAAGGAAATGCTGTGGCTATTGGAGCTACTGTATATGAGTAGGTATTGATGGTATGTGGACGTGTAGAACAATAGTTTTAGAGGAGCATACTAAGCGCAGAAGCATAAATGCAGACGTGCAATAGTGCAAGGGTACGCTAGAGTGTTGTACAAAGGCGCGAGAAGGGTGTATAGCAACGGGTTTTTTACAGTTCACAGGAACTTCCAAATAGAGAAATTGAGACGGGTAAAACACAAGAGTGCGCACCAAGGAGTGGCAAGTCTTTTTTTCTCTATGGTGGTTTCTTTAGTTCCATGGCAGCGGAGGATAGAGTTGATGCGGATCTCTCAAGTGAGCTCGACGCAGGGAGACCAGAAGCTATGGGTGTGAGCACTATGCAATAAATTGCATAGCTGACGATGCTTTGACAGATGAAGCTATTGTCAACCATCAATTTGCTAGACAGGAAATCAGGGATTGCAAAAGCACAGACAATGAGCGTATGTGGAAATGCTAGGAGGTTGTTCAGAAGTGCAGAGGGCAAAGACTGATAGTTCAGAGAAAAAGCTCCAAGCAAAGAAGACAGAGGACGTTGATGGGATCAACAACGAGTTTTCTATTGCTCCAATGACTAGTCCTGCGAGGTAATGGATGACAGTCAAGGGCATCCCAGCAGGGGGTGCAGGACATCCAATCAGGGGGTGTCGGATATCTTGGTCACGCAAATTCAAGCATAGCAAGTGAAGGCATCCAAGACAGGAAGCATGGAAGAGATCTGTGGGAGATAGGAGTAGAGGCTATCTCCAAATCAGAGAGTGGTGTGAGTTGAGTTGAGGATGTAGGATTCCCTCATCCTCTTGTATCTCTGGTGGTTATCTCTAGCTTCAGGGGATGCAAATGTCTTAGTGAGGAGATACAGACTATGTTAAAATTTGGTCGTGACAAGATTAGCAACAGTGTGTGCAGTGGATCATCTCACACGGGTTAAGGGGGTAATTTGTTGGATATCAACCCATTTGGTGGCTCCAACTCGCTAGCTAGTGGAAGAAAGTAGGTGGCTCACCAACTCCAACCCACTAGAGAGTGGAAGAAGGTAGGTGGTAACCAATGAGGTTCTCCCTCATTTGTGTATAAATAGAGGAAGAGAGTGTGGAGCTTAAGTGAGCAAACTGAGAGAGAACAAACCAAGAGAGTGAGAGATATGAGGCAGAGAGACTGTCTCTCTCGGTGTGAGCGAGGGAGACGGGAGAGTGGCTGAGTGAGGATAGTGTGAGCTCTTCCTCTATTGTAATCTTTCTGTGATCTCTCCAGCGTTATAGTGATAACCGATTACTCTCACGTGGATGTAGGCATTGAGGCCGAACCATGTTAAATATGGTGTCTCCTTGAGTGTGGGTGTGTTTTACTGCTTGGTATATTTTCTGCAAGGTCTTGGGCGGGATCCCTGATCCCAACACATATCAACTCAGTAAATTACAAATATTAATTAACTTTATTAAAATATTGATTATGATCCATGACTTGAGTTTGAGGGGAGCCAAAGTTTAACAATCAAATAATTGACCAAGTCATATGAAATTATAAACACCACCATCACACCACCAATAAAAAACACAATTAATGAATTGAAAAATAGTGAAATTGCTTGATTGCTTGGAAATGGATTCACATCTAAATTTCAATATTCAAGACAACAACATTCGTTTATACAAATTAAGGTGTTGTTATAAAAACAAATTAACTAATCCTCACACTCTCAAATCTACCATGCATCAGTATGATTCACAGTCTTTTGTACTATAAAGAAATTTGGTTGAATATGGTTAAGCTCAAATCTATATTATTATCATATATTTCTATTGGGGATCAGCTAAAAAAATCGTTTTTCTTGTTAAACAAGCCAAAAAATAAAAACTAGTTTAGGAAAAGCTAAAAATCAAGGGAGACAAAACATGTTGTGAAGTAATCTTGATATAAAAAAATTGTTTTTCCACCAGGCTAAGAATAGAGGCTACAATCAAGTCTGTCAAAAGTGGAGGCTGCAAATCAAGTTTGTCAAAAGTGGTTGCAACCGTTTGAAATTCACAACCTCAGCTGCATTTGCATTTAATGTTTTCACATTGCTAGTTTTATTTATATATAGCTATTGTATTTTGAGAATTCAGAGTGTGGGAGAAATAAGAGAGTTAGAGAGTAAAAAGTGTGTTTTTCCTTTCCTCAGTGTATTCTAAATATTTGAGTGATATAAATCTGTTTTTCAGATTATACATTCTCTCTTGAATTTGTTTTGTGAACCACCATAAGAGGTTTGCACCCCACTCCCACTAATAGTGGTATCAAAGCACCAGGAGGGCCTGTTTTTTCAAAATAAAAATAGTAGAACAGAGCATCGTTTCAAATCTTGCCCAGAAATCAAAGTTGTTGAAATAAATTTTTGATCACACCAGTGTATAGGTCTCATCAAGACGATCACACTAGTGCGTAGGTCTCATCGAGACGATTACACTGCAAAAAACCACATTGAAAACTGAGCCCCACACAACCCGCACGCGCCCGCACGCCTTCTAACGCCGTCACCACACGTAACAACGCGTCCATGTGCCTCCATGCGTCTTCTTCGCCCAGATTGCAGAGTCTGACACATGATCCGATCCATTAGCTCGGATCCGAATTTGTATCCAGGAGCAGACGTCATTGACAACGTCATTGCTGACGTCATCTGAGCCGTTAAGCTGAACCAAGCCACAAGCTGAGCTGAGCCAAGCCGCAGCTGAACTGTGCCGCCAAGCTGCAGATGAGCCAAGCCATGCCGTTGACGTCACGCTGACGTCATCTGGTCCGAAAAATTATCTGGTGCTTCTCAGAAGTCCCAGATTCCATAATATAAGCCGTTCAATTATTTTTGCTAGATCTACGCCGTTTGAAGTCCATTTTTGGTGATCCAATAGTGCTTTCCAACTATTTGGAATATTCCAGACACATCTATACAGTCAAAATTTACAAATTCCATCCTGAAAATTTACAGATTTCTTAAAGTCAACCAATGGCTAACACAAATAATTTCTTTCAACCCCAGTTTCCAAAACTCAACAAGGAGAACTATGAAAATTGTAGTATTCAAATGAAAGTCCTACTAGCCTCACAAGATTTGTGGGAGTTAGTGGATTGAGGATATGACGAGCCAGCTACTCTAGAAGATGAAGGAAATTTAAATTAAGCTCAGAAGACGGCATTAAAAGATTCAAGGAAGAGAGATAGAAAGGCCTTGTATCTACTTTATCAAGGCATTGATGTGTCAAGCTTTGAGAAGATTTCAACAGCAGCAACCTCTAAAGAGGCATGGAGTATTCTTCGCAATTCACAACGTGGAATTGAGAAGACGATCAGAGTTCGACTTCAGGTGTTACGAGGAGAATTCGAGATGTTGCACATGAATGAGAATGAGTCAATTTTTGAGTACTTCAACAGAACATTGACCATTGTTAATTAGATGAGAAGATATGGAGAGAAGATGGAATCTCTTCAAGTGATAAAGAAGATTCTTCGATCACTCAGTCCCAAGTTCGAGCACGTAGTTGTAGTAATAGAAGAGTCCAAGGATCTCAGTGCCATGACCACCGATGAGCTAATGGGCACACTTGAGATTCATGAACAAAGGATCAACAAGAAGACTCCCTCAAGTTCTCTAGAACAAGCTCTTCAATCAAAGCTGTCTTTTAGAGATGATAGAAACGAGCAAGGGGGGACATCACAAAGAAGCCCGGGAAGAGGCCGTGGTTACAATAACCGAAGTTCTATTTTTTGAGGAAGAGGCAGAAGGGTTCTAGCCGAAGGAGGAAGAAGTCAACCACATTTTGCTCCAAGAGGAAGAGCAAGAGGAAGAGGAGGTGGTTACAGCAACCGACCAGGATTTGACAAAAGCAATGTACAGTGCTACCATTACCATAAGTTCGGGCATTACAGCAATGCATGCCGAAGTAGAGCAATAACAGAAGTTAGAGAGCAAGTAAATTTTGCCGAGCAGGAAACAAACAAAGTCGGACCTACAGTCCTGTTTGTCTACCATGGAGATACTGAAAACCAAAACAATGTTTGGTATCTAGATTCGGGAGCCAGTAATCACATGTGTGGTAAAAGAGAATTGTTCGTCGAGCTTGACGAGACTGTACAAGCACAAGTCTCATTTGGTGATTCTTCAAAGACTTTAGTGAAAGGAAGAGGCAATATTCTGATCAAGCTCAAGAATGGAGATCATGATTACATCTCCCTCCAATGTTTATTATGTTCCTGCCATGAAGAAAACATTTTCAGTATGGGACAACTCCTAGAGAAAGGATACGACATCAGCATGAAAGATTATCATCTTACCATCAAAGACAATCATGGTAATTTGATCGCTCGGGTGAGAATGTCCAAGAATAGGATGTTTGCATTGAACATCCAACATGATGCTGCGAAGTGTTTAAGTGCCATCATCAAAGACAAAGACTGACCATGGCATTTGAGGTTTGGACATCTCAACTTTGGAATCTTGAAGCTGTTGTCAGGCAAGAATATGGTGAAAGGGCTCCCTCATATTGCTCATAGTAATGAAGTCTGTGAAAGCTGCATTCTTGGCAAGCATCACAGAACTAGCTTTGCCAAAGAAGTGAAGTGGAGAGCAACAAAGCCACTGGAGCTAGTGCACACTAATGTGTGTGGTCCATTGAAGCCAATGTCAAATGGACATAATAGATATTTTCTCACCTTCATTGATGATTCTAGTAGGAAGACATGGGTGTATTTTCGTAAAAGAAAATCAGATGTGTTTAGTATCTTCAAAGAATTCAAAGTTCTTGTAGAAAAACAAAGCGGCTACTACATTAAGACATTGTGGTCAGATCAAGGTAGAGAGTATACATCAGATGCTTTCGAGAATTATTGCAAAGAGCATGGAATTAAGCATAAAACAACACCATCCTATACGCCATAGCTGAATGGTGTTGCTGAAAGGAAGAATCGCACAATCTTAGATATGGCAAGGAGCATGTTGAAAGGAAAATGATTGCCTAAGCAATTTTGGGCTGAAGCCGTATCATGTGCTGTGTATTTACTAAATGGATGCCCAACCAGAAGCCTTCACTCTATGACTCTAGAAGAAGCTTGGAGTTCACATAAGCCAAGTGTCAACCATCTCAGAATATTTGGATGTGTTGCGTACACCAAGATTCCAAAAACAAAAAGAACTAAGCTCGATGATAAGGGAGAAAAATGTGTCCCTGTCGGATATGGAGACAGAACAATGGGATACAAGTTGTATAATCCCATTACTAGAAAGGTGATCATGAGTAGAGATGTGATATTTGAAGAAGAAGAAGAAGCTTGGAACTGGAATCAAGATGAAGTTATTAAAGATGCAGAACTCATTCTTGAAGATGAAACATCAAAAGCTCTAGTTGAAATTACAAGAGAAGTTCAACACAAACTCTTCCACATAGAATACCGACACTTAGATCACCAGTTTCTCACAGAAGTGATGCATCATCATTATCAGATGATAGTTTTTTCAAACAACCAAGGCCAATAAGAAATTTGCAGGAGATATATGAAGCTACAGAAGAAGCAAATCTGAATTTGTTCTGCCTAATCGCAGATAGTGATCCAGTTACTTTCTCAGAAGCCATCCAAGAAGATATATGGAAGAAAGCAATGGATGAAGAAATTCATGACATTGAGAAAAATGACACATGGAAGCTTACTAGTCTACCAGAGGGGCACAAACCCATTGGAGTGAAATGGGTATACAAGACAAAGAGGAATGCAAAAGGCGAAGTGCAATGCTATAAGGCAAGATTAGTGGCAAAAGGTTACAAGCAGAGAGTTGCAATTGATTATGGAGAGGTGTTTGCTCCAGTTGCCCGGTTTGAGACTATCAGGCTAATGATTTCTTTGGCTGCTCAGCACAAATGGCAGATCTATCAACTTGATGTGAAATTTGCATTTCTTAATGGTTTTCTTGAAGAAGAAATCTATATCGAGCAACCTTCGGGGTATGTTTAGAATGGGCATGACGACAAAGTGCACAAATTGAAGAAAACACTTTATAGATTGAAGCAAGCTCTGTGTGCATGGAATACTAGAATTGATCAGTGTTTTCATGACAATGGTTTTGAAAAATGCCCGTATGAGCACGCACTATATTTGAAGAAGGAAGTTGATGGAAGCATGTTGCTTGCTTGTCTTTATGTTGATGATCCTATTTTCACCGGAAACAATCCAGCCATATTCAAAGAATTTAAAAGAATCATGATCCAAGAATTTGAAATGACAGATATTGGATTGATGACTCATTTTCTTGGCATTGAAGTGGCACAAAGAAAAGATGGAATTTTTATTTCCCAAAGTGGCTATGCCAAGGAGATTCTCAAGAGATATGGAATGGAGAATTGCAATCCAGTGAACACTCTTGTAGACAGTGGAGTGGAGCTCAAAAAAGGTACAAAGGCAAGTGATGTGGATCCAACTTATTTCAAGAGCTTAGTTGGAATTCTTCGCTATCTTACTTGCACCAGGCCAGACATACTCTATGGAGTAGGACTGATTAGTAGATATATGGAAACACCAGATCAGTCACACCTGTATGCAACAAAGAGAATTCTTCGTTACATCAAAGGTACAATCGATGATGGTTTATTCTATAAACCAATTGATAATTTCAGTCTTGTTGGCTATTCAGATAGTGACTAGGGACGTGACTTAGATGAACGGAAGAGTACTACTGCGTTTGCTTTCTTTATGGAAAATACAGTGTTCACTTGGTCATCTAAGAAGCAAGCTATTGTGACACTGTCAACCTGTGAAGCTGAGTATGTTGCAGCCAACTCAGCTGTGTGTCATGCAATTTGGTTAAGAAATATGCTGAAGCATTTAGGATTTCCACAAGAAAATCCTACTGAGATCTATGTTGATAATTGCTCAGCAATTGCATTAGCAAAGAACCTAGTTTATCATGAAAGAAGTAAGCATATTGACACCCGCTATCATTTCATCCGAGAGCATGTGAAAAATAAAGAGGTGGAATTATTTCCTTGCAAATCTCAAGGTTAGCTTGCAGATATTTTCACAAAGCCATTGACAAATGATATGTTCAACAGAATGAAGTTGATGCTCGAGATGAAGCAGCATGGAGAATCAAGATTAAGGGGGGATGTTGTGAAGTAATATTGATATAAAAAAATTATTTTTCCATCGGCCTAAGAATAGAGGCTGCAATTAAATTTGTCAAAAGTGGAGGCTGCAAATCAAGTTTGTCAAAAGTGATTGCAACTGTTTGAAATTCATAGCCTCGGCTGCATTTGCATTTAATGTTTTCACATTGCTAGTTTTATGTATATATAGCTATTGAATTTTGAGAATTTAGAGTGTGGGAGAAAGAAGAGAGTTAGAGAGTAAAATATGTGTTTTTCCTTTCCTCAATGTATTCTAAATATTTAAGTGATATAAATCTGTTTTTCAAATTATATGTTCTCTCTTAAATTTGTTTTGTGAACCACCATAAGAGGTTTGCACCCCACTCCCACCAACAAAACAGCTGGTATGGACACTTAGGAAGAGGACGGCCTGGATTTGGTTCCAGAAGTCTAGGCTAAATTGGGCTCAAAATGGTGACCAGAATAAGAAATATTTTCATATCGTTGCAAGTAAGAGGCAGAGAAGGAATCTGGCAAATTCAGTGGTAATTAATGGTATTAGTGTTGATGATCCTGGGCTTGTGCGGCGTGAAGTGTTGAGGTATTTCTTGAAGGCCTTTGCTAAAGATTAGCCATCTAGGCCAAAGCTGTTCGGAAACTTTGTGCAAATTGGTCATGCAAAGGTTGTGGCAGTACTAGAGTCCGAATTCATATTGGAAGAAGTGTGGAAGGCCGTCAAAGAGTGTGATGGAAATAAAGTGCCTGATCCGGATGGGTTCAATATGGCATGCATTCAGAAATGTTGGAAGTTTATGAAGAATGATCTATTTAAGTTTATGCAGGAGTTTTATCAGCATAGTAAGTTAGTTAAAGGGCTAAATAGCTATTTTATCACTCTCATCCCGAAAAAGGAAAGTTCGAATGGTCTAACAGATTATAGGCCGATAAGTTTAGTGGGGGTTGTTTTTAAAATTTTAGCAAAAGTGCTTTCAAGAAGACTGAAATAGGTGCTACCAGATGTCATTAGTGAAGTGCAGATGGCTTTCTTGGGTGGTAGGAATATTTTTGATGGAGTAATGATTGCCAATGAGGTTGTAGATTGGTGGAAAAAGTCAAAAATGTAGGGGGTCATACTAAAGTTGGATTTTGAAAAAGCATACGATTCAGTCAATTGAGAGTATCTATTTTCCATGATGGCTAATCTTGGGTGTGGAGATATATGGATTAGATGGATAAAAACCTGTGTTACCACTGCAAGAGTATATGTTCTAGTAAATGGCTCTCCAACTGATGAATTCTGTCCAAAGAAAGGGTTGCGGCAAGGTGATCTTTTGTCACCCTTTCTGTTTAACATTACAGCAGAACGGTTAAATATCTTGTTGGAAAGGGCAAAGAGTCTAGGTTTATTTAAGGGAGCTATTGTTGGGTATACAGAATTGAAGCTGTCTCATCTTTAGTTTGCAGATGACACTATCCTGTTTTGTGAAACTGAGTGGGAAGAGATTGTAAATGTTAAAAGAATTCTTAGATGTTTTGAGGTAATGTCAGGGTTAAAGATTAATTTTCATAAAAGTGTGGTGTGTGGAGTTGGAGTTAGTGATATTATGGTCCATGATTTTGCTTCAACACTGCGCTGCTTATGCCAAAAGCTACCTCTGAAGTATCTGGGATTGCCACTGGGTGTGAATCCACGAAGGAAGAAGACTTGGCAACTTGTGGTTGATAAGGTTAAGTCAATGTTAGCTATGTGGAAAAGGAAGCTATTGTCATTTGCTGGAAGGCTAACTCTGGTGAAATCCGTTTTGGACAGTATTCCTAGTTACTATCTTTCTTTATTCAAATTACCCATTGGTCTTGCTAAGGAATTGATAAGTTGAAGGTAGCTTTCTTATGGGGCAATTCAGAGTTGAGAAGGAAGATACATATGGTACAATGGAAGGATGTAACATTGAGCAAGGACCAAGGAGGTTGTATCAGGAAGGCAAGGGATACTAATGATTGTATGTTATTAAAGTGGTGGTGGAGGTATGGGGTGGAGGATCATTCGTTACGGAAAAAGGTTCTTCTCAGGAAGTATGGGTCTGTAGGTGGCAAATGGTTACAACTACAGGATGGGGAGGGTAAGGAATCGATTTTGTGGAGTGATGTTCTGAGTATGGAAAGATCTAATCCGGAGCTTTTTCAGTTCTTTGTGTCTCAGTGTAAGATTATGGTTGGGAATGGGTGTAGGTTTCAGTTTTGGCATGATAGATGGTTCATGGATTTACAGTTGAAAGAGAAGTTTCCCAGATTGTTTAGGCTCTATATGGATAAAGACGGACTGTTGAGTTCCTTTATGCAGAGAAGGGACATTGAGGGTGATTGGAGGCTTCAATTTAGAAGGTCATTATTTGCTTGGGAGGAAGAGGAGGTAAGGAAGCTGCAATTGTTGACTAGGGGTGTCCCTAGGCTGAATGTGGATATACAAGATGTAGTAAGGTGGACCGCATCCCCCTCTAGTGTGTTTACATGGCATCTGTGAGAAAATAGCTTCTGTTAAGGTCTAGCCCGAGGTTACTTGTTCCTAGGATGATTTGGATTAATGAAGCACCACCCAAAGCACAATTTATATGTTGGTTGGCTTAGAGAGGTAGGATCAAAACATCTATTTTTTTGCAGAGATTTGGAGTGTTTGAGAATACTGTTGTGACCGATTGCCCTTTTTGTTCAGCTGCTATAGAATCTATGGATCATCTCTTTGTGTAGTGCTTTCAGATTTGGAAGGTTTGGGGATTTTTGCTACAGTGGTGGAATCTCTACTGGGTATCCCTTGCTTCTGTGGATGAAGTGTTGTCTTGGTGGATAGGAACCAAGCATAAAAAATCTGTGAAGAAAATCTAGCTGCCGATACCTGCAGCAATGTTGCGGTCCACTTGGAGGCTAAGAAACGAGGTTGTGTTTAATAGCAAGCAACTAGATATGAATTAGCTGAGTGAGGTAGTGAAAGTGAGAGTTGGGCTATGGGTTAAGTCTTCCATGCCTGCTGTCTAGTACTCTATGTATCAGATTATGGAAAATCTGAGTTAAGTGAGGCTCTGTATTTGTGATGGCTAGGTGTTGGTGGCTGATATGCCTAGTCATTAATTGTGGGTGGGCTATTAGTGTTGTTGTTTGGTTTCTGTTCTTCTTTTGGTTGGTTTCTCACCAGCCTGGGGTGGCGCTTTCAGATGATTGTGTTTACTTATGGGTGCCAACGTAGTTAGAATTCGGAGTGTAAACTATGATGATGTTTGCACCATTTTTCTCTCCCTTTATTGAAGATTGCTCATTTACTTTGTATTGACTGTTTTATCAATAAAGGTTTTCTTTTGATTGATCAAAAATAAATAAATAAATAAATTTAAAGAGTCAATTTTCCCACCAACCAAAAAATTGTAGCAATTCCCAAAATACATTCACACTAACCCCCCTCTCCTCCTCCCAAAAAAAAAAAAAAGTCACTCAAAAATCAATACCGAACTCTACGATGACTCAAACTGAATATACTAACTACATTTACTTCTTATTTTTTTGAAGTATCTCACCCAAAAATCCATTAGTTTCATATATATTTATAGAAAAATGCTATGTGTTTCTGTATGCTTGTGCTATCACTTAATGGGTGAAGTTGAACTATTTGACGAGTTTAGCTAAGCACAAGCAGTTATGAATTTGAAAAACTTCAATGTTGCCTTAAGTTAAAATCAATGGCCTAATTTTACTAATTTATATATATATATCTTCTATTGTAGCAAATGTTTTTTTGGCATACGAAAGTTTCCATTTTAAGGGTGTATAGGATGAAAAGGGCTATGCATGTTTTTCTACCTAATTTACTGGTCAACCAATTTACCAAATGACCTCTGAAACCCTAATCCCATTCTCAACCTAGATATTCATCAACCATGCCATTTAGCTTAGTGATGGTGTAGCACCATTTGTGATGTGAGGTCTCAGGTTCAACTCTTATGGAGAGGAGTTTGATACCTGTTGTGTTAGTTATTGATTTATGTCTTCTTCCCTCTCTCTCTCCCTTCCCCTTCCCCCTTCCCCCATTATGGGAGTGGTATGTGATTAGTAGTGATTGTTGGGCTTGACTCACTACAAAAAACTAGTGATTTAGAGACTAATATTTAGAGACCAATTGAATTTAGTCTCTAAAAACTATCATTTAGGGACAAAAATAAATTTTAAGAGAACACATCATATTCCTTTATGATAGCCCAAAAAAATTATTTGAAGGCTTTTAGGGACCAAAAAGATTAACGTTTATGTTCATTTGAGCACTTGACCCGTGTGTGTGAGATGGGTAAAAACTGGAGACCAATTTATTTAGGGGGTACTTACGTGTAGGTCCTAATAAGTGGACTTATTGTCTAATAGGTCCTATGGGAAAAATTTGTCATAAAAAAAGTCACTAATTGTAAGTTTTAGCAACAATTTACAAAAATCATGACAAAAACATTCACTAATTGTCAATTTTTAGCAACACATAAAAAATTGTCACAAAAAAATTATTTTTAGTGACAATTTTACGAAGATTTTTTTTTCAATAGGACTTGATGGGAATTATGTCCAACTATTAGGACTTATTGGTTGTTTAGTTGCTAAAGGTTGAACATACCAAATCAAATCATAGTCCATATTTCATTTACTATTTTGGACTTTTAGGATTTAGACCTTTTTGACTCTTTGACTTTTTATATATAATTTTTGTTTTGTATTCATGGAATATTAGCCTTGAAGATTCACTCCATCATCCAAGTATCCATATGTCCACATCAATTATTGGCATCAAGATACTCAGAAAAAAAAAAGATAGAATCTGTAGAAGATAAGGCCTCTCTTCAACGATCAGCAAAATTCACACCAAAAAATGACAACAGCTACTATAATTATTTACGTTTGTCAGTAGTAAGGCTTTTCCTTCACTCACTACTTTAATAAAGCAAATGACCCTTACCCTGCTCCATTAAAGAAAAGCTTATCCTAACCCTTCATTGATGAAATTCTCATTGTTCTATGAGACCATGAAATATCCTCTCACATGGATTGTTGGTGAGATTCAACGAAGACAGCTCCATGAACCTACAAGAGATAAATCTGGTTGATACCACCCAACCGGGGTTACCAGCCGGGGACACTCCGATGATGAAGTTAGAATCCATGAATGAAGAATCGAGAATTGTAAAGAGTGTTTGGTGTTCTGTGTGGAGCAGAGAGAGATCATGCCTATATGTTATGAGGTCCCTTCCTTTTATAGGCGGGGGTAGGCCGAATAAGCCCAATACCTGGCCCCTTGGCAGGCCTTGTTTGGGTTAGCCCAATAAGTTTATATATATTTTTTCTGGCTCCTACAATTGCCCTAAAACTTTCATTGTTTTCAACAGAAGGAATGTGAGTTTTTATGGCCGAGTTATGCTATTCAAATAAATGTTTAGTCCTTTGACAAAGAATACATTTAATAAATGAATGAATGACTGGATGAATGCATGTATGTATGAATGTATGTACAAATATATGCATATAAAGGAAAGAGGTGAGCTAAAGTCCAGTGAGTAATACTATCTCTATAATGGTGGGCCACGGTATTATAACCCTCGGGCAAGGGTGTAGGTCGCGGTATTATAGCCCTGGGCAATGGTGTAGTATATTGCCAAGTGCAAAGATTGTTTCCAAATATGGACTTTCGTGCCGAGCTAGAGATATTTCTATGTGCCAAGCACGGAAATGATTGCCTGAACCAAATAATGTAGATTAAATAAGGTAGATATATCAGCCAAAACATGAACCATGGTATTATTACCCCCGGCGAGGGTGTAGACCGGCGGTATTCTAACCCCCGGGCATGGGTGTAGACTAGCAGTATTATAACCCCCGGGTGAAGGTGTAGGCCGCGGTATTCTAATGTAACGAGTTGAATCAAATTGAATTTATAGTTTAATCTCAGTTGGGGATTTATATTAAATTATTAAACTCCATTCATTTTGGACCTAATTGATTGAATTGTGACCCGTTAGTAACCATGAAATATTGTTGTGGTTTTATTATTATTATTCGCTATGTCGGTAGAGCTGCAATTAGGAGATGAAATGAAAGACAGTAGAATCACACATTCACTTTTTATCACAATTTGTTGTGAAATAGATATCCTTGTTGAAGCACTTATCAAAGAGAGACCCCAATTCAAAACACACTCTTTGATTTTTTTTTTTAACAACTTTCAACTCCAACCCAAACCAGCTCATTAGGGTTCGAATCCCCAATTCAATTTGTTCATAAATTTCAGGAGTGAGAAAAATGGGAGGTGGAAATTTCAATGATGATGGATCTAGTGGTAGAGGACTTTTATCTCGTCTTGCTGGCTATGCTATTGGACAATACCCTCCATCTTATGGGGCATATCCTTCTCAAGGATATCTAAAACTGAGCTCTAAACATGGCTAAACTGCAAACGAGCGATGAGGTTTCCATGTTCTTGAAATCCGATATTTACCATTTCGAGAGCTCTAATGCAGTATTCATCGATCCAGTTTGAGTCCTCAATCGTTCTTACAATCAATTTAGGGTTTCATCTTTTGCGTAATACTCTCGATTCTTCGAATCCAAGTACTCCAAAGAAGATCCCATAGATTCTTCACACTCGAGAAAATGAAAACGAAATCAGAAACAGAAAAGACCTCTCGCTCTCAATGACAGAGAATGAATCGCCAATCAACACCATCAAGAGGTGAGGCCTTTGTTGTTGAAGGCACGTGAAGCTTTACTTGGAGCTACTGATTTGCTAGCAATTGTTCAAAACTTGAGGAGTGATGAATGTTCTTTAGAAGATTGTGGAGACTTAGTCTCACCGAGTGCTGAGCAGTCTTTTGTTGAGCTCGGAAGTGTTTGGCAAGCCCCTTTGTATAAGATAACCCTGAATTTTTCCTCAATTTTGTGAACCTACCCAAGATGGAGGTTCATCAGTAGTTCAATTCATAGAACAAAGAGTGATCCAAATGTTTACTAACTTAGTTGTTAATGAGGCAAGTAAGGATGTAGAGGCTGAATTCCTGAACAGAAGATATATAATACCTAGAAAGAGTTGTTTCTACATGTCTGATCTGGGGCAGATTCACAACCTGATTCCTGCTGAATCTGATTGTGGGTTTAATCTTATATTGGTCTTCCACAATATGGTCAACTTGGGCATGGAACAGATAATGAGTTCTTAAGGCCAAAGTGAAGAGCTTGGCGAGAGCAACATTTTGACCGGTGGGGATCAAAATTCGACAAATAGAAAATTTGTATTTTTGTTTGTTTCCTCTTATAGCTTGAGGTAGGGATTTTTCCTACACTTCTTTATGCACTTTTACTTGATTATATGGAGTTTAGAGTTGTATATAATTTAATTAGAATTTTTGGAAAATTTGTGATTATTTGCTTAAAAGAGAAATTTTAAGAAAAATGAAGAGTTGATGCTCAAATCGTGAAAGTGTAAACTTGGAATATGTTTGTAAGGTTATGAAAGAGCTATGTTTTAAATTTGAACAAAAACGGACTTCGATTCGATCGGTTTTGAAATTTTTACTAGTTTGCGACCAAAAGAGCATTTTTAAAGAAAATAAAGGAATTATGTTTAACTTTTGGGGCTTTTGATCAAAATTGGATGTCATAGTTGAATAATGCTTGGAGAACAAGTTTGGAAAGAAAATGATGTTTTCTTGGGTATTAACGGTATTATTTTGCTTAATGTATTTGTTGGAATAAAACCGACACGGATAAGAAAATGGAGAAGAGAAAAGATAAAAGGGTAATAAAGTAAACTGGTTCGCTGGAGAAGATTGGTCGTCTTCTCCAGCGAACCAGTTTACTTTATACGCAAACTTTGATCGGCCCGTATGGCTTCGTTTTAGCTTCGATTTTGATGCGGTTTGTGGCATTGGACTCGTCGCGATGAGGACTTCATGTTGGTATGGTCAAAACTTGATTTTGACAATGTTCCAAATTTTTGTTTTCTAAAAATTTTGATCCGTTTCGCAACTACCGGCGACCTTTGGTTAGTTCTTGGCTTCTTCGGATTAGTGGGTTTGGACTCCTTGAATTGACACAAATCCGCTAGTATTTTTAGATGTAGATTTTGGCAAGCCGAGATGCTAGTATTATGCCGAGATATTAGTGTCAAGCAATGGTGTGATATTTCTAAGAATTAAATCATGAGATTCAAGGTGGTAGCGACTCGGCATTACCGCGACACTGCAGAATTATTTTGCCGAGTAATGATGTTCGTAGAATAATGAATAATGACGTTGCTGAATTGTAGAGTTGGGCAATATTATGTAGTTGGCTGCCGAGAATGTCCAATGTTGTGGTGTATGGGCTGCCGAGAAGTCTTGTGGCTGAGTAATGCGGAATAATGTTTGTCGGTTAAAAATCTTTTGGGTGAGTGTAATGGGCAGCTTGGGTGAGTATAATGATGCCGAGAAGGGTGGAAGAGCTACCGAGTAGCTTTGTTGGATTGCTGATTTCAGCAGTATTTTGCCGAGTAGTAGCTTGGCATGGCCAAGATGGTTAATTTTGATGCTAAACTAAACCGTTGAGCAATGAAGCCGAGGTGTGTTCTGTACTATGGCGCAGTGCCGAGCTTTGTGGTGCTGGTCTCTATGAATAAAGTGCCAAATTTTCTGTTTATGAGGCCGATGATGGAGCTTTCAAACCTCCTTTATATAACACTCCAAAAATTATTTGCGCAACATGAGTTGTATAGATTTCCTTAACACTCCAAAAATTATTTGGGCAACATGAGCCGTATAGATTGCCTTAGGAAAAAATAAAAAATTATGAAGTAAAATTATGAAAAGAGACAGTATAGATTGCTTCATACTCTCACAAATTATGAAGTAAAAAATGCTAAATTACTTGTGATAATAACTCATGGCCTTATTTAAGTCAATTTAGTCTAGAGAGAGAAAAAGTGAAGTCCCACTTTTTTTTTTTAGCATATACACGTGCGTACATGTTAAGAATTAAATGGATAGATCATGCATGAATTTAGCCGAGAAACCCCGTTAGTAATGCTGAAAAGAGTTGAAACCCATTTATAGAGAATGCAAAAATAAATACAATGAATATGTGTCGACTACTCTTCGAGAGAGAATGTCGAGATAGATATTAAACAAATGTTTGGACCAAATCTATGAGCATAATCATATATATATATATATGTGTGTGTGTGTGGGTATATGTATTTGCGTACAGACAGCAAGACTGAAAAATAAATTGAAACAAAGAGGAAAAGGATAGGATCAACCGTGGGTCTTGTTTCTAGTAATGCATAATGATGATCTGAGCATCTTAAGTGTGGTGTTTGTCATCTCCTTTGTTGAATTCTCGCAGACGTTTCCCACAGACAGCGCCAATTGTGAGACCATGAAATATCCTCTCACATGGATTGTTGGTGAGATTCAACGAAGACAGCTCCATGAACCTGCAAGAGATAAATCTGGTTGATGCCACCCAACTGGGGTTACCGGCCAGGGACACTCCGATGATGAAGTTAGAATCCATGAATGAAGAATCAAGAATTGCAAAGAGTGTTTGATGTTCTGTGTGGAGCAGAGAGAGATCATGCCTATATGTTATGAGGTCCCTTCCTTTTATAGACGGGGGTAGGCCAAATATGCCCAATAGTTGGCCCCTTGGCAGGCCCTGTTTGGGTTAGCCCAATAAGTTTATATATATTTTTTTCTAGCTCCCACATGTTCGTATCTAGAGTAATATGAATTTGGTCATAAAAGGTGTCAAAGTCCATGTATTTATTGTGTAGAAATTTTGTAAAGCCTATAACTAGGCTTGACTAGGCTTTTGGACTTTTTGTTCAAAAATTAGACGTAAGGATAAGTCTTTGGTTTTTGTTTGTATCTATCAAATGTATTGTATAAATTGGCATTCATGCCAACGGATAGAGCAATGAAAAAAAAATTTCCCTCCACTCTTCTTAGACTCTCAAAAAATTCTAAGTGTTCAAGTCTTTCAGAATCTCAAAGTCTGTAACATAATCTTTGTAAGCATATTACATATTAATATGAAGTGCGAGTAGTCTCTCTTTTTCCATAGATATTTCAGAAGGGTAACTCTTCTATTCTAAAATTTATTTTCTTTTTAGAAAAATTAGGTTTGTGGAATGCTTGCTTGCTCATTAATATTGCATGCTTTGAACCTTCATAGTATCTATTGTTTTCTATTTCATTACTAAGTGACCTTAGCTGAAGAACCCGTGTGAACCATGGTTTGGCATTGAGGGTAAATTGTAGGCAGAAAGGGAAAGATAAGGAGTAGAAAATAAAAATATACTATGTTAAATGAAGCTTAGCTTCAAGGTGGGAGTATATGTAATGAAAGCAAACATTGCTTAAAAATAGTTTTACCAAATAAGAAAAAGAATTTAGAATATAAGGCGAGCAACCTGAATAGAAATATCAAGGAAATATTTTTCATATAAGAATTTTAAAATCAAAATTTTATACTTTTAGAAGAACTTAGAATTAAAATCAGATCCAGTATTGAGCTTATACAAGAATTAGAAGATCAAAAACTAAGATATCAATTTCTGTTATCATTAGTTTCCAGTAGATCTCTAGTACATTATAGTTTGAAAATTACACAAATAAATAGACAGATAACTATAAAACAAGAAGCCTTACAGCTAGCCATACAACAGCTTGAAGATTTATTAGCATAACTGTAGAATTAATTAGATAATTCTTAGCCCAACTTCAGAGCAGTGTTCGGTTTTAGGACAGTTTAAGTTAGTTTATGCATTTTGCTTACGGAAATAGAGTAATTTTTATTTTTGGACAATTTAGTTATAAATTTCATATTATAGTAGTTTTTCATAATTTTAAAGTAGGATTTAATTTTGTGTATGAAAATAGTAGAATATTTAGATTTAGAACTCAGCAATCATAACCATTGTCTTAATATTGATAAGAATAAATTTCGTTGTAATTTTGAAGGTATTTTTCCACATCAGCTCCATAGAAAACATAATTATCAGCTAAATAGTATTATAGATCATCAGATTAACTTTGCAGAAAATATTAAAAAGGACGTAGATAAAATCAGTAATTTTTTTACTTCATCTATAGACCATCTTCGTAATACTCGCAGTATAATTAAAAATCAAGATAAAAAATTAGATTATATCCAAAATCAGTGTAGTTCAATCCTTCAAAAACGAATAGATTTGAATTTAGAAAAATTCCCTACCAAGTTAGAAATAGAAACTCTAATTTCAGCCATAAATATCAGTGGCTCGAAGCAAATAGAGTTAGAATTTAAGCAACTAATTGAAAAAATTCATAATCAGATAAATCAAATAGTTAGACAAATAGAACAAATCAACCAAATTCAAGATAATTGAAAACAGAAATTAGAAATTTTAGAACAACTAATAAGATCTTAATTTAAGTGTAGTGATAAAAAAGCTAATAGTGACTACTAGATTATTTTAAAACAAGCAGAAGACTTTCATAATAACCCAGAGGGAATTAGTAGATATCACGGAATAAATTAGTCAGATAAAATATCAGTAAGACAAAATAATATAGAAATTTTATTTCTTATCCGATTGTGTGAAAAAATTGAAGAACTATCAGAACAACTACATAGTTTAGAAAATAGTTTACCTTCGTTGGAAAGATTAGTATTTCAAAAAGGAAAAGAAATAGAAAGATAAGCAAGTAAAGCCCAATCTCGAATAAACGAAGAAGATATAGCTAAATATTTTGAAAAGCTTAAATTACCAAAGAAAACTGCTTGTAGAACTTATAGAAAATAAAAATGTTTAAACAGTTAGTAAAAGGAAGTAGCAGTAAAAAGCGTAATGAGGATGAAGATGTTAAAGTAGAAGAATTTATAGATGTGGAGCAACAAATAGAAAAATTTAAAAAGGAAAAATTAGAGTTAATTCCAGCTAAATATGTATATAAGCTAGGAAAAATTCATAAAAAACAATATTTATGTAAACACTATGGTGAACAAATGATTAGTGTGACTCAGGAAGATGAAAAAATAGAACTAAATTTAATAAATAGAGAAAGTTATAAATATGCTGTAAATGAACACTGTGGACTTGCCTTTTTCCGTGCCCTGCCTTTCAGAAAGGGTTTGAAAAGAAGGCCTCACAATTTGGACTCCCGCAGTTCTGAATCTAGTCTCACAGGTGCAATGTGAAACTGATTAAACACCAAAGAGTCCAAATCCGGCAAATCTTTTTGGAAAATTGATTTTAAATCAAATAATGCCAAAATTGGACTGCTTTGCCAGATACAGAGTTGTCACCTAAATATTTTGTTTTGGAGAAATTTAGGGAACCCTGACTCGTGCCAAAGGCCGCGTGTCCGTCATCACCAAAGTTGTCTCGGCTCGGGAACTTAGGTACGAGAGGGAAAGGTCCTAAAATGAGCACCCCCGCTCGCCCGATTAAAGATCGGCCTCTACTAATCATGATATGTTTTTTTATAAACATTATGTGTTCTTATGCTGGTTATTAGCTAACATTACTATGTGACGCACACAAGCAAGTATAGACTAGTTAGGCCTGACTGGGCACAGGCGAGGTAAACGGTGACTGATGTATTGGCAAACTTTGCCGAATCCTCCTCCATCTAGTAACCAGGGGGATTGAAACAAACACTGGTTGTCCCCTGACTAGATCCCCAGATCTACAAATTCTTCGAACTTAGGTCCAGAGTGCTTGGAGGGTAATGGGCTCGTCTGAAGCAATGGTGAAATGGTGAAAGACTACCTTTGAAAAGAAAATAAAGCAAAAAGAAACAAAAATCAGAAACCCCATAGCACCTCGGCTCAGATAGAAACAACACACAGTTGCAATCATAAGTTGGATGACTGTACTCAAACACCGATTTCTGTCCCAAATTTTTGTTTCAAAACTAATATCCTCAAACTGATACCCAAACTTGCAACTGATGCACACGTTCCTATAGAGTTTCACTCTAAAAGCACATATCAAGCAAGTGAGAGCCAAAACAGCCCTATGATGGGGTAGGGTTACCCTATCCTAATTTCGTCAGAAGCTAGGGGTGCACTATGCAAACAAGCGGTTTCAAGCAATTCCTATATTCGGGTGAGCAACCTGTCCTAGTTTGGAACTGTCACGCCCCCAACTTGCCCCTGGAAGTTTGGGCATGACCTATGCAGAAAAGGACACTTAACCTGCTAGATGTATAGAAAGTAGGGGCCTAAATGGAAGCAATAACAACGAGTAATACCTAGTAAGAAAATATGATATCCATTGAGCGATTAAACCATGCCAGGATCATAGACATACATAAGATGAATCACTCAAAAGAGATAACCAAAGGAAATATATTTTCGAGAGCTCATTACATACCTACATAAATACATACAAATCCCGCCCCAAGGATGGGCGTATAACAAAAATTATCATGTACATCGTACCCTAAGCCAAAAACTAGAATATAAACTATAGTCTAGCAGCTCCACACAAGTACGGTTTTGACCCAAAGTTTGGCTATGCTTAGGCTGACAAAAGTGTGCTGACGACGAGCTAAGGTCGACTTCCGGATTGGTTACCTACAGGAACAGACATAACATAGGGTGAGCCAAGCTCAGTGAATAATAGCAATTATATACAAGTAAAACAAAACATCATAACATCCGTGTGGTTAGTCTGCTTCTGTATCCATAGAACAATTTGTTGATTCACAATTTCCCCAATTGGCCCTTGGCCTGAGGAATTCACATATTCACGAATAAAACCATTAAGTTTCGTAACTTCACAGCTTATAGTAATGGCCTTCGGCCCCTTATTTTCTTGGTTCACGAGTTCACACACATATACTTGTCACATATCGGCCCTTGGCCTCATAATCACATTTCACATATTGGCCATTAGCCTCGTAATCACATTTCACATGTTGGCCATTAGCCTCATATTCACATTTCACATATTGGCCATTAGCCTCATATTCACATTTCATATATTGGCCATTAGCCTCATATTCTCTTGGTACACAGATGGCCCTTGGCCACGTGAATTCACAAACTTTTTCAGTGTCTCCATATTTCAGAATATTTCTCGTTTAACACATAATTCCATGCAATATAGTTCTCACATAAAGAAAATACAGTTCATAATATAAACTAACAACGGATAAAGGTGCATTGAAGCACTATTACTCACAGCGTTGTGACGGCGTGGTAGTTTCTTCCGGAGTGTGCCCTGCACACAATCATAACTTATAAATTAGTTGTTTTCTTCTTCTTAAATCATTGGGGAATCATTTCCTGCGTCATTACACTTCACATGAATTGATAATCAACTTAAAATCATCAGAAACATAGTCTAAAACCATCAGGGAATCAAGCACGCAAAACTGAGCAAGCATACTTCTTTCTGAAAATTAGGCCCTCCGCTCGAGCGCCAGTTTGTCCGCTCGAGCTGACAATACAATGCTACAAAAATGCTGAGGGGTCGATTTCTACGCTCGAGCGGGAATTCCTCCGCTCGAGCGGACAGAGTAATTTCAGAAAAACTGCTGGGAGGGTGATTTTCCCGCTAGAGCGGCCCTGACCTCCGCTCGAGCGGACGACAACCCAGATTCAGGGCAGCCCGATTTCAATCTAAAATTCAACAACCAAATCTCATTTTTCATACAATCAAAGGTTAAATTTATGTAATACTTCAACTTAACCATCACCAAAGCATGGATTTAAACTTGATTACGACAATTTAACCCAACTTAGAAGCTTCAACAACTTATTACTCCCTCAAATTTCATCCTATTTTCAAGTTCAACAACCATATCACATAATATTAACATATATGCTTGGAATCATGATAAAACTAAGGATTGGAGTATCACTTCATACATCATTCAATTTGAAGTGTCAAAGTATACAAATATTGCCAAAACCCTCATAACTCAACATATAATCTTCATGAGTCAAACACAACACAAACATAAGTTGTAATCCTTGAGTAGTTATAACAAAACTTGAGTTACCTTAAAGTAATTCACACAAATCTAACAATTTGATGAGCTTCCTTGATGACCCACGATTTCCCCTAATTCTCCTCTTCAACTCTCACGTTTCTCTCTTCTTCTTAACACAAGAGTTGAGTCAAAAATATCTCCTAAGGTGCTATAGATATATATATATATAATAGGAGAATAAGACGAATTTCAATCGCTTTAGCATGCCGAAATAAAAATTTCACAGAAAATCCCATTAAAGCTTAAAAATCATGTAGATTCTAAATACCAAATCAATTTCTGAAAATTAAATCTCTAAGATGTCCAATTTCAGATTTAAATGATTCAAATGCAACAGATAGTGTTCTAACTCAACAGATAGAAGTCCATATTTCTAAGTTCCATGCAATTTACCATACTTTCACCTAGAGTTTCACAATAGACATTCAAAGACACAGAATAGAGGGCAGAAAAGATACCATAATTATGTACGAGGGTCGGGGCATTACAGGAACAGTCTCTACGGCTTCCGATATGCAACTAGGTCAATTGGTCAAAAAGGATACCTCAGTAAGACTACCTAATATACCTCTCGCACCTAACACCGACAAGTGAAAGGAGGATCAAACGGTACAGCGATAGTCCAGATCCAAGGGTTGCGTTCCCATCGTGGCAGAGCCTGTAACCGGTCAGCCTTATGGCAAGCTTTTCCAAGCAAGCCTCCGGCAAACCGTTCAGGAATAGCAGATGGAAAACATTGTGACTTAAGCGCACCGATGTAAATGCAAATGCAAAGAAACATATAAGTGTAGATAAAACAACATATCATGAGTTCGAGTCAAGTTCTCTAAATCCCCAGCAAAGTCGCCAGAAATTGTGGACTTGCCTTTTTCCACGCCCCGCCTTTCGGAAAGGGTTTGAAAAGAAGACCTTATAGTTTGGACTCCCGCGGTTCTGAATCTAGTCTCACAAGTGCAATGTGAAACTGATAAAACACCAAAGAGTCCAAATCCGGCAAATCTTTTTGGAAAATCGATTTTAAATCAAATATTGCCAAAATTTGACTGCTTTGCTAGATATAGAGTCGCTACCTAAATATTTTGTTTTGGGAAAATTTAGGAAAACCTGACTCGTGCCAAAGGCCACGTGTCCGTCATCACCAAAGTTGTCTCGGCTTAGGAACTTAGGTACGAGAGGGGAAGGTCCTAAAAAGAGCACCCCCGCTTGCCCAATCAAAGATCGGCCTCTACTAATCATGATATGTTTTTTTTTATAAACATTATGTGTTCTTATTCTGGTTATTAGCTAACATTACTATATGACGCACACAAGTATAGACTAGTCGCAAGACTTGAAACAATTCAACTTATGTTTGTTTACGAAAATGGTTTGAATTTGCCACCCTCAAGTGGGTTTAAAGGTGCGGATTTGCCACCAAACATAGTGGGCTTAAAACATTATTTGCCACAACAAAGTGGGCTTAAAACACACATTCGTTGAATTGTTCCAATTCAAACAACAAACCTTCATCCACAGGCATTCAAGCAGTTAACATATAAGCGCATAGCCTCATAGCAAGCATGCTAAACATGGCAATATGGCAATCACACTCATGCAAGTATGCTAAAGCATAAAGACTTACCAAGTACTCCAAGCCAAAACAAAAACTAGTTAGAAAAAAATGCATGATCCTAACTATACAAGATGTCTAATGCAACACATGCAATAATGCAATTAATAGGCTCTGCTACTAATTATGTCATATGAATCGATTTGAACAACATGCAATTAAACACGTATTCAAAGAAGTATTGATATTGCAATGCAGTTTGAATAATGCGCTGAGCCTCGGTGCATGCAAGACAAATGAATAGATGCAAGCATGCGATATGCTAATTAAAACATGTCCCTAATCTAACCATCAAAAGAGATTAAATAAAAGGGAGAAAGACGTGGGGTTGGAAGATATGAACACACGCATGCACACTTATTACAACATTGCACCCTCGCGAAGGAGGGTCCGAATGAATAAGCTAAACTAAACTAATCTAAGCTAAGCTAATCATTACAACACAAAACTAATTAACTATTCTAGTTAACTAATTATTACAAACCAAATTGAACAACTAGCTATGCTAAGCTAATTAAAACAATTAAACTAATTAACTATCTGAGCTAATTGAATAATTACAATACTTGTATTAACTAGCTATTCTAAACTAATTAAAGAAATTAAATGGCCTCGAGGGCGAGGGACGCATGCATGCTTGGTTGGTTTCCTCCCGAAAATTCACCGCTTTGCCATTGCAGCCTCTGTTTGCACATTGTTTGACCACTAAAAATTGCACCAACTTCCAGAACACCTTTGTTCCACCTCATGAACACATTGAGCAACTTTCTTCATAGATGGCTAGTCGGCTACCAATTGTGGCTGTCGGCTACCATTGGTGGCCGGTCGGCTGCTGCTGGTGGCCGATCGGCCACCCCTTCCCTGAACTTCCTTTTTTGCTGCAATAGAGAGCAAACAGAGGCAAAACAGTGTATTCTCAAGGAGTGTATGTACTGCTACCCTTCTTATCATCACACAAGCTCAAAGGAGTGTAGCGCTTGGCCCTCAAACCATCAACCAATCATTTTCCATGCATGATTGCCAAAGAACCAAGTTGTACAAGTATAATGAGTGCAAAACAAGACTTAACAAAACCACCACCCTATCATGCATGATCAAGAGCAATGGTGACCAAGGAAAATGGCACATTTCATCACTTTTGAGTATGAAATTTCCCATTTGCCTCATGTTCGAATTAACGTTCGATTCGAACACATGCGATGCAACACGAAAGATACTTATCTTGCCATTTTTACCTGTTCATTTTTGTTTACTCATTTTACATTACCGATTAATTCTTTAATCGATTAAGTCCAAGGTGAGTGTCCTCTAATGGAAGAGGTGTCAACCAATGGATGATTTAAGGCAAGAGAGAGGTCATGCCTTTGGTTAGTAGAAACCCCCAAGAGAGGGTTAAAACCATTAAGCACGAACCTCGATCTCAAGCTTAAACACAACCCGAAGGTTAACCAACCCTCAAGACAAATGAAAAAGTGACGAAGTGAGGGAGGTTGCAGATATTTAAAGTGCTGAAATGGAGTGCAAAACAACACTAAAGCATGCTTTGAACTCAAAAGAATGATGATCCAAGCATTAAAACATCAAACTAATAAAGGAATTAACACTACAACCATGCCAAACAAGACTCAAAAGACTAAACCAGCCCCAAACAGAGCTAAAATTAGTCAAAACAGTAGTAAAAACATGCTGAGATCAAGTTACAAAATGCTAGAAAACATACTCACATGTAAGGCAACTATGCATGCAATCAAGACAACAAGGAGGGGAGGCTAACCCCTCCAATTTTGGACCTCAAAACAAAGTTTTTCTCACTGAAATAACTCTGACTTTCAGTGGTTAAAAGGTCCAAAAATTTTGATTTGAATGTGAGAAAAGATGGCACAAAAAGCTTCACAAGCAAAAAGACAAGAAGGGTGGACCACCCCCTAACTCCAAAAGGCCTTAAACCACCATTTTTAAACCATAAAAAACAGAGTTTTTTGGAGTTCAAAAACAGCTCAAAAATAGTGTAAAAAGATGGCAAAACAAGTATGGAAATTAAGCTTAAGTGAGGTAAATGCAATACCTTTGAAGCAAAATGCAATTCAACCACAAACCCAAGCTCAAATCCCCTTTCCAAGGCCCAAACAAAGCTCTAAGAGATCTCCGCTCAAAGGTAAGAGTGTTTGGCTAAGGGTTAATGTGCAAAAATGTAGAGAAAACTAACAACAAGGCACAAAATAAGAAGAAAGAGAGAGAATTCTAGAGAGAGAGAGAGAGAATTTTGATCCAAAATTTTTTAACCCCTCTAAATGGGGGAGAGCACCCCTTATATATAGAAAACCAAGCCTTAAGCTTGAAATCATCCTACCATACACGTGTATGGAGATGCACTTCAGTGAGCAACAGCTGGCATAGCTAGCAAACAAATATTTGAAAAAGGAGAAAAATTACCGTCGGCCACCATTGGTAGCCGACCGACCATCAACATAGCCGATAGGCACAAGTCATGGCCGATAGGCCACCCTCTCCTCCAGACTTGAAACAACAAGCTCTTGGTCCGCAACCAAGCACAAAGTAGATAAGGATCGAAGACTTCAAAGACAAGGCACTCGACCAAGAACTCCAGGCACTCAAGACGAACACAAGCATACAAAATCATCGAGTGTTCAAATAATGACGTCTAAGTCTTGAGGACGGTCAAAAATGGGGTGTCTACAAACACCTCAAAATGACTCACTTAGGATTAGTTGTGATAGGAGTTAAGGCTTTAACTAAAGAAAACTTAGGAGCTAAAATTTTTGTATGTCTTTATGATGATAGGTTTAATGATGTAGGACAAAGTATCTTAGGCAGCTATGAATTAGATATGAATTCAAAAGGAGGAATAGTTTATTTTACACGAGATTTCCCTTTACCAACCTCGACCTTTCATAAAAAGATAAAAATAGGAATAAAAAGTAAAGGATATAAAATGAAAAAGGGAGAAAAGAATTTATGAGTTTGCACAGGGTTTTTAGGCTTAGCGTTTTCAGAAAGCAATACCTATTATAGACTTACAAATGATCAAATAGTTAATATATTAGGCACAAAAGGAAAAAAATATAATTCTGAAGATAATGCAGCATTAGATTGGAATTTAGGAGATTTTCTAGGACAAAAGAGGTTAGACCCTCAAGATAACTTATTATATCAAAAAGCAGATGGAAGTTATGCAGTAAGATTTACTCAATACACATATGTAGCACCAGAAAAATCCGAAGATGATGAATTTAGTAGTATAGATAGGGAAGAAAATCAAGATAATCATAGTGACATAAATCAGCTTTATGTAATGACAGAAGAAAAAACAATATCACAAAATAATAAATATAATATTGATGAGATAGATTCTGAAAATTTCACCCTAAGTAATATGAATAAAGTATTAGATACTAGATACTATGAATATATAGCTAGAGGATATACCTATAATGAAGCAATGTCATTTTTAGATCAAGAATTTCATACCAAATATGTAGATGATATTTTAGAAGACAAAATACATCCTAGTAAAATATTTAAACTACCAAAACAATCTAATTTAGAAGACACTTTTTATATGAACACTCAAACAACAGAAAGTGCAAGAACTAGTAACCCACAACATACGGTAGAAGAACTAGTAGAACCAATGCATTATGAAGTAAGAGGAAGAATACCATTAACCAATACAGGACATAGTAAAGCAGATCCGAATAAAAAGTATAGGTTTCATGGAAAACGTAGACAACCAGGCATGAGTATATAATTACAGCCAACAACCAACCAAGGAACCCTTTTAGACTTAGCTAAATTCGACCCACAGATATGGCAAGAAGTAATAGAAAAATAGGAAAAAGACGCAGTAAAGGCATAGATGAATAATCCCTTTGAATCAACTGATATGTGGGAATATATGGAAACACTTTTAGGAGATTCAACTTTTAATATATATTTAACTTTTAAAGGAAAATATGAGGAGACAATTAGACAGCTTAAAGGACTAGGAGATAACCTTTGGAATTTTACTAGTTTTATAAAAGAAATACTTATAGGATACGACCCTTCTAGAAGAAATGATTATACTCAAAGCATAGCATTAACCGAGTTAGATCAGATAACATTAGGAAGTTGGAAATATGTTGTACCCTTTCGCAAAGAATATTTAGCCGTAGCAGCTAGAACTGGAAAAAGTTTTGATGAAGAAATAGGAAATAAATATTTTAGGAATTTACCTAGAGAACTAGAAAGAGAGATAGAAAATAAATGGTCAATTTATTATGCAAACTTACCAGCAAGAATAACATCAGGGGAAGTAAACATAGGAGGAGCCTTAGGAATAGGACCTAAAATAGTTTTTACATTCCACAAGCTTAGAGAAAACTGTATAGAAGTCAAAATACAGAAAAATTTGAAAAAACAAAACTGTGGTTTCTATAGCAGCATAATATACACTCCTCAGCAATATGAGGGTAGATATAATAGGAAAAAATACAAAAATTATGGAAAATATAAAAAGGAAAAGTATTGGAAGAAAAAAATATAGGAAATTGTGGAAAAAAAATCATCAGAAAAAGTAGAACTTTTAATAGAATAAATTATAAACGACTACCTACGGAAGAAAAAGATAAAAGAAACACAAAGATATGTTAGGAAACCTAGTA
Source organism: Camellia granthamiana (assembly GCA_036172215.1). NCBI lineage: Eukaryota > Viridiplantae > Streptophyta > Magnoliopsida > Ericales > Theaceae > Camellia > Camellia granthamiana. The sequence continues at coordinate 29,452,632 of CM069905.1, read as the reverse complement.
GTAAAAAATACAATTTTTTTATATGTGGAGAACCCAATCATTTTGCAGAAAACTGCCCTAAAAGACAGAGGCCTAATACTAATTAATAGATAGAAATACTACATATTATAGAAGATTTAGAAGAAGATATAGTTAGTATAAACAGTGATGACTCAGAAGTCCATAGCATAGTCAGTGATTATGGATACCAAATAGAAGCCATAAGTTTAGATAGTGATTGAGATAGTGAAACAGATATAGACAATATTTTAGGACAACTTAACCAAGAAATAGGAATACCCCTTTCCCATGATAATTTCTTTATGATGGAATGCAATGCAGATACTGAATGTCAACATAATTTCAAGATAGGGCTAGGATATGATACCACTAGATGCAGTTATTGTAATTGGTTTCCCGCTAAATATAAGAGAGAGCTCAATGTTTATTATGTAGTATAACCTATTGTATAGTTTGTCTAGAAAAATTAAATATGACACAAGATAACATTAAAAAGTAACGATGAGATATAAGAAGATCATAGTATAAAAAACAAAGAATTACACTTAACTATTAGAGAATTGGAGATACAAGTAAGAGAACTTAAACTACAAATACGTGAGACAGAAACTAAGGGGAATTTTGCCATAAAATGTTTAGAAGCAGAAAATAAACAGCTTAAACAGTAGATAGAAAAATTTCATACTAAATACCCCTTAAAAGATAAACTTGTTGAAGAACATATGAACTCTTTAGAATTAGTCTCAACCCTTTAGTCAATATTCCCAAGCACAATCCGACAACACATATTTACCATTTAATTACCCTGTCATACCTAAGCCAAATTTAGTTAAGAGTAATCAAATTTGTAGAAAAAACTCTTAGCATAAATGCCATGATAGACATAGGAGCCAGTAAATCGTACATTGAACAACACATAGTTCCATGAGGATGGAGTGCAACTTTAACAACTCTAGCCTTAGTCAGTCTAGCCGATGGCACTAAACAGACATATACACATTGCATCAATGGAGCACAAATTAGTTTTCATCATATAGGTACTCAAGCTCAACATATAGAGTGGTTCCCTTTACCCCAAGTTTGGATTGGGAATACTCGACAAAACCATCCCTTTATATTAGGCATTAATATCATACTTAGTCTATAAGGTGGCATGTTTATCAGTCATAAAAGCATTAGTGTCACGACCCCATTCCGCCCCTAGTAAAATGGTGCCATGATGGCCAGTAATCCCGAATTACCAAAGGCCAACTTTCAAGGATTCACACACTAACAGAGTACACATATGGGGCTAACATGTGCGGAAGCAATGTAAGTAAATCTAATTGGTCCATAAGAGCTGTGCATAAGTCAAATGAAACAGCATACATCTTTACATAGCTTTTACAACTTGAATATAAACACAACGAAGTACAAAATACATCTTGACCAAGAGGCTTCTCAAGCTGACATATACAAAAGAAATTAACTACAAGCCAAGAAGCATGATCTTCAAGATGTTGCAAAACATGAATCCAAAATCACATCGGCAAAACACATCTAGGCGTCGCCGCCGCAAACTCGCCCCTAAAAGTTCGGGCATGACCTATGCAAATATGGACATAAAACCTGATATACATAGTATATGGGGCCTGGACGGCAGCATCTAATATTAAAAAAATAATATAGAAAAGCATCCATTGAGCTAAACCTAACATGCCAGGATCACATTCGTGAGAGCCATTTATTTTTTTTACACATACCCATACACATACATGACCGTATAATCGAACATTGGTATAGAAAGGGGTCATACACATACATTTTAACCTTAGGTAAATAATTAAAGTGCAAGTCAAAATCTTAACAAAACTTGACATAAATGCATAGACTTGGTCTGGGAGCCTGGGCATACTGAGGTTGACAACTGAAGGGTGAGCATCAAGGGTTAAAACAGACTCCCAAAATGATTACCTACAGAATAGACATAACACAAAGTGAGCGAAGCTCAATGAATAATAGTACATAAACGATTCAATGCTCAGCTTGAATTAAAATACATATCAATGCATACATAAATAATAAGGCATAAGGTTAATTCGTGAATGGCCTATGGCCCAGTTTTAAAACATATTGACTTGAAACATAATATCTTGGAACATAATGGCTTTAAGCCCTTGAACAGAGTGGCGATAGCCCTTGAACATATTAGCATTAAACTTTTAAACATGTTGGCTTATAGCCCTTGTACATATGGCATGAAGCCCTTGAACATATGGCATGAAGCCCTTGACGCGTGTGGCATGAAAGCCCTTGAAACATAATGGCATTAAAGCCCTTGGAATATGCATATATGAACCCAAGAGGTGTCTCACACGGACTCTAGAGGTAACTCATAATATAGCACTTAGTTCCGTGTAGCACTTTGTTTCATTTCATAACCACTTATACGGATGGCTATAAGCCTCATAACTTTCACAGAATGGTTTTCAGCCTCATAACTTTCGCATATGTATGGACTCAAGAGGTGTCTCACATGGACTCTAGCGGTGGCTCACAATGTAGCACTTAGTTCCAAGTAGCACTTTGTTCCATACCAATAATCATTAGGTCTTATAGATCAAACCATACATGTAATGTCATACCCTAGAAATAAATTCATACATATGCATTATGCTTGAATCATAAATAGAAATCAGAATTCATACTTGAACATGTACATACATAAACTAGTAACATACGTAAACTTGTTTCATACCTAACCTTATAACATACCTAAGCTTGTAACATATTTTAAACTTGTAACATACTTAAACCTGTAACAGACATAAACTTATAACATACGTAAACTTGTATATACTTGAACTTGTAACATGCGTATACTTGTAACATACTTGAAAACACAGTATTATTACCCCCGGGTAAGGGTCGTGTGCTACGGATATCGTGAGTACCTTACATATATGAACAATTGTTCATTAAGTCAAAACGTAACATATTAGTACATAGAGCATTTCTTGTTATATTATGTCATGTCATTACAGTATATTTAACAAAGATGAAAATAATTCACATTCTCATAAGGCTTACATAAACATGTTAAACTTTTGCCCTTATGTCGTGGTTCCTGAATAATTTCCCATACACACGAATACACATAGCTTCCCAATTATTCTGATTCTTCAAAGGTGTCTACCCTTGATAACCTATAACTGTCTCATATTCACTCAAAAGCCATTCTTCAACAATGAACATAATTGCTCTTTATTTCTTAAGAAACGGCGTAGTTCATTTAATCTATTAATAGCATATAGAAGCATACATCTTTGTTTGATCGTTCATATATGTTACCATATTTGACTTGTACTTAGGAGAGTACTAATGAGAGCCGTTACATCATTCACATGAGTTAACATAGGTAACTTAAGTTTAACAGGACATTTCTGATAATTATTAACAAAAGGTAAGCACATTATACAGATTGAATGATATCAGAGATACGTGAATACCATGGTTCCATAGTGCTTATACGTTCCCTTGGTTCGTCATGAATCACTATAGCTATTTTGCAAACAACGTTAGTATTCTTTATCAACAGTAATAAAATGTACTGCGCAATAATGCCCTTAGATTTTCCAATCAACATACTGTTAACATGCTTATAAGAATCATTAACGATAATTGAACGTACGACTACCGTACTACTACTCACAGTGATCGGTTCCCGGTGGTAACAGTACAATGTCCTCATCGCGACCTACAAGTACAGTGCACAACACATAATATAAGGTTATACTCAATCCTTTACTTATTCTCTTTGATCGTTCAATCAATTAGTCATGGTGGTACCAAGCTCATTATTCTTTAATAAGTTGTAATCCACGTCTTAGAAAATAGGAGAAATCGATGGGAAATGGTTCAGGTGAAGAAATGGTACAAAACTAATTGACATAACGTGAACAGTCGTCACTAATTTGGGTATAACTTTTTTTTTATTTAGAATTTGGGAGTGAGACTAGCGCCATTGGAAACTAGACTTCTGGGGCTTGATTTTAGGCTCAAAAATCACTCAAAACGGAGTCCGGATGCAAAAGATATACCTATTCAAAGTTGGCTGAACAGAGCTGTCTCCGCACGTGCGGGTGAACAGTGCCGCACGTGCGGCCCTGGACAGTTTCAGTCCGAAAAATGGCTGAAAATTTGGAACCTCTCCTTTTCAAAATCAAACCTCAATTCCATGTAAATCAAAGCCCAAAACCCTTTAATACATAACAAATTTCATATGCTTAATCTCCATCAAACATCATAACTCAAAATATGAGTCAATTCCCAAACACAAGAACATAAGAGCATAAGATAGTCATAGTTGGGGTTTCAAAGTTCACATCTTCCATATCAATCCTTGATTTCATGTAATTGATGCTTTAAACATAGGGATTCAAGATAGATGGTCAAACCTTAACTCAATCTTTGTCTTTCTTTTTGTTCTCTTCAATTTCCCTAAGCTTCCATGGTTGATCATCTTTCTTTCCCTCCAATTTCTTCAAGCTATCATCAAGCTCAACAATGGTGAACCCTCTCTCTCACTCTCTCTTGGCCTCTCTTTCTCACGGGTCTCTCTCTCCCCCAGATATTTTGTTGACTCCAAATCATGATAAGCTCCAACTCACTTAACATACACACATATAATTAACTATATAAGCTATATAAGCTTTATCACAACTACGGAGGGCCAAACACGCCCTTACGAATCGCGCAAAATTAGATTTCAAATTAATTTTTCCAAATAATTCCAAAAATTCCCATTAACATATCCAAGTACTCAATTTTGATTTTTGAACCCATAAAGGTCGGTAATTTCCATTTTAAGACCGTAACTCAACTGATAATGCTTCAATTCTAATTACATCCTCCCCACCTTAAGAAGTTTGGTCCTCCAAACTTGATTCACCCTGGCACAGGTCCCGTTTCACCTTGGGTATACAATACTTCTCAATTATTTAACAATTCACAATCTTATATAATCAATTCAATGGAGTTTGCTCCAAGAGTCACAAGTAATTCATCTTTACTAGCTAATTGGTAACCCAATTAATAAAAAATACTCAATATCATCTAAACATCGTCTCATTATTCATGAACCTTGTACATTTCCATTTATTACTCACAGAATTGAATTCATTCGAGTATTCGCTTGCATGCGACTCATAAGCTAGCAAACATAATTTCTTTAGGTTCACAACAACCCCCATTATCATAATTCCTCAAAGGTTAAGGAAGCGTTCATTACTCAATCGGGTTCCCGATGGTACAACATACTACAACAATTAGGCCCGGAATAAATAAATGAGTTCTACATTAACGACTTTATAACCCTTGCTCATTGATAAATTAGATAGTCAAAACAATGGTTCCAGTACTTTGAAATCTCCTCAAGCGCTTTACTTCCATAACAGATAGGATAAGTGAGGTCGAAATTTTAAGTATTCAAAGTCAGGCTTAAATCCTCAACTTCAATAAAGGCCCGAATAATCAGAATTAACTTATCACTTCAAATCAGATTCCTAACCATAACCATAAGGTGGAACATCTCCTTATTACTTTTTAATCGTTTCAATATTCCACTATTCAGATGGTTCTTTCTTTTCCTACTATCAGACACGAGATCAACCACATGGTTTCGCATTCACAACTTATAATTACCATGGGTCAGCAATAGCCAGTAATTACATCCATCCAGATTCCATAATGTCTAGGAATTCAATAATGTAGCAACAAAATGATTTGACCATTAATATCAGAGTTCGGAGTCTTAGCAAGGTCAGTTCAATATGACAGTAAGTCAATTCGTAATCATATCATGCATGGGGTACATATCGATACCATCAATATAGAATATCTCCATGTCCTTCCTTTTGAACAAAGTTTACCTCATCATACAGAACAGTTCATATTATAGCTTCCCATACAAAATAGAGGACTAGAGTGGCAATTTGTACTATCGAACATTTGCATATTTACATAAAAAAATATTTCACAAAAATGGTTTTTAACTGCCTCTTCTTTACAAGTCTCATGTAGGCGGATACATAATGTGGGTAAAGTTCTTCATGTCGGTCAATCATTCTTTCTACAAAATCCTGATTACGGATTACAAATTTCACATAACAAAACATATTATATTGAATTAACCTTGTACACAATTCAAAGGGGAATCTCTTACAGCCAGTTACATTTAATAAATTTCAACTTTCATGTAAAACTCAACTTATCAACATACCTAGCACAATAGTTTTTTTTTTTTTTTTTTTTTTTTATAGGTCTAAACTTGACTACGGCACAAAAATATAACCATATCATAAAAGTTAGAATATTACAGATATCATTTCCCTTGGCCTTAAACATATTCCATACTTAATGTTTAAACAATTCAGCTAAACAGTTATCAATCCAAAAATAACCACCGATAACATACATCTTACTTACTCATTTGCATAAAAATTACCTTACCAATCCTTTTCCCTTTTCATTTTGTCTAACTAGGCGGAGGTAGGATCCTCTATCCTTATTTTTTCCATGCTCTGCTCAACAATCAATTACATTGTACAATAGACATGGAGCATAATCGTTAGCGTTAACAGATTACATGTAACGTTGCCATCATTTTCTTTCATATACAATAAGGATGTCATGCATGATACCTAAGACTTTTCTAGACATCCTAAAGCTCAATGGATTCGTGTGTGAGATGGCAACTCGTGCTCTGATACCACTTGTCACACCCCAAACTTGCCCCTAAAAGTTCGAGCATGACCTATGCAAATATGGACATAAAACCTGATATACATAATATATGGGGCCTGGACGGAAGCATCTAATATTAAAAAAATAATATAGAAAAGCATCCATTGAGCTAAACCTAACATGCCAGGATCACATTCGTGAGAGCCATTTATTTTTTTTACACATACCCATACACATACATGACCGTATAATCGAACATTGGTATAGAAAGGGGTCATACACATACATTTTAACCTTAGGTAAATAATTAAAGTGCAAGTCAAAATCTTAACAAAACTTGACATAAATGCATAGACTTGGTCTGGGAGCCTGGGCATACTGAGGTTGACAACTGAAGGGTGAGCATCAAGGGTTAAAACGGACTCCCAAAATGATTACCTACAGAATAGACATAACACAAAGTGAGCGAAGCTCAATGAATAATAGTACATAAACGATTCAATGCTCAGCTTGAATTAAAATACATATCAATGCATACATAAATAATAAGGCATAAGGTTAATTCGTGAATGGCCTATGGCCCAGTTTTAAAACATATTGACTTGAAACATAATATCTTGGAACATAATGGCTTTAAGCCCTTGAACAGAGTGGCGATAGCCCTTGAACATATTAGCATTAAACTTTTAAACATGTTGGCTTATAGCCCTTGTACATATGGCATGAAGCCCTTGAACATATGGCATGAAGCCCTTGACGCGTGTGGCATGAAAGCCCTTGAAACATAATGGCATTAAAGCCCTTGGAATATGCATATATGAACCCAAGAGGTGTCTCACACGGACTCTAGAGGTAACTCATAATATAGCACTTAGTTCCGTGTAGCACTTTGTTTCATTTCATAACCACTTATACGGATGGCTATAAGCCTCATAACTTTCACAGAATGGTTTTCAGCCTCATAACTTTCGCATATGTATGGACTCAAGAGGTGTCTCACATGGACTCTAGCGGTGGCTCACAATGTAGCACTTAGTTCCAAGTAGCACTTTGTTCCATACCAATAATCATTAGGTCTTATAGATCAAACCATACATGTAATGTCATACCCTAGAAATAAATTCATACATATGCATTATGCTTGAATCATAAATAGAAATCAGAATTCATACTTGAACATGTACATACATAAACTAGTAACATACGTAAACTTGTTTCATACCTAACCTTATAACATACCTAAGCTTGTAACATATTTTAAACTTGTAACATACTTAAACCTGTAACAGACATAAACTTATAACATACGTAAACTTGTATATACTTGAACTTGTAACATGCGTATACTTGTAACATACTTGAAAACACAGTATTATTACCCCCGGGTAAGGGTCGTGTGCTACGGATATCGTGAGTACCTTACATATATGAACAATTGTTCATTAAGTCAAAATGTAACATATTAGTACATAGAGCATTTCTTGTTATATTATGTCATGTCATTACAGTATATTTAACAAAGATGAAAATAATTCACATTCTCATAAGGCTTACATAAACATGTTAAACTTTTGCCCTTATGTCGTGGTTCCTGAATAATTTCCCATACACACGAATACACATAGCTTCCCAAATATTCTGATTCTTCAAAGGTGTCTACCCTTGATAACCTATAACTGTCTCATATTCACTCAAAAGCCATTCTTCAACAATGAACATAATTGCTCTTTATTTCTTAAGAAACGGTGTAGTTCATTTAATCTATTAATAGCATATAGAAGCATACATCTTTGTTTGATCGTTCATATATGTTACCATATTTGACTTGTACTTAGTGGAGTACTAATGAGAGCCGTTACATCATTCATATGAGTTAACATAGGTAACTTAAGTTTAACAGGACATTTCTGATAATTATTAACAAAAGGTAAGCACATTATACAGATTGAATGATATCAGAGATATGTGAATACCATGGTTCCATAGTGCTTATACGTTCCCTTGGTTCGTCATGAATCACTATAGCTATTTTGCAAACAACGTTAGTATTCTTTATCAACAGTAATAAAATGTACTGCGCAATAATGCCCTTAGATTTTCCAATCAACATACTGTTAACATGCTTATAAGAATCATTAACGATAATTGAACGTACGACTACCGTACTACTACTCACAGTGATTGGTTCCCGGTGGTAACGATACAATGTCCTCATCGCGACCTACAAGTACAGTGCACAACACATAATATAAGGTTATACTCAATCCTTTACTTATTCTCTTTGATCGTTCAATCAATTAGTCATGGTGGTACCAAGCTCATTATTCTTTAATAAGTTGTAATCCACGTCTTAGAAAACAGGAGAAATCGATGGGAAATGATTTAGGTGAAGAAATGGTACAAAACTAATTGACATAACGTGAACAGTCGTCACTAATTTGGGTATAACTTTTTTTTGTATTTAGAATTTGGGAGTGAGACTAGCGCCATTGGAAACTAGACTTCCGGGGCTTGATTTTAGGCTCAAGAATCACTCAAAACGGAGTCCGGATGCAAAAGATATACCTATTCAAAGTTAGCTGAACAAAGCAGTCTCCGCACGTGCGGGTGAATAGTGCCGCACGTGCGGTCCTGGACAGTTTCAGTCCGAAAAATGGCTGAAAATTTGGAACCTCTCCTTTTCAAAATCAAACCTCAATTCCATGTAAATCAAAGCCCAAAACCCTTTAATACATAACAAATTTCATATGTTTAATCTCCATCAAACATCATAACTCAAAATATGAGTCAATTCCCAAACACAAGAACATAAGAGCATAAGATAGTCATAGTTGGGGTTTCAAAGTTCACATCTTCCATATCAATCCTTGATTTCATGTAATTGATGCTTTAAACATAGGGATTCAAGATAGATGGTCAAACCTTAACTCAATCTTTGTCTTTCTTTTTGTTCTCTTCAATTTCCCTAAGCTTCCATGGTTGATCTTCTTTCTTTCCCTCCAATTTTTTCAGGCTATCATCAAGCTCAACAATGGTGAACCCTCTCTCTCACTCTCTCTTGGCCTCTCTTTCTCACGGGTCTCTCTCTCCCCCAGATATTTTGTTGACTCCAATCATGATAAGCTCCAACTCACTTAACATAGACACATATAATTAACTATATAAGCTATATAAGCTTTATCACAACTACGGAGGGCCAAACACGCCCTTACGAATCGCGCAAAATTAAATTTCAATTAAACTTTCCAGATAACTCTAAAAATTATGTTGATCATAAATATGTCTCCTGTTCTGGTTTCTGAAGCCTCTAAGGCCTTCAATTTGCAGTACCAAGTTAACCACCCAAACGCACATTAACGAATCAGACAAATTAGATTTCAAATTAATTTTCCCAAATAATTCCAAAAATTCCCATTAACATATCCAAGTACTCAATTTTGATTTTTGAACCCATAAAGGTCGGTAATTTCCATTTTAAGTCTGTAACTCAACTGATAAAGCTTCAATTCTAATAGATATAATTAAATTAAACCACATCATTTCATAGGGAAATAAAGATGATTTCTTATACGCATTTTGGGGTCATTACAAATAAAGGGGTTTGCATGACTGATATTCGAGATTTTGACAAAACAATACATAACGTATATCCAGTACAAAATCGAGGGATGAACCAAGTCCATCTATCAAATCCTTCAAGCTTCAAGGGATGCTTACTAGCATCAATATAATACAAGGGATGACATTCCGGACAAACAAACCCACGCGGTAAAACTGTCAGCGGCAAGGCAAAACAAGGCAAGACAAGGGAGATATCTCAAAACAATGGTGTCGTTGCATTATAGTCTCCGGACACTAAGGACTTGTGCTACAAATGCTTAGAGTCCCCTAGCACATGCGGACTTCCAAAACAAGAGTGCAGTTGCATTATAGTCCCCTGACACTAAGGACTTGTGCTACAAATGCTTAGAGTCCCCTAGCACATACGGACTTCCAAGAATGTCATCAAAACAAGATAGTATTTATTGCAACTAGGAATAATCATTCATGCTTACAAATACTTTCCAAACGAGGCTAAATAAGATTTTATCAAAGCTTTATGACATATCTTTATTAAAAATACCACTCACATAGTTCTTCAAACGTCGAGGTTGAGGCAAGTCCAAGTCCTACAAACACATGGCAAGTTTAATGAATGCAATTTTAAACAAGCTTCACATGCATACAAATGATCTCGGCGTTCTTCAAAACTAAGTCAAATCAAAACAAACACTGTTTCTCATCTCGAGAGAACATGCTGGGCACCAACCAGGTCTTGGCTGAGGTCCCATACCTCCTCGCCGAGGTGAGGTCCCGAAGGCCACATTCGAGGGAATGAAGTCGGGAAAATCTGGGTTTCCCTCTGCTCAAGAACATGAAGGACATGAACATGAAAAAGATGAATGCAAAGATTATAACTTGTTATTACAAAATCTGAGATTTCATGCTATGAGTTTGAAAACATGGATCTGGGCACCCATACTTGAAGATCTTAGGAAAACAAACACAAATACATGAATCTAAATGCAAGCTTTCGGATAATACAAGGCTTTTCTTCAAGAACACATGAACACTAACTTCTCTTTCTAAAACCAACTTTAAATCAATGCATGGCATGGAGAACAGATTTGATCATGCAATGCAGCTAGATGATCAATAAGAACAACAAGAGTAGATTAAGATTCTAACCTCAAAACTCGAATCTAACGGTTTGAACTCTAAAAATCAAGCTTGGAAATCTATTCCTCCCCTAAGAACTTCTCTTCTTCTCCTAGAGCTTCTCTCTCCTCAAGAACAAGGATATGATACACAATGATACATTTCTAGATTTGCCGGCTGACTTAACATTCAGCTCGGACACGTGGCAATGGTTGGTTGGTTCAACTCAAAAAGGTGACTGATTGAAAAGACAAGACCATGACAAAGTGTGTTCTACAAGCTAGATGGCAAGGGTACTCCGGCAAGTAACAATCTCGGCTAAGAACGAGGCTTCGGCAAGTAAGGTCTCAATGATCTCGGCTAGGAAGGACAACACTTGGCCTAGCTGTGCCACACCTCGGCCTAGATGTGCCACACCTCGGTCTAGGTCATACTTGTCCAGGAACAAGATCACTTGGGTTCAAGGTTAACATCTCGGCCTAGATAATACACATCTCGGCCTTGGTGATGAACACCTCGGCCTAGATAATGACATCTCGGCCAATATGTCAGGGTGCAAGTGGAGGTCAAACAAAGGAATCCCAAGATGGTTCTAGGTGTAAGAGTATCAAAGGAGCGACCTAGGCTCAAGACACACACCAAGCAAGAAACAAAGCATGCAGTAACACTTAAGCAAAACAAGGACAAGATTTGAAATGCAAGCTTAATAAGACAAAATCATATAAATGCATGAGAGCATGACTAAGGTGAAGTGAGGGTTGTTACAATTAGTTTCTTCAAATGAACAGTACATACACCCACCGCATATGCCCTTAGCACCATTGCCCATTCCTCAAAGTTGTGTGTGAAGCTTGGTGGTACTATAAGAGTAGATTTAGTTCCCACTAGTTTTTTATTTCCTAGTAGAAACATTTTTCCTAAGCTAGGCCAAAAATATATACCGAATGAAGAGATATCAAATAGTTCTTTAGAAAATTTAGACATAGATGATTTTGAATAAAAAAACTTAGAAGATGTTGAATTAGAAGAAAAATATGACTCTTGGAGTATAGAAGAATTCCAACAAATTGTTAACCAAGAATTAGTTTTCACAAAAATAGGAAAACTAAAGAAAAAACCAGTATACAAGAGAACAGAAAATGATTTAAATAAAATAATAAGATTAGCTGAAACAACAGAAATTTTAGGAGAACAACCCATGAAATACTGGGAAATAAATAAAGTTTTAGCTAGTTTAGATATAAAAAATAAAGATTATAGGATTACATCAGCACAAATAGATCATATGCCAGCAGATATAGAAGAATTTAGAACACAGATTAAAGAATTATTAGATTTAGGAGTAATTCGACCAAGTAATAGCCCACATAGGAGCGCCACATTTATGGTTAGAAACCATGTAGAGATAAAAAGAGGAAAAACTAGAATGGTTATAAATTATAAAAGATTCAATGACAATACAGAAGATGATAAATATAATAAACCATATAAAGATCAGTTCATAAACAGAATATAGATGGCTAAAATATTCAGTAAATTTGATTGTAAGTCAGGGTTTTGGCAAATCAAAATGGAAAAGGAAAGCATACCTTGGACAGCCTTTTGTTACCCACAAGACATTATGAATGGCTAGTCATGCCTTTTGGACTAAAAAATGCACCCTCCATATTTCAGCGCAAGACGGATAGTATATTTAATAAATATAGTTTTATACTGGTATTTATAGATGACATATTAGTATTTAGCCCAGATAAAAATAGTCACATAGATCATTTATATATACTGTTAGAAGAATTTATAAACAATGGAATAATAATTAGTAAGAGAAAAATGGTATTAAATAAACCTCATATAGAATTTTTAGGAATGGAATTAGGAGATGGAGAAATCAGGTTACAACCCCACATAGTTAAGAAAATTTTAGATTACCTGGATAAATTAGAAGATACAAAACAACTTCAATCATTTTTAGGAATTTTAAATTATGCACGAATGTACATTTCTAACCTTAGTAAAATAATAGGACCTCTATTTAGCAAAACCACACCCACAGGACAAAAATATTTTAACCAACAAGATATAACTTTAGTAAGAAAAATTAAAGACATTTGTAGAAATTTACCTGATCTACAACTTCCCTTAGAATCGGAATATACAGTTGTAGAAACGGATGCAAGCCAATTAGGATGGGGAATAGTATTATTAGCTAAACCTAACAAGTATGATAGTAAAAATAAAGAGTGCATTTGTAGATATAGTTCTGGAAAATTTAAAGAAAAAGATACAACCATGACCATCTTAGATTTTGAAATATTAGGAATAGTATATGCAATAAACAAATTTAGACTATTTTTACACAAGCCTTTTATAATTAGAACAGACTGTGAAGCTATAGTTAGATTTCATAATAAACTTAATGAGCGTAAACTTAGTAGTAGAAGATAGGAAAAAATTTTAGATTGTATGGTAGGACAAGGATATAAAGTAGAATTTAAACATATTAAAGGAAGTGATAATAAATTAACAGATTGGCTAAGTAGGAAAATTTATTTAGAAAAAGAAAATAACTAGTTTAAATTTTGTGCAGATAATGAAGAATAGAAAAACAATGAACTTTGGGGGATTTGTTCTTCCCATTTATGAAGGCAGAAACAAATTCAAACCATTAATAGGAATCGAGCTAGACTCAGTTCAACAGTGTCTTTTAGATAACCTGTGGAACAACCTTAACCACCTAGCTAAACATTTGTCAGCTTTAAATTCTCTCAGTATATATTTTTTAAAAATCCAAAATAAACCTTTGTCTAAAAGTTTTTCTTTCTATGTAGTAGCTAAAGGAACCAAGCCTGGTATTTACCATGACTGGGTAGAAGTTGAACCTTTAGTTAAAAATTTTCCCGTACCTCAGTTTGAAGGATTTTATGATTTCGAGTCAGGTAGTACCTATGCCCGCAGACAAATAGGAACCAGTTACTTTATCATCCCAATAGCTAAAGATTATCTGGACACATTGAGTAAGATGCAGTCAACTATTTTTGCTACTAGAAGAGTTCCAATTAGCCAGATAATAGGAATTAGTAGTATTAATCCTCAGCCAGATTCTCAAAATCCTCTCCAAATGTGCAGACATTATGAAGGCCTTACCAAAAATTTCAAGAAAATTATGGATAAAGGCAAAAAGGTTAGTGAAGAGTTAGACCAACTCCGAGACGAGGAAAAACAATTGAGAGCAACCATTCAAACCTTAACTAACCAACTTAAAAAACTAACTCCAGAAAAAGCACCTACTCCTTTTCCTGACCTAGAAATCAGACAACTTACCAGTGAGGAATTTGGCCAATTGTGTGCTAGAATGTATTTCTTCAGGCATTCTATCATTCAATCTTTTTGTGAGAAAAGTTGAGAAATAGAAGACCTTAAACCCTATATATACACCTTAGCCGAAGCTAGCAAAAATAATGAATTAGTCACTATGCAGCAATTTCTTCAAGACCTCTCCATAGCAGGAGTTCAATGCCCTGGTATGGCATATTAATGGACTTATCTCTACGAGGATGAAGAACAACCATATTTACAAGAAGAAAGATGTATAGATAGGCCAGAATATTTTGGAAGATGTCAGTGTAATCTACATTTCAGCATCTGCCTTTGCCAGATAAATCTAGCAACTTTTGAGCCACTGGAGATAGAGATTAGGGGCAAAACGCGTCATCTAACAGCCTCACAATTGTTAGATTATAGCTTTGTTTCTAGAATAATTTTTTCAAATCCAGATTAGACAAATAATTTTGGAAATAAACTTGCTCATTCAGTACATTGTGTAATGGAAGAGCATCATCCTTTTGTAGAAGTATTAATTGATAGCAAGCTACCAGAATGGAAAGGAAAAAGTGCATTCCAGCTAAGCATAAAATGTACCTTAGAGGAACTTCGACATTTCCAGGATACCCAAGACTTCTTAATCGGGGACCTTGGCCATGCAGAAAATTTTCACTCAGAGATCAGCTCAATAAGTGGAGGAAATTTGCTAGTAATCTTCTATTAGCATATAATGGAAGTTATGGTAATCTCGTTTGCGAAGATAGAAATCAAAAGATATACCGTAACTTAGCCACTCCAGGTTTTCCCTTCAGCAAAGAAACATTTGTCAATGAAAGCCGGTACCCCCAACTATCAGCATAGTGTCTCTCATGATTCACCAGTAATGGAAGAAGAATGTAACCAATGGGAGAATGAATCAGATAATGGGGACGATTTTTATGATCAACTCTCAGCAGTAGATCTTGAAGATCTTTCAAAGAGAATGTATGGGAGGAAAAAAAAAATGCACTCCATAATTAGACTCTTTAAAGTATTATAGTCACAAAGTCCATATTTCATTTACTATTTTGGACTTTTAGGATTTAGACCTTTTTGACTCTTTGAATTTATATATATATATATATATTTTGTATCCACGGAAGATTAGCCTTGAAAGTTCACTCCATCATCCAAGTATCCATATGTCCCCATTAATTATTGGCATCAAGATATTCAGAAGAAAAAGACAAAATCTGTAGAAGATAAGGCCTCTCTTCAACGATCAGCAAAATTCACGCCAAAAAACGACAACAGCTACTGTAATTATTTGTGTCTATAATTATTTACATTTGTCAGTAGTAAGGCTTCTCCTTCACTCACTACTTTAATAGAGCAGATGACCCCTACCCTGCTCCATTAAAGAAAAGTCGTGAGAATCCTTATATGTGTTTTGTAATAAATTATAGTGTCAAAATTTTATCAAAATGGGAGAATTGAATGATGTACGATGGGGCCCAAAGCAGTATCTGACATCATTATCCTAACCCTTTATTGATAAAATTTTTATTGTCCGTATCTAGAGTAATAGGAAGCTGGTCGTAAAAGGTGTCAAAGTCCATGTATTTATTATGTAGAAATTTTGTAAAGCCTATAACTAGGCTTGACTAGGCTTTTGGACTTTTTGTTCAAAAATTAGACGTAAGGATGAGTCTTTGGTTTTTGTTTGTATCTATCAAATGTAGGTGTATAAATTGGCCTTCATGCCAACGGATAGAGCAATGAAAAAAATTTCCCTCTACTCTTCCTTGTAAAAATTTCTCCAACTTTTCACTCTCAAAAAATTCTAAGTGTTCAAATCTTTTAGAATTTCAAAGTCTGTAACATAATCTTTGTAAGTATATTACACATTAATATGAAATGTGAGTAATCTCTCTTTCTCCTTAGATATTTCAAAAGATAACTTTTCTGTTTTAAAATTTATTTTCTTTTTAAAAAACTTATTTTCAGCTTTGATCGGTGTTCAGCTTCAATCCGGATCAACCCTTGTTTTGCCTCATACCAAAATTGATTTTCACCTCATATCAGAATTGATATTTGTACTGATCTTCAGCTTCAATCGACCTTCACCTTTCAGAATCGATCAATCTCTGTACTGAACCCAACCAGACTGAATCGATCGATCGAACTCTATACTGAACCTAACCAGACCTTTACCTTTTATAATCGACCTTCACCTTTTAGAATTGATCGACCTTATACCAAACTCCTCTTACCCTAACTTGTCAGCTATGTTCTGTCCTCCTCTTGCACTAACTTGTCATGATCGATCTCATATTCATGGCTCCAATCCGAAGGTAAATCAATGATTTTCATGGCTACTGAGATCTTCATCTTCACACATAATTTTTTGAGATTTCTATCATCATTTTTTTAGCTTTGCACAAACACACACACACACACACATATATATACATATTCTGAGATCTTCAATCATTTATTCTTCGTCTTCTTCAATTTTTTTGCAGATATATATAAGTTTGAGACAAATTTTTTTGTAGCTCTACAATATGATTTTATGAAATTTAGAGCTGGAAGTATCTACAACTCATGCAGGTTTATAAAAGGTACTTACATTGATCAACTGAGACAAATTCATTCAAACAATAAGCAATGTGTTTTCAATCTCTCTCTCTCTCTCTCTCTCTCTCTCTCTCTCTCTCTCTCTTCACATACATATACATGTACATATCTATATATATACTCCTTTGTATTCATCTGTATTCATTCAAATTACTTTTGATAGTTACTTGTTTAATACTCATTTGACAATAAAAAACATAAAAATAAAAAACTGTGGGCATGTTGGCCTCTCATACTGTAGTCAATTGTTTAATCACATAAAATATTTTCTGAATGTTACTGCCTTATGTTCATTCAAATATTTTCAGATAATTTCTTTTTTCCTTTTTGTGATGCAAAATTATTCTTTAACAAACTTCTGTAATTGAGTTTTTCTAATGTGTCATTTTCATTTGATAAAATGGCTAATCTACTAAATCTTTCTTGTGACATAGTTGAGGTGGCACAAAGATAGCGTAGAGGAGATAAATGCCCTACTTGCAAGGAGCCTAGTTACAAATTTCATAAAGGTAAAGGTAAAAAGACACATCCCATGAGCCAATGAATAGACGGTGATACATCCCATGGGACAACTCCTCCAGTAATTGCCTCTTGTGATATAATCACCAAAGTAATGGATGATCATGCGAAAAAGTCTTGGGACTTAGGCATGTGTGATATGCCAATGTGCCTAGTGCCCTTTCATGTGGTGCAGTAAACATCGGACTCGTTGACCTTACACGTGGACATGCAAGTTATCGACACTGCCTTTGTGTTCAGAATTGTTATCTATTCAGACCACCTTAGTTTTAGTTTGCATAACTTTTCAAGTTTGCACATACTAATCCCCTGCATATGGATGTGTTCCAGAGTGTTGCTTGGTATGAAGCAGAAGTGGTTGCGATGATAGTTGCGCTACTTGAAGGTAAAGAAAAAGCTTCCGGAGGCCAGATATGTGGAAACATGACATCTGCAGGAACTGGAATTATATTCTTAGTAGTGAAATCATCACGTGACTTTATGAAAGCTAAAAAAGGAATTACAATGCCAAAAATGTACGTTAATTTTTGGTTAAGTGCCTTTTGTTTTGCCGTTAAGTTATTTATGATCTGATATTCAATTGTATAAATGATTTTCTTTCTAAGCATAGGATAATACCTGAATTTGCGCACTCAGAATATGACAAAGAAGCACAATATTTCAAAATCAAGTTGCGGCATGTTAGGTCCCTTAGTCTTGTCAATCCTGCGAACAAACTTGGGTTGTTGAGTTGTAATTTTCCTTGTTGTTTTGTCTTGCTTGCTCGAGCGCAGGAGTCCTCGTTCTAGCGAAGGCTGCGTCTGGCAAAACCTGAGAAGGATAAATGTATGCTCGAGCAAAGGTTGCGTGGCTCGAGCGAAGCCACTTATGGAAAAACATGCGAGATTAGTTCCTCACTCGAGCGAGAAAGTCTACGCTCGAACGAGCTTCGCAGTCCCAGGTTTCTATAAGTATCTATTTTAATCCTAAACTAGGATTATGTTTTTGAGATCTACTTTAAGGTTTTCTAAGGTTTTCTTTGACTGTAGTTTTCTAGTTTTCCTTGATATTTTTGAAGTGGGTTTTAACCTATGATCTGACATACATACATTAAGGAGTTTGTTTCTTCATATTTAAGAGTATTCTTCTTCGGTGGATTCCAGAGATTCAAACGTGGAGTTTCAAACGAGTTTGACACTGTGCGTAGTCATTGATTTGACAAGTGAAGTTATGGATTCAACTTCAGATTAATCAGTTCCGAGACAAAGGGTTGGTGAAAGAGTTACAGAAGGTTTGAAGACAAATTGGATGAGTTTGGTAATTTGTTTGTTACTTTTGTAATATTTCTTTCTTCAGTAGTGGATTGATTAGTGGCTTTTCGCCCGTAGTTTTTGATTACAATTGAAGGTTCTTCAATTGTGGTTTTTCCACGTAAAAATCGTTTGTGTCGATTTATTGTTTTTCGAAAACAACAATCTAAATCACTTTCGTAAATCACTTTCGTAAGTGCTTGATGATTTAGATTGTGTGTTTTGATTAATTGGGAATTGGAGTAATTAAATCTTGATCTAATCACGAATCACTTAGGATTTTCAATTTGTATCACAGCGGGTCACTCTTTGTTTTATCAAAACTATAGGAGTGTGATTTTGTGTGATTGGTGATATGGATTCAATTCGTGAAGGTAACTCGACCCATAGACCTCCGTTACTTGATGGTACAAACTATTCTTATTGGAAAGCTCGTATGAGAGTGTTTTTAAAATCCATCGATGTGAAAGTTTGGCACTGTGTGATCTATGGGTGGAGTGAACCTATTGTCACCATTGATGGTATTGATATTCCCAAACCCCTTGATAAATGGGACACAACCGATTACCAAAACTTGAGTTGGAACAGTAAGGCTCTCAGTTCCCTTTTTTGCTCCGTCAAACCTGAAGAATTTCGTGGTATTTGCACGTGTGAGGTAGCAAAAGAGGCTTGGGACATTCTTGAAACAATTCACGAAGGTACTACTTCTGTTAAATGGTCAAAACTTCAACGTCTCACCTTTGCCTTTGAAACCCTTTTTATGCGTGATGATGAGACGTTTGATGATTTCTATGCTAAACTTAGTGATATCATGAATTCCTATTTCACACTCGATGAAAAAATCCCTAAAGCTAAAGTTGTTGGAAAAATTTTGAGGTCATTACTTGAGAGGTTCCAATCAAAAGTGACAGCCATTGAGGAGGCTCAGAATGTTGATACCCTCAAGCTTGATCAGTTGGTTGGAAACTTGCAGACTTATGAAGCCCACCAGATTTCTAAGAAAAAACAAAAAGATAGTGTGGCTTTCACTAGTGCTCATGAGACTACAAAAACTCCTGAGACTGAGTTTGATTTAGAGTCTGAGATAACGGCTATGTTTACTAAACAGTTCAAAAAAATTTAAAGAAAAAGAAGCCGAATTTCAGAGACCCTATTTCAAAGACAAAAGTAATGAGAAACCCAAAACTTTTCCACCAAAAATTGCTCCAAAAACTGAAAAGAAGATTGTAAAGGAGTAAGGGATCAAGTGTTATGAATGTCAAGGGTTTGGTCATATTGCCCTTGAATGTCCTTCGAAAAAGAATCGAAAAAAAGTCTACACAGTGACTTGGGATGATGAAAGTGGGTCGGAGCAAGAACCCGAAGAAAATGAATCAGGTGAAGACGGGGATGGTACTTTCATGGCATTTTGGTCCACTTTTACACAACCTCTTCTAAAGCCAGTAGAATTTGCTCGTGGTCAGAATCTGCATCATGCTCCCACCTTTGATGGGAGTAATTACTTGTATTAAAAGATCAGAATGAGGGCATTTCTGAGAGCTTTCGACCCAGAAGGCTGGCTAGCCATTAAAGAGGATGTTGAAAGTGTTGACAATCCGAGCAATCAGAGAGTTCTGACTACTATTCGTGGAGCAATTTCTGATGAAGAACAGCAACGGGTTGCTCACTGCACAAAGGCTAAAGATGCATGGGACATTCTGAGCCAATTTCATGAAAGAGGAGATTGATTTTCACCACCATCTTTCAACTTTCCTGCCTTAGTTGCTAGACTGGATGAGGTCAAGAAGAATGAGGAGCAAAAAGAAGATGATGAAACATCAGAAGTCAATGATGAGATCAATGGTGATGATCTACAACAAGCTTACGAAAAGCTTTACGATGAATCTCTGAATTTGTCCAAAATCAATGACAAATTCACTCTCAAGCTCAAAGCATGTGAAAGCGAGAATGTCAAGCTAAAAGGAGAACTTGTAACAGCAAAGCAGAATGTTATCAAGATCTCTAGTGATAGGCAAGACCTATATGGGAAACTACTATCTTGTGAAACTGAAAGGAATGAACTCCTAAAAGTGTATTCCACATATGAAGAGAAACTTGAAAGTCTTGAGGTGTCACAAGCTACATTGGAAGAGCTGGTTTGTCAGAAAGACGAAGAACTCCGAATTGCTAGAGCCATAATTGTTATGTGGAACAAAGGTTCCAAATCTTTAGAAGACATCCTTGGGTCTCAACAAATGGGGTGTGACAAAAGTGGGCTACACTATGATAATGTGATAGCTCACAAGGGACAAGCCTCTACGTCACATGACTTGAAGACTCAAGCAAAGGGAAAGTTGAAGATAGACCAGGGTGATCCCTCTCTTCATCTACCTAAAGGGGGTAAGATCAACAAAAGGGAGCTAAAACCTGTTTTTATTTGTGATCATTGTGGTAAGTATGGCCACATTCGTCCTTATTGCTTTGAATTATTTGGTAAGGTGTCTCAAAAGGGTAGAAATTCAAATACTTTCTGGGTTAGGAGACAACCTTACATGTCTAGGCGGAATACCAAGATTCATGAGGGTGTTCACAACACCAAGATATTTACCAAGACCGCCAGACCTGATTTTGTTAAGACCAAAGAAAAAATGATTTGACTTGTTTAGTTGTTCACACTACTCTAAAAGCACATGACTCACACATGTGGTATCTTGATAGTTGGTGCTCTCGTCACATGTCAGGTGACAAATCCTACTTCACCTCCCTTGAAAAATATGAAGGTGGAATTGTTACCTTTGGAGATGGTGACACTTCTAGAGTCATTGGTAAGGGCTCTATAAGTGTAGCTGGTCTTCCCAAGCTTGAAAATGTTTTACTTGTTGATGGTCTTCAAGCAAATCTTTTGAGCATCAGTCAAATGTGTGGTTCCTATCATGAAGTATTGTTTTCAAAAAATAAATGTGAAATTTTGGATAAAAAGGGAAATACTATCTTGCATGGGGTTCGCACATCTGATAACTACTATGGGATTGCTACTACCAATGATCTCACTTGTCACTCAGCCATCATAAGTAACATTGATTTATGGCATCAAAGATTAGGTCACATGAATTTCAAAGACCTAACTAAGATAGCCAACAAAGAGCTTGTGAGAGGAGTACCTAAACTGGGTAAGAATTAGAATCATGTGTGTGGACCATGTCAACTTGGGAAGCAAACTCGTGCCCCTCATAAAAAGGCGAACAGTTTTACAACCAAACGTCCTCTTGAATTGGTTCACATGGATTTAATGGAACCTACTCACATTGAAAGCATTGGAGGTAAAAGATACATTTTTTTAACTGTTGATGATTTTACTCAATTTTCGTGGGTAAATTTTTTAAGGGAAAAATCTAATACATTTGATACATTTCAGGCCTTAGTCCTTAAAATCCAAAATGAACAGGGTGTTTCCATTTGGCGTATCATAAGAATCCGAATTAATCATGGTCGTGAGTTTGAAAATAGTTCGTTTTCAGATTTTTGTGATATGCATGGAACTAAGCATGAATTTTCTGCACCTATTACTCCACAACAAAATGGAGTGGTTGGGAGGAAGAACAAAGTTGTTCAAGAAATGGCTAGGGTCATGCTCCTTAGTAAGAAACTTCCTCCAAAGTTTTGGACTGAAGCCCTAAATACTGTTGTTTATGTCATAAATCGCGTATATTTAAGGCCCGGCACTTTATAAACTCCATATGAATTGTGGAAGGGATTGAAACCTAATGTAAAATACTTCAAAACTTTTGGGAGTAAGTGTTTCATTTTCAAAGATAGAGAGCCTTTGGGCAAATTTGACTCCTGAAGTGATGAAGGTATTTTTCTAGGGTATTCAACCACTAGTAGACCTTTTTGAGTCTATAACCTGCGAACTTCTTCTTTAATGGAATCAATCAATGTGGTTATAGATGACACAGGTTCCCCTACTCCAGCTACAAATGAGGATGAGAATGGTGAGTCTCCAATCTTGGATACTGAACCACAAAGTCATAGAGAAACTGTGGTCCAAGCACAAGAAGTTGAGACAGCACCATCTTCTCAGGTAAGTTAGAGTCCAAAGAGTGCACAAAAAGACACCACTTTAGATGCTTCTGTCACCACAAGTCCTGAGTTCAAACCATCAGCAAGGGTGAAACTAAATCATCCAGCCCAATAGATGATTGGAAGTGTATCAGATCGAATGAAAACCCGAAGACAAATTCGGGATGAGGTATCTCATATGTATTATGTTTCATTAATTGTACCTAACAATATTAAAGAGGCCTTACTAGATGATAGTTGGGTCAATGCTATGCATGAAGAATTAGGTCAATTTGAACGTAACAATGTTTGGACTTTAGTTCCCAGACCTAGAGACATGAATGTGATAGGTACCAAGTGGATCTTTAAAAATAAATCTGATGAGAATGGTACTGTGGTTGGCAATAAAGCCAGGTTGGTTGCTCAAGGCTACACACAAGTAGAGGGTGTTGACTATGATGAGATGTTTGTCCCAGTTGCACGTCTCGAATCTATTCGTATTTTACTTGGTGTTGCTTGTTTTCTTGGTTTCAAATTGTTTCAAATGGATGTGAAAAGTGCCTTTCTGAATGGGTACTTGAAAGAAGAGGCTTATGTTGAGCAACCAAAAGAGTTTAAGGACCCTAAATGTCCAAACCATGTCTATAAGTTAGATAAGGCTTTGTATGGGTTGAAACAAGCCCCTCGGGCTTGGTATGATAGACTTACT
Organism: Camellia granthamiana; assembly: GCA_036172215.1. Classification (NCBI taxonomy): domain Eukaryota; kingdom Viridiplantae; phylum Streptophyta; class Magnoliopsida; order Ericales; family Theaceae; genus Camellia; species Camellia granthamiana. The sequence goes on along the minus strand of CM069905.1, from coordinate 29,428,716 downwards.
ACCTTTCTTCTTGATAATGACTTTCAAAGGGGTACTGTAGATAAGAATTTATTGGTGAAACATATCAAGTCTCATATTCTTGTTGCTCAGATTTATGGTGATGATATTGTGTTTGGATCCACTGCTGATCATCTAGTGAAATATTTTTCGGATTGCATGACACATGATTTTGAGATGAGTATGATGGGAGAGTTGTCTTATTTCTTGGGTCTTCAAATTAAATAGTCTCTTTCTGGTATGTTTGTTTCTCAGACTAAGTATGCCAAAAACCTTGTGTCAAAGTTTGGTCTTGAGTCTGCCAAACATGCTCGCACTCCCATGAGCACCAGTCTTCACTTGTCCAAAGATTCCTCTGGTACTGATGTTGATCCTACTCTGTATAGGAGTATGATAGGGAGTCTTCTTTACCTCACAGCTAGTCATCCTGATATTGCTTTCAGTCTAGGTGTTTGTGCCCGTTACCAAGGCAGTCCTAAAGAGTCTCATCTTCTTGCTGTCAAACGCATCATTAAATATGTTAATGGGACTTTGGGGTATGGGGTTTGGTTTTCTACTGATGCTACAGCTAAAATTACTGGTTTTTCTGATGTCGACTGGGCAGGGTGTGCTGATGATAGGAAAAGTACATCCGGCAAGATTTTTTACCTTGGAAATAATTTGGTTTCCTGGCATAGTAAAAAGCAAAATGCCATCTCTCTTTCGACTACTGAGGCTGAGTACATTGCTGCAGGGAGTTGTTGTGCACAAAAGCTGTGGATAAAGCAAATGCTTCATGATTATAAGATAGAACAGAACACTCTCACAATTTTTTGTGATAACACAAGTGCCATAAACATTTCAAAAAATCCTGTCCAACATTCTCGCACCAAACACATTGACATTCGTCATCATTTTATTCGAGAGTTAGTGGAAGAAGGCCTTGTTGTTCTTGAACATGTACCCACTGAGCATCAAAAAGCTGATATTTTTACAAAATCCCTTGATCTTCTTCAGTTTGAGTTCCTTAGAAAGACCTTGGGTGTCATGCTCGATCACTAGAGTGTTACTTGTTCCTTGAGTGGGTGTGAGTGTTTGGCTTTATGTGTGCTTGGATGCTATAATCTCATTGTCATTGATTCCTGTCATTTTTGCATCCAAATTTATATGAACACTACTCATGCTGCTTACAAGATCTCATTTTTTCTTTGTTCATAGCTCATTCTGAATGTTCATGCTCATTAACTTCATGATCTCATTCTGTACACATCCTTGAGATAAACTGTTGCAGGGGTTTCCGCACAAGTGATCAAAGTTCTCTATGGACCACTAACAGTGTTTCTTATACTTTTTCAGAGGAATTGACCTATACTAGTATATCATCGGTGATATTGAGTCTCTTAACCATTTACCATCTTTTTTCACTTCTACGGTTTCTCCCTCAGTTCCTTGTAGTCTGGGCATTAGGAAAAGGCTACCTCAGAGGCACCAACCAGGCCATCCTTTTTGATTTCATTCTTCTCTGGTTTGGTTTCCATACTCTTCAGCGTGAATGCCACCAGTGAGTGCACACACACACAAATAAAAAAAAAAGGACTCATTAATTGAGGGGGAGCCTCCGCGTTTACTTCACAAATACCCCGTGATTCCTAGTGGTTTAACTTTTCTCTGTGATGTTTAGTTACTCTTGCCGAAGGTCCAGCCATCCAATCACTACAAGAATTAACTCTAGCTCTGTTGTCTCTCAAGGACTGCACACACACACATTCATTATGTGAGCTCTCATGTTGATCTTTTGAGTTGTACATTCTCATGAAGCTTATGATCACTGATTATAACTTATCTGATTTGCCCATGATTACCAGTGTCATATTGTCAAAATTGTAAGTCTGCAGGTTTCATGGTTTGTAGATTATTTCATCTTAGTAGCATTTTTGGCTAAATGTGATCATCTACTTGTGTTTCAGGTCTCGCTTCATGATATTGAGTATTGTGTTTTTGCTCAAAATGTGTTTTATGGGTTTGTTTTTTTTTTCCTTCTTCGCTCGAGCGATGGAGTCCTCGCTCGAGCGTGCTTCTGCTAACTACTAGGACCTGAGAGCGTGCTTTTTAGGCTCGAGCGACAAACTCTTGGCTCGAGCGACCTTTTGCGCATTAGTGTATTTGCTCGAGCGAGAGAGTCTTCGCTCGAGCGATCTGTCGAGGTTCAAATTCAAATGCTGTGTCTTTTCAGTTCATTTTTTCTTCCTTCCTTCTTCGTGTTCTCTCTCTCTCTCTCTCTCTCTCTCTCTCACCTAGGATTTTCGTGGTCTCCATTGCTGGTATCTTCTTTGGTTTAACTCGTTTTTTTTAGGGCATCATCCTTTCATTTATCTAGCATTGTCATTATTTGGTCAGTTTTTTTCCCTTTTCCTTTATTTGTTTCTTCATACTTTGTTTTTTGTTGTGTTAACTACTCTGCTGTGTTGGTTGAATTTCTTCCTTTTTGTTCTATTATCTCTCAATTGCATGTTGGTTTGGTGAGTTTTGATATATGCTTGCTAGGATTTAGCTTTAATTTTGATATAGTTTTGCATTTTGTTCTGTACTGATGTTGATTGACCTACATTTGCATCTGTTGGAATTGAACCTAGCTCTATTCTACCCGTCATTGATATTATGCTATGGTTCTGTGATTTTGATATTTTTCTAACACTGTTGGCTTACTAATGTTTTGTTGTGCTCTTTTTTTTTGGATTTGGGGATTTCTAATAATTTCATTGGGTATCTTGTGTTGTGTGTTGCTGGGCTTTCTCTATAATTGTCTTGCTCTTGTGGGTTGTTTAGTCATGGCTGAGTCCTCAAAGCGTCATAAAACCACTGTGTCTCACCCAAGTTTCAACACTGAAAATTTTGAGTCCAAAGAAAAGTCCAAACTCTTTAAGGAATTTTATGCCTCTAGGAAAGTCCACCTTGAGAGGAATGTTCTTTCCAGTGCCTTTGAGTTGCTACCTATTCGTTGGTTGTTTGACTCTTTAGGGGGTGATCAAGTTTTGGTTTTTTCAGGGCCTCAAAATCTCAGTTTAGTCCGCGAATTTTATTGCAACATACATTCGATTCGCAAAGAAATTCCTTCCTCCTTTCGCACGTGGGTTAGGAAGACACCTTTGGACATCACTGGCGATGTTTTTCAATTGTTTCTTGATCTTCCAGAAGTTCCAAATTTTCATTTTCCTCTCCTTACTCATACTGGTGTCGATTTTGATCGAGTTGCGTCTGAGCTTTGTGGTTTTTCCCGGACTTGGATTGCCGGGGCACTCATTCAACAAAATGAGCTTCTTCCTAGGTTTCGTCTTCTCAACCTCATTGTTTGTGCTAATATTCATGTTACCACTCATTCCTCCCACATTACCCAAGATCAAGGGTATTTGTTGATCGCCGTCTACCTATTGACTTGCCTACCATGATTGTCTCCAAAATGATCTCTATTTTCGATGGACATAAGTCCTTAGGCCTTCCATATGGGTGTTTTCTCACTCTTTTTCTCTCTTCTCTTGGTGTTCCCACTCTTGATAATGATGAGTTTGCCTATCCTATTAAACCCAACACCAAGTTAACAGTTTCTCAGAGTCAAGCACATGTTAGGGGGGTATGTCGGGAGTTGGGATGTCTAAAACAGGTGATGATCCACTTGCTGAGGAGGAGGAGTTTGATGCAGCCCCTGCTGGTGCACCTGATCTGCCTAAGATGCGTCCTCGGTCATTTCGTGGCCATCTGCAGTAGTTTGAGCAGTCCGTCATGCATCGGCTTGATCAGTTGGATGCTCGGATGGATACTCTTGATGGTCATCTTGATGAGCAGGGCACGATGCTCGCCCAGATTCTTTCCTTACTCCAGATGCAACAGCCACCACCTCCATCAGATTCCTAGTTCTTGACAGTGTTTGATCTGTATGTTTTTCATGGACAGTTTTTTTTTGGTCTGTATATAACTATTTTTTTTTTTTTTTGTCACTCCCAGCCAAAAAAGGGGAGTATTGTTCAGGATATATGTTTGTTTTTGCATACTCATGGTGATTTTGCAGGCAGCACTTAGACTAGCGTTTATGGGCAACATGTTATATTGGGTTTCTGGTTTTTTATGTACGTATTGATGGTTTCTTATTTTGCATCACTATTTTCTCTATGTTTATTTTGTGCAGATTTTTTTCCCATCAAGATTGGTTTGGTAGTTGGTTTGTTTTTTCATTGTCTTGGTTTGTTTAGTTAGTACATTTGTTTTCTAGGAAATTGTATAGAAATTTTTGTCCGGGAATTGACAAAGGGGGAGATTGTTAGGTCCCTTAATCTTGTCAATCCCGCGAACAAACTTGGGTTATTGAGTTGTAATTTTCCTTGCTGTTTTGTCTTGCTCGCTTGAGCGAAGCAATCCTTGCTTGAGTGAAGGCTGCGTCTGGCAAAAACCTGAGAAGGATAAATGTATGCTCGAGCAAAGGTTGCGTGGATCGAGCGAAGCCACTTATGGAAAAACGCGCGAGATTAGTTCCTTGCTCGAGCGTAGACCATCGAGCGAGAAAGTCTACGCTCGAGCGAGCTTCGCAGTCCCAGGTTTCTATAAGTATCTGTTTTAATCCTAAACTAGGATTAGGTTTTTGAGATCTACTTGAAGGTTTTCTAAGGTTTTCTTTGAGTGTAGTTTTCTAGTTTTCCTTGATATTTTTGAAGTGGGTTTTAACCTATGATCTGAGATACATACATCAAGGAGTTTGTTTCTTCATATTTAAGAGTGTTCTTCTTCGGTGGATTCCGAAGATTCAAACGTGGAGTTTCAAAGGAGTTTGACACTGTGCGTAGTCGTTGATTTGACAAGTGAAGTTATGGATTCAACTTCAGATTAATCAGTTCTGAGACGAAGGCTTGGTGAAAGAGTTACAGAATGTTTGAAGACAAATTGGATGAGTTTGGTAATTTGTTTGTTACTTTTGTAATCTTTCTTTCTTCAGTAGTGGATTGATTAGTGGCGTTTCGCCCGTGGTTTTTTATTACAATTAAAGGTGCTTCAATTTTAGTTTTTCCATGTAAAAATCGTTTGTGTCGATTTATTGTTTTTCGAAAACAACAATCTAAATCACTTTCGTAAGTGCTTGATGATTTAGATTGTGTGTTTTGATTAATTGGGAATTAGAGTAATTAAATCTTGATCTAATCACGAATCACTTAGGATTTTCACGGCGTGTCCCTGTAAACAATGAATTTCTGGCAAATGCCAGAGATATTAAACGATGTATAAACAAAAATACCATATTGGTATGCATTTTTAGACCAGGCTTGCTGATTTCACTCCATTTGCCTTTCATTTTTCTCCTAGATTCTGTGATGGTGAATTTGAATTCAAATGAATTTTCAGATTGTTGGATCGGCAGCTGGGTTCCCACATGGGATCATTGACCCTATTGAGGTACGTGACATTGAATTTTGGTTATATGAAGATCTGTAATTCTCATTGGTTCTTGCTTATCACTTTGAAATTTGTAGGAGCTTGGCGAACTAGCTTTTGGTTCTAGGGTTGTTTCCATGTTGACCTTTGTCTTAGAGGTTTTGTATTGCCTTTCACTCGTAAACTTGGGTATGTCTGGTTTGATTTTTTCATTGACTAGTAAGGTGTTGCTTTGTGATGAAACTATATTGTGGCTATTTTTTATTTCAAGCCATTTTTTATTATTGTTTTGCAGTTTCTCTTAATATTACGCTACAGGATTTGTGGTATTGTTGTATTCCCACCTTAATCCCTTCTAAGTTTGTTTGCAACTATGCATCGCTATAGATATTCTATTTTACCTATTTGTTTTGTCCAAGGAGTTTGTGTTTTTTGGTTGTTACATGTCAATGAGAGTTGGAATTACTTGTGGAGTCATCAAGTTACAGTGAAGTGGTAGACATTTAATCTTCCATTATGGGAGTTGCAGAAATAGCACTTTACATGTGTATTATCCTGAAGTTGAATCAATTTTTTTGTTTGATAAGTTAAAGCTAAAGTATGATGAATTGAAAAGTTTTATGCTAATTATAAGTGGGCAGCATACCGGTTAAAAGATTAAATTTTTCTCATGAAATTTCTTTTCTGAAGTACTTTTTTAAAGAGGAATGCTGCTTCTTTGTTATCCACAATTAAGATGAGCCATTGAATATGAGTACCAGATAGCCCATCTTGCTATTGTCAGTTATAGTCAATGGTACATGTTCCCCATCTTGTTGGTTATTGGGCAATTCTTGTAAAATTCTATAAAAAATTCATAAGAGCCTCTTGGCATCTCCTACATTGGTAGAACTAATTGCTTTTTTCAGATTTGACATTATGACTCGGGCACAAGTTTTCAGTAAAAACTGCTTTTGATACCTAAGAACTGTTGGCAATACCAAAGTTTTAAAAGGCTTGACTTGGGCACAAAACTCTTTTATTGAGAGTGTCTACCCTTCTGAAATTTTCAGTAGAGTTT